>JACEEZ010021242.1:29136-56636 GCA_016584305.1 Chionoecetes opilio | reverse complement strand
TTATCAAGCATTTAAAATTGTTAATCATGATGTATTGAATGCATGTTAAAATTTGTGTGTACATTTAAAATGTATTTACAAATGTATTTAAATAAAATTGATGTATTTAGTATTTAGTATGTAAATACATTCGTAAAATTTATTTAGTATTTGGTATTTAAATACATTTCTCCCATGTATTTAGTATTTTGTATTTAAATACATACAATGTATTTAGTGCCCAGCTCTGCGTAGCCATGGTTGCAGGTGCCACAGACACGACTCTGGTGTTGAACTCTTCGCGGCGGAACGGCTGCTGGAGCGGCTGTAAGTGAGCCACCCGCAACTCCTGCGCCTTATAGAGGGTTGTAAGACTCGCCACGTCCCGGCGGTGCTGCAGGCCGTGCAGGCGGGACAGTAACTCGGGGTGGCCATCCCATAATATTGTGTCCGCCCTCCGCTGTACCTTGTCTGGCATCGCAAGGAGACTGCTCTACCCCAGGCGACACAAGAGTACTCTAGCGAGGAAAGGACCTGGGCCTTGTACAACAGCTCGCGGCCATTGCCATCAAGCAGCCAGGAGATCCTCCTGAGGGAGGCCAGCTTCTCTGGTCCAGCTGTTCTGGCGAGCCACGTGATGTGAGTCCTTAAGTTCAGCTTGCTGTCGTAAGTAACTCCCAGGATCTTCATTTGCCGCTGCGGCGCTATTGTTGACCCGTTGAATATGAGGCGGAATCCACTGCTCGTCCTGGACACCATAAGAAGCTGTGTTTTTTTTAGTGGCAAAACTGACCTGCCATCTGTGCCCCGAGCCCTCTATGGGGCGGAGTATGGCGTTGAGGCAGGACGTCGTAGATGCTTCCTTCCCCGGGGTGAAGGCCAGCGACAAGATGATGTCGTCCGCGTACAGCCCTGGCGCTGGGGACAAGGTTCAGCAGGTCGTTGATATATATTAATATATATATATATATATATATATATATATATATATATATAATTCCATAACAGCGGCCCCAACACGTTGTGGCACACCTGCTTCAATTTTGGGTGGCGATGACTGCTGCCCGTTGTACACCACCCGCATGTGCCGCCCTTGCAGGTATATAGTCGCGCAGCAGCTCCAGCACAGCCCCGCCCACGCCGACCACGCACAGCCTTACCAACAGGGCGGCGTGCCACACGCGGTCGAAGTCGCCAGCGATGTTCAACGCCGGAACAGCCGTGGGTCTCTCTTGATCCAGGGCGTCGCTCCACAGTGGAGCGACGCCTCGCTGACCAGCAGGAGGTTGAGGTCCACGGCCGAGCGCCCCTTTCTGAACCCAAACTGTATGGCGCTAAGGAGATATTGGTTCTCAAGATGGGAAGTGAGGCGCAGTATAATGATATCCTCAAGCGGCTTGCCCGCCAGCATATTCTCGTTCACTATGCGAGTATGTGTTTTCCGAGTGAAGACGCTTGACTATAGCTCCGAAACTAACCACAGGATTTTCTCGAAAATTCCCTCATTGTGATTTCCACGCATAGTTACTATTACATAACCTGGAAAATCTAACCTAACCTATCCGTAACCTAACGTAACCTAACCTGACGTGTTCAAGAGTAAACGCCACATACTCTTCCAGAAAACGGGAATATGCTGCCCGCCACAGACAGCAGGGAGACGGGACAGTCTGTCACCTGCCACTACGGTGAATAAAGGGGAAGGTCTGGTGGGGTCCGGGACGGCCATTTTTTGGGGAAAATTGGTGGGCTAGCAGGTCCACCTTATCCTGGGTTGTTGACGCTGTGCTGCCATCCGTCCTTAGGAAGGGAGGGATAGTAGACTCGTTCGCCTCCTCTTTGCTGTCCTTTACGAGGCCCCATCACTGTTTGGAGCCGCCATGACCGCCCCTCTGCTTCCTTTTTTTTACTCTCCCCACCCAATGATCTTTAGCTCAGCCCTAAGTGGCTTCCAATTGGGCGGGTGCTTCGCTATGACGCTCCCTATTCCGCCATGTAGAGTGGCGTTTATAGATGCGCCAGACTTGGAATTTTTTGCCAGAGGCGGTCCGACACTGAGGCCCAAACTATGGCTGGTCCGAGGCCCTGGTCCTGTGCTGATTGTGGGGCACCCAGCGGCCATGTGCTCCCAGGAGCGCCTCAGTAAATTGTTCCACCTGTTGGTCCACGTCTCGCCCAGTTTATCTGAGCGAGGCTTCGCTCGAAAACTTCCTCAATCGGCCTCTTCCCACTGCCAGTGGGTGCAGGTGGCGCTCTCGTCATGGGCCCTCCTGAAGGATATCATCGTGAAGATGGCCTCGTGGTCTGAGCTGCCAACGAGACCCAGTGAAGAACAGTGTACCTCGTGGGAGGGGAAGTCCGTCACTACGGGGTCGAGGGAGGAGCCAGACCGGTGGGTGGGGAAAGTGACGTGGTCAAAGGCGGCCAGCAGGGAGTCAAATGAATGCTGTATTCCCTGCGGGTTTAAATCACCATGGATGATTATGTTATCGCAATGATAAACTGCCATAAGGCGATCAATGTTGTCCGTGATGAAGTCCACCTGTGCTGTCCATTGTAAGGGAGGCCTGTAGCAGCCCACGCACAGAGTTCCCCGGTCACCATCACCAATTATCTTGAAAATAATAACTTCAAGTCCCGCGGGGATGGGCGTGTCCAGCAGTACAGTATTTAGGGAAGCTTTGTAGCAGAGGGCGACATCCCCGCCCCTCCCCTGTGTTGAGCGGTAATTTCCGATCCAGGCCGAATACCCCTTTTTCCGGGCATAACTTGCCCATATGTTGCTGTCCAGTAATGTCTCGGACACGAACACTATGTCGGCATTTTTCACGCAGATGAATCTGTGCGTGAGCTCACCCACGTTCGTGTGAAACCCTCGCACGTTGGCCGACACGATGTGAAACTCCCTCTCAAATCAACCGCGCCGTCTTCTGTTTTCGCTGGAAGGCATAGCTGTCTCCGTGCGACGGAATTTGCGGCGGGAATCTCGTAACCTGGGTGTGTGGTAGGTGGCGGGCGTTTGGTCCCTGGGACAGGGTCGTTGGGGGTTCCCAGGTAGCGGTGTGGCTTTGTGAATTGATTCGCCAGGTAGCAGCGCCTCTGAGGACGGCTAGTGTCTCTTGGCTGCCTACCCTGACAGCCTCAGTCAGGTCCTGGTGTTTCTTGTCCGCCAGCCGCTCACGATAGATTTGTGTCGTATGGAAACGTCCCTGCCAGTACTCACAAGTAAGCCTCTTCGGGCACCGCTCATCAGAGTGGCCCTGACGATGGCACCAAGAGCACTTGACCTGACGTGGCCTCTCGTTGTACTCTCTGTTTACGTCTCTGTTTCCGTCCCTCTCACTGGCACGCCTGTCCCTAGGCCTTACGGAACGATTCCTCCGTCCTTAACTCCGTCCTTGACTGTGAGGCGACGTCCTACGTCCCTGAGGTGGCTGTTGGCTCACAACCTGAGTCTGGGATCGCGGGCGAATTGCAGGGTTCTCACTCACTGCCTGGGGTTGCCGGGGCGCATATTCAAGGTCAGATGCAGGACAAGAAGGGTTGGCAGGGTGAGGGTGTGCCGGGATGTCACCTAGTGTCGGAGACGGGTGAGGGAGTAATGAATGGCTGCGTCGGGTGGGGGGACTAGCCTGAGATGTGGGACTAAGTGCCGGGAGGGTGTCGGATGGGGAGGTAGGTGAGCTGCCAACCTCTATTTCGTCCTCCCCTCCGCTGTCTGTCACTGAATCCCACCACTTGCGAGCTGCCGCGTTTGCTCTTATATGTTCGTCCCAGTCCTTTTCTAATTTGTGCGGCCTGGCTGTGCAGGAAATAGTTATGTGTTCCTTAACACTTGCACTGTCTCTCAAGGCGAGCAATGTGTCCACTATAGATAACGCTTCCACCAACACACTTCGCTTTTTCTGGCAGCTCGTCAATGATTTCACTGTCTCGATCTGGTCCTTGCAGGAGGCAAGTTCCCGCCTGAAGCTTACCACCGGCGCCACCAACTCCTCGCTGGAGAGGTCGCCCAGATTTTCTCTCTCTGTAGAATCAGGGAGGGGCTCGGAGGCGAGGGGCGTGTGTCAGGTCCTGTGTGGTAAAGGTCACGTGTTCACTGATACTTCCCCGCACACCAAGGTCCCCTGTATGCCACAATTGTATTCAGCCGCCCCGTCAAGGCAGTCCGTGTGGCAAAGGTTGGGACACTCTGCCTCGGTGCAATGCAGGTCCTTGTTCAGCTCATCCTTACCTCCACATACTGCGCATCAGTAGGCAGGCCTATACTCAGGAATCCCACTTGGATTCTCAATCTGCCTGTGCGTGACCCCCTCGATTACCATGCTTGTTCGCTTGATTCACACGATTAGTCACAGATTACACCCACGATGACGACGGAATTGTTTATATATTTTTGCCGTCATGGGGTGGTAGTGAGGTACTGTTACGCTGAACGAGAGAGTAGGAGGAAGAAAGATACGTGGCACCACTGGACGGTGCGATTCTGGTCGCAGTGCGGGAGAGGTGGCCGATCAGGTCAGTCAGAGGGTTTGTTTTCACTTGAACCAAAAATTCCTTATATCCGGCACAATGCAGCATTTGGAGAGGTGGATATCCCTTCACACAATCTGTGACACTAATTCACAAGCACGGGCACGTTCACAATGTCGTAATTGCCACATAAATACAGTAACTGACCTCACAAGGCTGAGCGTCGTCAAACACGTCCTTCCTTAACGAAACACACACTCTCTCTCTCTCTCTCTCTCTCTCTCTCTCTCTCTCTCTCTCTCTCTCTCTCTCTCTCTCTCTCTCTCTCTCTCTCTTTTTCTTTCTTTTCTTTCAATTTAAACTGTCAATACATTTGGAGTAGAGCTAAAGCTCTAGATATTACACTAGAGCTATCTATAGCTACATAGATTTTTTTTTTTTTTTTTACATTGAAACCTATAGCACCAGTAGGCAATTTTTCTTATGTAGGGACGTGATGGTTGGCCCTCTGCCTGTTGGTTGGCGCAGGCTGGATTTTTATATAGACAACTGTGATGTTATAGCTGAAGGTCCGTTTTCTATGATGGTATACCCTCAGTTTGTTTTCTATGATGGTATACCCTCAGAATATAGAACATACATTATATATTCAATAATCTAGGCCACCAACCAGCTGTTCATCCCCCGCTTGAAGTCTTGTAGCGAAGCGTGGTGGTAGAGGTCGGTTTGGCGAACTAGCTGGTTCCACAGACGGCCGTAATGGGGTAGGAAGGAACGCAGGTGGTGCTCTGTACTGGAGAAGGGCACAGTCACTTGCTCATGTCTGTATGGAGCGACACGGGTATAGTGAAGGGGCGGCGGGGGCCTGGGGCGCTTGATGGCTGCCAGGTGGGGCGTGTGGAGATTGAGTGCCTTGTGCATGACACATAAAACTGCCACGTTCCTGCGCTCCTGGAGGGGTTGGAAGGAGTCAGGCGCGAGGTGGGGACGTTTGCCGTTCACCAGTCGCTGGGCTCTTCTCTGGTTCTCTGAACGCGGTCTAGTGTGGCCAGGTAGGAGGACGGGCAAGAAGACCATGCTATAGGGAAGAGTATTCCATGAGGGGACGTACAGGACCTCAACCCCCTTGGCATCCATAAGGTGCGAGATGTGCCGGACATAGCTGAGTCTCGAGGCCGAGTTTTTAGCAACTTTCCTGGCATGACTGGAGAAGGTCAGTCCCACGTCAAACTCTACCCAAAGGATGGAGATGGATCTTTGAAGCGGGAGTGATCTGCCCTCAAGCTGTATATCCGGCGCAGGCAGGTTGGCGATGTCTTGCCTGCTGGAGATGTGCCTGGGTTATGTCAGGGACCAGGCTGACCTGCCATCGACTACTCCACGTGGAAATGTTGTCCAATACCAGGTTGATGCGGCACACCGTGTCCTGCCAGTCACGTATGTGAAGGCAAGGGTACAATTGTCAGCGTACGCCTGTGCCTCAGGAATGAGCTGGAGAATGTCATTGAAATAGACATTCCACAGAAGCGTCCCCAGTACGCTGTCCTGCGGGACGCTGGCGTGGATGGGTTGTTGCACTCCCAGGCTCCTCAGCTTGGCGGTGAGCCCTCGGTGCCACACCCTGCTAAAGGCTGCGGCGATGTCCAAAACCACAACAATAGTGTCCATTCCTCTATTCAGCGAGTGGTACAGGAAGCAGACTGAAGGAGGAGCAGAATCTCTCTCTCTCTCTCTATCTCTCTCTCTCTCTCTCTCTCTCTCTCTCTCTCTCTCTCTCTCTCTCTCTCTCTCTCTCTCTCTCTCTCTCTCTCTCTCTCTCTCTCCTCTCTCTCTCTCTCTCCTCTCTCTCTCTCTCTCTCTCTCTCTCTCTCTCTCGGTCTCTCTTCTTGTCTCACTCTCTGTCTCTCTTCTGGTCTCAATCCCGGTCTCTCTTCTGGTCTCACTCTCGGTCTCTCTTCTGGTTCACTCTCGGTCTCTCTTCTGGTCTCTCTCTCGGTCTCTCTTCTGGTCTCTCTCTCTCTCTCTCTCTCTCTCTCTCTCTCTCTCTCTCTCTCTCTCTCTCTCTCTCTCTCTCTCTCTCTCTCTCTCTCTCTCTCTCTCTGATTCTCTCTATTTTTTTCTGTCAGGATGACTCGGTTAAGCTGCCAAGGAGCTGCAAGATATTTCGATACTTATGTACTTACTATATTATTGTTCGGGGTTTCGAGGACTGAGATTCAAATGTATGATTTGGATGGTTGAGAGCATTTCATTTGATCTACTGATTCTACTGGTTTAATGTTTTGATTCAGAGTCAAGGTGAGGGTTGAAATAAGAACGGTAAGGGTAGAGCTTGGAGGGTACTTGCGCGGACTGGACGGTTTATCCTAGTGTGAGACTTCACAAGGATACTCTGCACTGTACCCAGTTTCGGACCCAGTAAATATTGTCATAAGGGCTACACCAGTGAGCCCGTAGGAACTTAACAATGGTGCCCATACCTGGTAAATTTCACCAGTGGTTGGCAGAGAGGTAACATTGTGCAGTGGCTGTGTTCGATGAAACATAATTGACGTGTGTGACTTTAGAGCGTTGTCATTAAAGAAATTCTAGTGAAGATGAGTGAATACGTCCTGATGAACGATACTCTCGGACTGGGTGAGCGGTTCGGCTATGAGGGAGAGGAATTGCGTGCCTATGTAAAGGCACGTACTGGTTTCAAACATAAAGACAGAGAAGGGCCGAGGTGTGAGAAGAGAACGTGAAACAGAGTAAAACTTTACTGAGAATGAAAGAAAAAGAGCTTGAAATCTCAAGGAGTAGGAGAGCAAATAAAACTTTATCTCGCTCAGACAGAGCAAATAAATGGGTGCTACTGAGGAAGTAACAGTGAAGAGTGCGAGTGTAGTGAATCTGAAACTACCTGAATATGAGGAAAGTAGTGATGTCATAGACGTCTTTCTCGAAAGATTTGAGAGGCATGCACAGACTCAGCCGTTACTGAAAGAAACATGGGCCATCAACCTAGGTTCATTACTGACAGGAAAGGCGCTCAAGCCATACGTGTGCTTACCCTTTGATGATTCCAGTAAGTATGACTTGGCGAAGAAGAATATTTTGCAACGCTATATGCTGACCGAAGAAGGGTACAGGTTAAAGTTTCGTGATGACTGCCCAGAGGCGGATGAATCAGTGAACAAGCTTACTGCTCGTCTGAAGAAGTATTTTCAGAGATGGGTTCAGATGTCTGGAATTGCTAAAACATACGACGGTGTTTGTGATCTCCTGTTGAGGGAACAATTCTCTGTGGGCCTGTGGTGAGCAGCCAGCCGAAGTCTTGCCTCCGTCTGGCGAGATATTACCACTTGTCAATGGATCAGGCTCCATTCTTATCCGTTCAAAGCTGAAGATAACATCGGGCGTTGTTGAAATTTAAAGAGCTAATGTTTTACGTGACATAAATTGCACTGGAGTGGTCGTGAAGAAAAAGTTTGTCCGACCTGACCAGTTAACTGGTATGAACAAGAAGTGTTTGCTGATAGACTTTACCACCGGAGTGTGTCCTGTGGCGAGTTTCATTGGAAACTCCATATTACTCGGGCATCGTGGAGGCGACCTGTATGACTGATGCCAGCTATGACCTGATCCTAGGGAATATTTCAGGAGCTCTGCCACCTGAACACCAGCCTTCTGAGGACGAGAGGAGTCACAAGTCCAGCGCAAACGAACGGAAAGAGGATCAAGAGAAGATCGACGATCCAATTGCGGCCATGGAGTTTACTGGGGATGTGTTGGGAGCATTAACGACACGGAGTACCCATAATAAGTTTCTACGGCCGCTAAAGGTGGCCACAATTGACGAGAAAGTCCTGAAGGAGGTGCCTGTCACAAAGAAGGAACAAGAGGAGGATGACAGTATCCATGGGTTCCTGTCAAGACGCCAGCGACGAGGGTCCAGCAACGATCGCCTTTTCGAAGATGGAGGACCATGGTATAGAGCATGTTTAGTTATTACATTTTTAGTTGTTGCATTTGCATTGTTTAGTTACAGAGAGGTTCCACAGGCCAGTTTGGGGTTTGCTCCATCTGAACTCTTATATGGACACACTTTCAAAGGTCCACTTACCTTGTTGAGAGATGTGTGGAGATGAAATGTGGATAATGGCATGTTTCTAATACCTATCGGTATTGGTTAGACTTATGGAATAAGTTAGAGGACACTTGTAAGATAGTTCATGACAACTTGCGTGAAGCAGGGGAAGTGTATACACACCACTATGACGAGGAGACTAGACCACGCCTCATGAATATAAGAGATGAAGCGATGATAATGTTGCTTACAGACAATAACAAGCTATTACTAGGCTGGAAAGGTCCTTTTGAAATAATAGAAGTGATTAACGGTTATGATTACAGAGTTATGTTGAGGAATGATGTGACAATGTTTATCCATGCCAATTTATCAAAGAAAGGGCAACCAAACATACTTTGTTGTGGAGAGAGAGTGTTTGGCCATTGGATCATTCATCACTTGCATACTAACTTAAGAAAAACCCTGAGAATTCCAGGTTGTTGAGGTGGTCATAATTTCTTCATAGTTATTATTATACTATAAAGAGTATTAAGGGAGATGAACATGTTTTTGTCAGATTTCTTGAGGCGTCTTTATAGAATTGTCTCAATAGTGTTGTGGAAATTTAGCGGGGGGGGGGGGGGTAGTTGTCAGGACGACTCGGTTAAGCTACTAAGGAGCTGCAAGGTATGTCGGTACTTGTGTACTTGCTATATTTAATATTCGGGGTTTCAAATACTCCGGTTTCTGCTGCGGATCTCTTCTGTTGGAAGCCGAATTGCCGTGAATTTTGCAAGCGGCGAGCGTTAAAGAATTTGTTGATTTTGGAGGCAATGATGAACTCAAAAACTTCCCCAACAACGGAAAGGAGGAAAATGGGGCGGTAGTTTTTGCTGAGATGAAAGGCACCACCGGAAGATGGTAGCAAGAGGCACATCAAGTTGTGCGGTACATTTTTTAAGCAGGTGAGGGCTGATGCTATCTGGTCCAAGCGCTTTATTGGGATCAACTTGTTGAATTTGTTGCAACAACTCCTTCATGGTAATGGTGATGATCCCTAGGGCGGCCTTGGTTAGAACAGGAATTGCAGGAGGTTCACGTTATGGGTCAGGAACTGTTATCTTGGAGGAGAAGTGGGCAGCCAACACCTGAACTTTACCCCGGTGACTTGTGACAACAGAGCCATCAGGTGCTGTCAGCAGTGGGATGCTGTCGTCACGAGAGAAACCCTGTTGTTGTTTAATGCTTCTCCACCAATTCTTAGTGTCCACTGACTGGCCTGTTAGCTTTCGCTTGAGGTGATCGGTGATATGCACGTTAGACCACACAATGTTGTCAAGTGTTGCCTTTATTGCATCCCAGTCTCCCTTGTCCCATAGCTAGTTGGTGCGAGTCACTGCCTCATATCGGTCGATGGCCAGCTTGATCCTAGTGGGAACAGCCAGGTTACTATGCGGTAAGCTACTATACTGCAGGGAAAATCAGTGATTACAGGGTCAATTGAAGACCCTGAGATTTGGTTCGGGGAATCGACGTGATTGGTGAGTCCAAACACCGTCAACAGCTCGTCAAACTGCCTCTGGACAAGGTACTGGTTGAGTTCACCCACAAATATGAGATGCTTACATGAGTGCTGCAGGAGCAGGGCATATAAGTTGGTGGTCAGGTAGTAAAGGGACTCACCTCCTTGTCGCTGTGGACGGTAACTCACGCACAGCAGGATGGAGTCTTAAGTGTCCACAATCTGTAGTACATCATCTCCATGTTCCATCTCCATGTATAGAAAAAATGAAAACATTTAAATCGCCAGGACCAGATGAAGTGTATCCCAGGGTATTAAAGGAATGCAAGGAGGTTGTTAGTGAGTCGTTAGTGCACATTTTTAGGAAATCGGTTGAGATAGGCGATGTGCCATTATTGTGGAGGAAAGGAAATGTTGTTCCCATATTTAAGAAGGGAGACAGAGGACTAATGTCAAATTATCGACCTGTAAGTCTAACATCAGTGGTGGGTAAATTATTGGAATCTATTATTGCAAAAAACATTAGAGAGCACTTAGATAAACATAGTTTGATCAATGATTCACAACATGGATTCACCAAGGGTAGGTCATGTCTCACCAATTTATTGAGTTTTTATAGGAAAGTTTATGAGACGGCAGATAATGATAAGGATTATGATATAATATATCTGGACTTTAGTAAGGCATTTGACAAAGTACCACACGAGCGACTCTTAAATAAGGTTAGGGCTCATGGTATAGATGGGAAGGTTCTTCATTGGATCAGAGCTTGGCTAAGTAATAGGCAACAAAGGGTTACAATTAATGGTTCCAAATCTGAATGGGGACTGGTGACAAGTGGAGTTCCACAAGGGTCTGTTTTGGGCCCATTGCTATTTTTGATTTACATCAACGACTTGGATAGTGGGATTAGCAGTGATATCAGCAAGTTTGCTGATGATACTAAGTTAGGTAGGATTATTGGATCACAGTCTGACGTAAACATATTGCAGGGAGACTTAGATAAACTTAACGAGTGGGCAGTCAGATGGCAGATGGAATTTAATATTGATAAATGTAGCGTTATGAATGTTGGTAGAAAAAACCCTGGTAATAGATACACCATAAGCAATGTATCGCTGAAAAGATCAGAAGGTGAAAAAGATCTTGGAGTGAGGGTGAGCCCAGACCTCCGACCTAGGAAATGTATTGAGGCCAGAAATAGAGCTAATAGAGTATTAGGATTCATTACCAGAAGTGTTAAAAGTAGAAGTGCGGAAGTTATTCTAAAGCTTTATCTGGCTCTAGTCAGGCCTCACCTAGACTATGCAGTTCAGTTTTGGTCTCCATATTACAGGATGGATATAGTGTTGTTAGAAAAAGTGCAGAGAAGGATGACCAAAATGATACAAGGGATGCGTAACTTTAGTTATGAGAGGAGATTGAAGTTATTAAAATTACACTCACTCGAGAGACGCAGAGTAAGGGGCGATCTGATAGAAGTTTTTAAGTGGATAAAGGGATTTAATAAAGGAGAGGTAGGAAAAGTTCTTACGGCTTTTAACCAGGGTAGAACAAGAAGTAACGGATTCAAGCTGGAAAAGCGTAGATTTAGAAAGGAAATAGGGAAAAACTGGTTCACAAATAGGGTGGTGAATGAGTGGAATGGTCTCAGTAGACAGGTAGTTAGTGCGGAGTCATTAGGGAGCTTTAAAGGGGAGCTGGATAGGTTCATGGATGGGGATGAAAGGTGGATGTAGGTAGTGTTAGGTGACAGGAACTACCACGTGTAGGCCTCGCGGCCTCTTGTAGCTTCCTTATTTTCTTATGTTCTTATGTTCTTATGTTAGCAGGAAGGTTGACGGGGAGAGCTTGTACAGGGAGGCTGTTGCGGAAGCACACAGCTACTCCCCCAAAGGTACCTTAGGTTCTGTCACGCCGGAACAACTTGGAGTAGCCACCTATCTGCCCAAAGTTGTCTGGGATTGATGAATTGAGGAGGGTCTCAGTAGTGGCAATGATGTCAGGACTGTGGGGCAAAACATGGATGTACAAAAAAATTGTACATTAGGTCACCGACGTTAGTCTGGAAACCGTCAATCTGGAAGTCGTCATCGCGCAGTGGTAGTGAGAGGACGTCACCTGTCCGCTCCCTGTTGTTGACGTGACTTGAGGTCTCCGTAGAGGTTTTGTCAGGATTAGGATGGCCACGTCATTGGAGCTCAGTGAGGGTGCTGTGATGGCTGGGAGTGGAAAGGATGTGAAGGGTGAAAGGAACGATTCTCAGGTAGCTTAGAGTGTGGTGGAGGGTAAGAGAGTCGTAAAGGCAGGGTGCAAAGGAGTTGGTAGCAGAGTGCTGAAAACTCTACTTGAGGCGATTGAAGACTTGGAAAAGTATTTTGCAAGTGAAGTAAATGAGTTGAAAAATGTTGTGAAGAAGCAGGATATAGAGATCCGAATTCTTAAATGTGGGGTTGTCGGTTCAAGTGGATTGCCTGGTGGGGCACCTGCAAGAGGCGTACTTTGGCGGGAACCAGAGGGTGGCTTGCCTGGTAGGGCTAGTAAGGGTAGCTTACCTAGTAAGTCACCGGAGGATAGAGGATGGAAGGTGGTAGAACATGGTGGGGCTCGTCCGAGGCATAGGAAGGCTAACACTGACCAGGTAGTGTGAAGGAATTAATGTCAGGTACTCTCGGGACTGCAAGAGGAGGAAGAGGAGGTAAATGATAAAAGGATATACGATACAACCGTACCCGAAGATAAAATCTTGATTGTTGGGGACTGTCAGATTAGGTACCTAGATTGCGAGCTTTGTGACAGAGACGGGATGCATAGAAAGTGGATGTGTTTCCCAGGGAAGGGAATAGGTCATGTTAGTGATAAGATAGATGAGTGCATTGGAGACCAAGCGAACAAGCCCATCGTTTGCCTGAGCGCGGGAGGAAACGACGTTGATTGTTTAACCCTCTCACGCACCGTGACGCGATTCGTGTCAAAACGGAATCGTCTACATCTGAGCTTTTGACGCGATTCGCGTCAAAAAACTTGTAAAAATTCGCCATAAATAAAGTATTTATCAGAATCACGTCAACATTTTCTGCGTCAAAGATCCAAGCTAGACCTATAAAATAAACTAATTGTCAACTCTCTCGTGAGGGTGGATTTGAAATAATAAGGGCCTATGTCTCAGTTTCCTCTTAGCAGGCAGCCTGTGAGCGCGGACTGTCGTCCCTTTAAAACGTGTCCCGAGCCGGGTATGCCATACTTGTAGCCTAGTCCGTCTTCCAACATGTGTTTCAGTTTTCCTCTATTTTCTCAAGAACTACTGGCCATATGAAGATTCTAATGGTAGCGTTGGAATCCTCATAAAAATCCGCTTTTATTGGCATATAAACCATAAAAAGTCGACTCAGGAAGTTTCGAGCTACGAAGTGGTGAACGTAAGTATTTCTTATTTCTCTTTACTCAATGTATTTTTCGGAGTCTAAACTCAGCTATTTATTTGCATTTCTTGTTATTTTTTTCTTTCATAAGGCAGAATAAGCTCTTGCAAAACCAACGATATATAATAATGCCAGGAAAAAAAATATTCGTGGGTGAAATTGATAACATAAAAAAACCATTCGCCGCACAGTCAGGCCATTCCACGGGGCCCCTTAGGGAGCCCCAGACGGATGTCGCAGTGGAAAGAGAAACTTATTAAACTTTTCGTGCGTGAGAGGGTTAAGGATTGAAGAACTGCTGCGACGGTTCAAGGAGGCTGTAGGTAAGGTTACGAATAGGGGTGGGTCCCTATGGTGTGTGATGTCCTTTCGGGGTGCACTGTTGACGACGAATGGGACTCCAGGCCGATTGCTCTGAATTGCCGGCTGGCATTTCATTACAAAGCCAATGGTTGGGCCTTTGTCGATAACTGAGACCTCTTTTTTTGGCATAACAGCCTCTACCAGAGATGGGGTGCACCTTTCGAGAAAAGGGGTTCATATCATGTCTGAATCCCTTATAAGAAAAGTAGGTGCCTTGCATGTGTTTTTAAGATAGATAGCCAAGGATTAGACACCGACAGTGACAATAGAAATAGTTTTAGAAGGCAGGGAACTAAAAGGATTCGTAAGAAGAAAGAAGAGAGAGAGAGGATAGGGTTAGTTAAAGCTATGGGGAAAATTGACAAAAAGAAGAAGAGTAGCTTAAAGGTTTATTATACAAACTGTAGGGGTATTTTACACAAGATAGATTCACTGACAGGAAAAACTAGTGTAGAAGATTTTGATTACGAGCGAGCGCGAAGCGCTCGTGAGTCCTTACTCCCTCGGATTTTTCCGGGTTAAGCGGCCGACCCGACCCGGCCGACCATCACGCTTTTCAGGAACTTATATCTTTGGAATCCCGCTTCCGATTGACAAGCGGTCTTCGCTATCTGATAGCGAGAAAAAATTCAATCCCTACATTTTCAGTGTAAAAAGGCAAAGGTAAATGCAGTTTAGATGACAGCAGACAAATTTACTTGCTATCGAGAGTCCGGGTGACTCTCCCGCCGCACGCACGCCGCACCCGCACGCCGCACCCGAAACCCGCTGCACGTGCGCACGTGCGGCGCGTTTCTACGGGCTTGCTCGTCCTTCGCCGATTAAGGCGTTTTACTGGTATAATAGCATTAACAGAAAAATAGCTATATATGTTAGGCAAGGTGTGTAATTCATTGAGTTGAGACAGAGGGGTATAAATTATTCCACAACGACAGGTTAGAGAGGAGAGGTGGAGGAATTGCACTTTATGCAAGGTATACATTGCAGTGTTGTGTTAATAATGTTATAAAAACAGATGGTGGCATAGAGTCTATATGGGTGGAGGTTACGGAGGGAGCAGAGAAAAAGGTTTTGGTTATAGTGTATAGGCCTCCAAACTTATGTACAGATGATTCAGTTCCTATATGTAAAGAAATAAGCAAGGCTTGTAGAAATAATCGATTATGCGTGGTTTGAAATTTTAATCTTAGGAACAGACTGGAATTTACTTGTAGGAGATAATGACGCCGATAAATTGTTAAATCTAGTTCATGATAACTTTCTATGCCAAGCAATCAAGGAGCCAACTAGGGGAGATAATATTCTCGATTTATTACTAACACACAGGGAAAATTTAGTTACAGAGGTGGAAGTTTGAGATCAGTTAGGTAATAGCGATCATTGTGATATTAGGTTTTGCTTAAAATGTGAAGTAGGAACTAGATGTGTTAATAAGCATAGAGTACCTGACTTCATAAAGGCTAATTATGCATGATTAAGAAGACACCTGGAGGGGATTAACTGGGGTTGCAGGATGGAGGGGAAGGTGGGGTCTGAGGTCCGGGCGGAGAGAGGTGGCAGTGAGGTCAGTGCTGATAAGGATTATACATTATTTGCCAGGAAAATAATTGCAGGTCAGAAAAATAATATTCCTTGTAGGGCGAAAAGCTCAAGGAAAAATGACCCCAAATGGATGACTGCGACTTTAAAACACAACATAGGAGTAGAAAGGAGACATGTACATAAGGGTCAAGGCAAGGCAGGTGAGCAGAGATCAGTATAACGTGATGGCTAGGACAGTGAAAAAGTTAACAATAGCAGCAAAGAACAGTTATAAGATTAAAGTCGCTGGTCAGGCAAAGACCGATCCTAAGGGATGTTTTCAGGTCTATAAGACAAAGACTAAGGATTTAGTGGGACCGTTAAAAATAGAGCATGAAGATATTGTAAGTTCTTTTGATGATATGTGTAAAATTTTAAATGATTATTTCTTAAGTGTTTTTACTCAGGAGTATATGCAGATGGTACCTGATAGTGAGCAGATGTTTAGAGGAAAGGGTGATGAGAAACTCAAAGATATTGTGATAACTAAGGAAATGGTATGTATAAGAGGGTATAGATAGAAGAAGAATTTTAAATCACCAGGTCCAGATGAAGTTTATCCCAGAGTATTAAAATAATGCAAGTAGGTTGTTAGTGAGTCGTTATTGCACATTTTTAGGAAATCGGTTTATATAGGGGAGGTGCCTTTAATGTGGAGGAAAAGAAATGTAGTCCCTGTATCTAAGAAGGGTGATAGAGGATTTATGTCAAATTATTGAAACGTTTGTCTAACGTCAGTGGTAGGTACATTATTGGATTTTTCTATTGCAAAAAACATTAGAGAGCATTTATAAAATCATAGTTTGGTAAATGATTCACAACATGGATTCACCAAAGGTAGATCATGTCTCACAAATTTATTGAGTTATTATAGGAAAGTTTATGAGACAGCAGGTAATGATGAGGATTATGATATAGCATACCTGGACTTTAGTAAGGCATTCGCCAAGGTATCACACGAGAGACTCTTAAATAATGTTAAAACACATGGAATATATGGGAAGGTTCTTCGTTGGATTAGATCTTGGCTAAGTGATAGGTAACAAAGGGATACAATTAATGGTACTAGATTTGAAGGGGGGCAGGTATCAATTGGGGTTCCACAAAGGTCCTTTTTGGACCATTAAATTTTTTATTTACGTCAACGATTTAGATAGGTGGGATTAGCAGTGATATCAACAAGTTTACTGACGATACTAAAGTAGGTAGGATTATTAGATCACAGTCTGATGTAAGCATATTGCAGGAAGAATTGGATAAATCAAATTGGTGGGTAGTCAGGTGGCAGATTGAGTTTAATATTAATAAGTGTAGCGTAATTAATGTTGGTAGAAAAAAATCCTGGTAATGGATAGATACAATATACGCAATGTATCGCTCAAAATATCAGAAGGTGAGAAAGATCTGGGAGTGAGGGTTAGCTCAGACTGCCGTCCTTGGAAACAATGCATTGAGGCAAGAAATATAGCTAATAGGGTGTTAGGATTCATTACCAGGAGTGTTAAAAGTAGAAGTACTGAGGTTATTATAAAACCTTATTCAGCCTAAGGCCTCTAGCATCTATACTAAAGCCTATAGTCAGACTTCACCTAGCCTATGCGGTTCAATTTTGGTCTCTGTATTACAGGATGGATATAGCCTTGCTAGAATCAGTGCAGAGAAGGATGACCTAAATTATACAGGGGATGCGTAACTTTAGTTATGATAAGAGATTGAAATTACTATATTTACACTCACTCGTAAGGGGTGATCTGATAGAAGCTTTTAAGTGGTTAGAGGGATACAATAAAGAAGAGGTAGGTAAAGTTCTTTAGGCTAGTAATCAGGGTAGAACAAGAAGTAAAGGATTCAAACTGGAAAAACGTAGATTTATAGAAAAAAGAGGAAAAAACTGGTTCACAAATAGGGTGGTAAATGATTCGAATGGACTCAGTTGTCAGGTGGTTAGTGCATAGTCATTAGGGAGCTATAAAAGAAGCTAGATCATTTCATGGATGGGGATGAAAGGTGGATGTAGGTCGTATTAAGTAACAGGAACTACCTCGTGTAGGTTTCACGGCCTCTTGTAGCTTTCTTATTTTCTTTTGTTCTTATGTTAACTTGCCGGTATGTTGCTGTCCAGGAAAGTCTCGGACACGAACTCAAATGTCAGCGTTTTTTACGCTGATGAATTTGTGCGTGAAGTCAACCACGTTCATATGAAACACTCGCACATTGGTCGAAACGATGTGAAGCACCCTCTCAAAGCATACACGCTGTCTCCTGCTGTCGCTGGAAGGCATCGCCGTCTCCGTGCGATGGAAGTTGCGGCAGGAACCTGGGTGTGTGGGAGGTGTCGGACGTAGGGTCCCTGGGGCAGGATTGTTGGGGTTCCTCAGGTGATGATGTGGCTGTGTGAAGCAGTGGGTAGCAGCGCCACTGAGGACGGCTAGTGTCTACTGGCTGCCTACCCTGACAGCCTCAATCAGATCTTGGTGTCTTTTGTCTGCTAGCCGCTCACGACAGGTTTGTGTCGTATAGAAACGTCCCTGGCAGTACTCACAAGTAAACCTCTTGTGAGGTCCTCAGAGAGGCCTTGTCGATGGTACCAAGAGCACTTGACCTGACGTGGCCTCTCGTTGTACTCTGGTTACGTCTCTATTTCCGTCCCTCCCATTGTTCACGCTTGTCCCTATATAGGCTTTCCGGGATGATTGACTCCGTCTTTGACTGTGAAGCGGCTGCCTGCGTCCATAAGGTGGCTGTTGGCTCACAATCTGAAGCTGGGAACGCGGGCGAACTGCAGGTTCTCATTATTTGCCTAGTGCTGCGGGGGTGCCACATCAAGGTCAGATGGAAGATGAGGGGCTGGTTGGGTGAGGGCGTGGCGGGATGTCAACTGGTGTCGGAGACGGGTGATGGAGTGGTGAATTGCTGCCAGGAGGGCGAATAGGTGGGGAGGGGGAACTAAGTGGCTGGAGGGTGTCGGGCGGGGAGGCAGGTGAGCCGCCAACCTCTATTTCGTCCTCGCCTCCGCTGTCTGTCACTGAGGCCCTCGCTCGCTCGCTGCCGAGTTTGCCCTTATATGTTCGTCCCAGTTATTTTCTATTATGTCCGGCCTGGCTGTGCATAAATATTTATGTTTTACTTTTCCACTTGCCATGTCTTTCAGGGCAAGCAATGCGTCACTACAGACAACGCTCCACAAACACACTCCGCTTTTCCGGCAGCTCGTCTATGATTTCACTATAATTCTTGATCTGGTCCTTGCTGGAGGCAAGTTCCCGCCTGAGGCTTACAACCAGCGCCACTAACTCCTTGCTGGAGAAGACGCCCAGATTTTCCCTCTCTGTGGAATCAGGGAGGGGCTCGGAGGGGTCGGGGTGAAGGGCGTGTGTCAGGTCCTGCGTGTCGAAAGTCACGTGGTCACTGATACTCGCCCGCACACGAAGGTGCCCTGCATTGCCACAATTGCATTCAGCCGCCCCGTCAAGGCAGCTCGTATGGCAAAGGTTGGGATACTCTGCCTCGGTGCAATGCAGGTCCAAGTCAAGCTTTACGCCCACATACTGCGCACCAAGAGGAAGGCCTATACCCATGCAGGGATCACACTTGAACTCTTAAACTGGCTGTGCGTGGCCCCCTCGATTACCATGCTTGTTCGCTTGATTCACACGCTTAGTCACAGATTACTCCCACACTGACGACGGAATCTTTTTTATATTCTTGCCGTAATGGGGGTGGTAGTGAGGCTCTGTTACGCTGAACTAGTGAGTAGGAAGAAGAGAGATACGTGGCACCACTGGAGGGTGCGATTCTGGGTTACCGAGCAGTACAGGTGGCCGGTCAGATCAGTCGGTGGCTTTGTTTTCAACTGAACCAAAAAATCCTTATTTCCGGCACAATGCAGCACTTTGCGAAGTGGATGTGTCACTTCACACATTCTGTGACACTAACTCACCAGCACGGGCACGTTCACACTGTCGAAATTGCCACATAACAATAGTAACATACATCAAAAGACGGTGCGTCGTCAAGCATGTCTTTCCTGCACGACTCTCTCTCTCTCTCTCTCTCTCTTGCTCTCGCTCTCGCTCTCGCTCTCGCTCTCGCTCTCGCTCTCGCTCTCGCTCTCGCTCTCTTTGTCTTTCTACTCATTTATAACTTAATTATTTTCATTATTAATTAACACATTTATCTTTTAATGACAAGAATAATACAAAAAAAAAGTATATTTCATATTAGTCATATTTTGTTCTTATCATCATTAGTTTCATCTTATCGTAAATTAAATTTCTAGTCTATCTTTTACTTCTTTCTTTTATGTTCCTTTATAGCTCACACACTTCCTTATAGGGTCATGCAGGTTTTGCTAATCATGACCCGTGACCTGACCTGCCCCCCCCCCAACCCCTGAGGACTGTGGGCAGGTAAAACAGAGTGTGATGTAGTTAATTGTTCACTTTCATTAGTGAAAATACATATTGGGGAAAATTATGTAGGTCGCTTATTGATTAAATGGTTCTTTTAGTTCAGTAATTTATTTATAGCTTTTTTTTTTTTTTTTTTTTTTTTTTTTTTTTTTTTTTTTTTTTTTTTTTTTTTTTTTTTTTTTTTTTTTACATCACAAAGAACTGGCCAAGGGCACAACAAAAATGGGTAACACAACGTCCGCTTAGTTGCCAGTCCCTATAAAGAAGACTGTAGGAGAATAAAATAAAAAAGAGGGGTGAGCCAATTTAGTTCGGAAGGTGTCTTGTTACTCTTCTTTTGAAAAGATTTAAGTCATAAGAAAGTGGAAAAATAGAAACAGGAAGAGAGTTCCAGAGTTTACCAGTGAAAGGGATGAAACAGTAAAGATACTGATTAAATTTTGCATTAGGAAGATGGACAAAATAGGGATGAGAATGAGTAGAAAGTCTTGTGCAGCGAGGCCGCGGGAGGGGGGGAGGCATGCAGTTAGCAAGTTCAGAAGAGCAGTGAGCATGAAAATAACGGTAGAAGAGAGCAAGAGAAGCAACATTGCGGCGGTGATTTAAAGATTGAAGACAGTCAGTCATCATAGGAGAGGAGTTGATGAGACGAAAAGCTTTTGACTCAACCCTGTTTAGGAGAGCTGTATGAGTGGATCCTCCCCAAACATGTGAGACATACTCCATACATGGGCGGATAAGGCCCCTGTAGAGAGCAAGCAATTGGGAGGCAGAAAAAAAACGCCACAGAACACCTAACTTCTTAGAAGCTGTTTTAGCAAGAGATGAGATGTGAGATTTCCAGTTCAGATTTTTAGTAAAGGATAGTCCTAGAATGTGCATTGTAGAAGGAGACAGTTGAGTGTCATTGAAGGAGAGGGGGTAGTTATCTGGTTGGTTTTGTCGAGTAGATAGGTGAAAAAATTGGGTTTTTGAGGCATTGAGACAAGGTTTGCTTTACCCCAATCAGAAATTATAGAAAGATCCGAAGTTAGACGCTCGGTGGCATCTCTCCGTGAATCACTTAGTTCCTGTTGAGTTGGACGTCTAATAAACGACGTTGAAAAATGCAGGGTAGAATCATCAGCGTAGGAGTGGATAGGGCTTTGAGTTAGACTTAGAAGATCATTAATGAATAATAGAAAGAGAGTGGGTGATAGGACAGAACCCTGGGGAACACCACTATTGATAGATTTAGGAGAAGAACAATGTCCGTCTACAGTAGCTGCAATAGAACGGTTTGAAAGGAAACTTAAAATGAAGGTACAGAGAGAAGGATAGAAACCGAATGAGGGTAGTTTGGAAATTAAAGATTTGTGCCAGACCCTATCAAAAGCTTTTGATATGTCAAGGGCAACAGCAAAAGTTTCACCGAAACCCCTAAAGGAGGATGACCAAAATTCAGTTAGGAAAGCTAGAAGATCGCCATTAGATCGCCCTTTACGGAAACCGTACTGACGATCAGATAGAAGATTGTGAGCAGATAGATGCTTAAGAATCTTCTTATTAAGTATAGATTCAAAAACTTTAGAAAGGCAGGAACTCAAAGCTATAGGAAGGTAGTTTGATGGATTAGAACGGTCACCCTTCTTAGGAACAGGTTGGATGTGAGCAAACTTCCAGCAAGAAGGAAAGGCGGAAGTAGATAGACAATGACGGAAAATTTTGACCAGGCAAGGGGCAAGCACAGAAGCACAGTTTTTGAGAACAATAGGAGGGACTCCGTCAGGACCGTAAACCTTCCGAGGATCTAGGCCAGAAAGGGCAAAGAAAACATCATTCCGAAGGATCTTAATGACAGGCATAATATAGTCAGAGGGTGGAGGAGAAGGAGGAACAAGCCCTTCATCAACCAGAGTGGAATTTTTAGCAAAGGTTTGAGCGAAGAGTTCGGCTTTAGAAGTAGATGAGACAGCTGTGGAGCCATCTGGGTGAAGCATAGAAGGGAAACATGCAGTAGAATAATTGTTAGAGATGTTATTTGCTAGATGCCAGAAGTCACGAGAGGAATTTGATTCAGAAAGATTTTGACATTTTCTATGAATAAAAGTGTTTATGGTAGGTTGAAGTAAAGATTTGTCATGATTACGGGCAGAAATATAAAGGGCATGAGTTTCAGGAGATGGATGCTTACGGTACCGTTTGTGAGCCATCTCTCTATCCCGGACAGCATGAGAACAAGCAGAGTTAAACCAAGGTTGACGGGCTTTAGGATTAGAGAAAGAGTGTGGAATGTACGCCTCCATGCCAGAGACTATGACCTCAGTTATGTGTTCTGCACAAAGAGATGGGTCTTTGACATGGAAGCAGTAATCATTCCATGGAAAATTAGAGTAGTACTGCCTTAGGTCTTCCCACTTAGCTGAGTTGAAGTGCCAGAAGCACCTCCGCTTTGGTGGGTCCCGAGACGGTAACGGAGCGATGGGACAGGTTACAAAAATAAGATTGTGATCGGAAGAACCCAACGGAGAGAATAGTTTCACAGAGTAAGCAGAAGGATTAGTAGTTAGGAAAAGATCAAGAGTGTTGGGCGTGTCTCCAAGGCGGTCAGAAATACGGGTAAGGTGCTGCACCAGCTGCTCTAGGTCTTGGAGGATAGAAAAGTTGTAGGCTTGTTCACCAGGTTGGTCAGTGAAAGAAGATGATAGCCAAAGCTGGTGGTGAACATTGAAGTCCCCATGAATGGAAATTTCTGCTAAAGGAAAATGAGATGAGATGTTTCCACTTTTTATGTTAAATAGTCGAAGAATTTTACATAGTCAGAGGAGTTAGGTGAGAGATATACAGCACAGATAAATTTAGTAAGAGAGTGACATTGAAGTTGAAGCTAGATGGTAGAAAATTCGGAAGAATCAAGGCCGTGGGCACGAGAGCAAGTGAGGTCATTGCGCACATATACGCAACAGCCAGCTTTGGATTGAAAATGACAATAGAGACAGTAAGAGGAGACAGAAAAAGGTCTGCTGTCAGTGCTCACAGACAACTGGGTTTCAGAGAAACGCATAAAGCTGATGTATTTACTAATCTAGTCTTTATCTATTCTATCAACTTTTGGCTGTAATGGTTCCTTTGTTTATGTAATTCGATTCCTGTACGCTCCTTTATTATTATAATTATTACTATTACTAGTATCATTATCATTATTATCGTGTAGTTATTAAAGATTCGCACATTTCTTTTTTATCTTTTTTTAAGTTACAGTAAAAAATAGTCATCAATTGGGTTAGATGGGTTATTATTTATTTGTATATCAGACTGACTCCTCCGTTTCCGCTCTCCACGTGGAGTGCTCGCAAGGGTTGCCATCTCATTGGCCATCGTCATGCCTCGCCATCCAATGAGGCGCGGCGTCACCATGGAAGCGCGGAAATTGTCGCCTCGTGTGAACGGCCCCATACAAACACATGTAACTCGAGTTGCTGAGAAGTAGCGCGACAGCAAGGGATATCTCGAGTCGCGCGACTGGCCAGCAACAAGCGACATAGGATCAACATAGGCTGCAAGCATCCCCGGTCGAAACTCACGTCGACGTTCCAACAGGACACGAAGCGCTAAGATACGGTCCGTTGATGACTTACCAGGCGAGTAAACCCACTCGCAACCCACATTTTTTTTTCACAATTCTCGCTAATAGGCTGCTAAAAAAAAAGGGAAAAAAAAGTGCTCGGATCATCTTATAAGTGGGCTTAAAACCTTCCCCTGGTCGAGCTGGTTCCAAAACTGTGACATATGATGGAATTCCGCCACGGGGGGCGGCACCTATCGCGGACAGACAGACAGACAGACACTCTCGCTTATATTATTATATATATATATATACAGGGTGTACCACGAGTTTCTGCAAATATTGATACAGGTGCACATGTAATTTTAAGCACAAAATATTCTATAACCATATGCTTTTTGAAGCTTCCTTTAGACGTGAGATGAAGTTAGAGAAATTAGGGCGTCCAGTAATTTCCAGCCAGCCAGCAGAGCACCAGCCGCTCGGTGACATTTTGAATGATTTAATCATAATGTTTACTAGTAATGGAGCATTACATTATCTTATAACAACACAATTGGTATTAATGGACATGTTATTACTAAATAAGCAGTAAATGAGAACAGCAGGGCTGTAATAAACACTACTGTAAAAGGCTACATGGCATCGTGTCAGGGAGGGGTAGGATGGAACACGTGACTCAGCTGATCGGCGTGAAGCCTCGCAGCCTAGTCCCTCCTTCCTCCCCCGCCCCGACGCATTGCCACTTAAAAAAAAAAAGTTAGCCTTGTACAGTAGTGTTTATTACAGCCCTGCTGTTCTCATGTACTGCTTATTTAGTAATAACATGTCCATTAATACCAATTGTATTTTTATAAGATAATGTAATGCTCCATTACTAGTAAACATTATGATTAAATCATTCAAAATTTCAGCGAGCGGCAACCGCCTGCCATGGTGAAATTACTGGCCGCGCTAATTTTTCTAACTTCATCTCACGTCTAAAGGAAGCTTCAAAAAGCATATGGTTATAGAATATTTTGTGCTTAGAATTACATGTTCTTTCACCTGTATCAATATTTGCAGAAACTCGTGTTACACCCTGATATATATATATATATATATTATAAATATATATATATATAATATATATATATATAATATATTAATATATATATATATATATATATATATATAATATATATATATAATATATATATATAGTTGGTATCTTAGGTAGATACATCTTGACATTTCAGGGTGACAAAGACACTCGTCATTCTTGGGGTTGTTTATGCGCAACGATTCGCCAAAAGACACTTGGCATCATCAGGCTAAAATAGTTAAAAAAATTAATGTAATATACTGCTAAAAAGCGAACATCTAAAAGAATTTTTTTAAAGCAGGATTATTTTATTGTTTAAAAAAATTCTTTTAGATGTTCGCTTTTTAGCAGTACAGTATATTAATTTTTTTAAACTATTCTAGCCTGATGATGCCAAGTGTCTTTTGGCGAAACGTTGCGCATAAACAACCCCAAGAATGACGAGTGTCTTTGTCACCCTGAAATGTCGATATATATAATATAATATATATATATATATATATATATATATATATATATTATATATATATATATTATATATATATTATAATATTATATACACATATATATCTATATCTATATTATATATATATATATATATATATCTATATATATATATTATATATACTATATATATATATATATATATATATATATTATATACATATATATATAATATATATATATATATATATATATATATATATATATATGTAGGCCAACAATTATGAACAACGTTCTCGCTCTATATCAATCATATTCTAATTCATCATTTGAAAAACATTTTGATTAGTAAGGTTACCTTGTATTGAAAAAAAACACCAACGAATAAATTTCAATAATTAATCAAAGTTTTAATCTGCACGTTGTTATTGAAAGTGTGTACATTCCAACTTTCATGTTATGCGATTTTTCTTTCAAGTAACTTCCAGGAACTGAACATATAAATGTTTTCAATCAACGTTCAGTAATATATATCACCATCCTAAGGAGAACTCACTTGCAAAAATTCATATATTACGAAATATTATGAAAAATTTACAGAATTCTGGAACTAATGAAGCAAAACAATTTGTAATATTTTATTTGACTATCAAGGAGTGTCTTGCATCTCCAACGTATTAACCATCGTCATTCCTTTATGGAAAGAACTCGATGATTGCCCCTAACTCACCTGTTACTCGGAACCGAGAACCTTCTCTAGCGTGGCCTGCCTCTCTTTCCTTTGCATAGAGTGGTTGAAAACCCGTTCGAGCTATTTTTTTTTTTTTTTTTTTTACCTATAACGAGGCTCGCCAATGACCTTGTATTCATATATAAATAAAAAACGTCGACCTTAGGAGCGTGCATTACCGAAAATCAATGGTCCAGATCACAGTTAATCTTCCGATTCAGCGAGACCTTCATAATCCTGGCCAAGGGAACCAATAATAATCTGACAAGCGGGTAATGATGAATATTCCGAGAGCTCAAAAATATCAATATAGATTTTTTCTTCCTTCTTTGGACGATTCTCGATTATTCAGTTTTTATACTACTGTTATGTAATCAAGGGAATGGGACCTCGGGTCCTGATCGCAAGGCAGGCTGATATCAAACGCGATTCAAATGTATGGTATTTATGATAAAGTTAGGGATAAGCGATACGAAAATAAGAATAAAAAAATAAATATTTTGAGCGTGCTCAGTGGTAGTGAAGTGTGAAAAGTCAAAGCTGACGACTGAGTGATATTTTGAGCACAATATATAAAAACTTTAGCCTGAAAGTATACTAATATCAGGGAAAATAGAAAAAGGAGTCAAATCTTTGAAATAAAGTTTTAAGAGCGGAATGTAATGTATGTGGATAAACTTTTCGTGATTCAAAAGCAAATGATAAGCATCATGGTGTATTTACAATTAAAATCAGAATTAAGGGTTGAAGCTTGTAAACTATGTGTTTTGATTTATCATTCATTGTAGTAAGTTTGATTACGGTATTGATTTTGTAATTGTTTAGGATAAAATGGGTTTACTCTGCCGTATATTTAGGAATTGAAATTGTCTTTTAATCCTGATAAAAAAATATATATTGCAGTCTAGTCTCAATATATAATATAATATGCTAATGATTAGTAGATAACAAAATGAGTAATCATACATATATGGATATATAAGAATAACATAAAAAAAAAGCGCACGCACACGTGAAAAAAATATATGTGCAATTTGTTGTGCATGTGTCTGTCTGTCTGTGTGTGTGTGTATTTGTATGTGTTAGTGCTAGTTTGGTTGTGTGTGTGTGTGTGTGTGTGTGTGTATTCATCTAGTTGTATTCATCTAGTTGTATTTTACAGGGCCAGAGCAATGCTCGTGTGGCCCCGTCTCCATATCAACATTTTTATCATTCATCCTTAGTGCTTTGTGTTGGCCGAAGCCAGCACCTCGGAGAGCAGGTCACAAACCCCGGCTAACACCCGGTACCCATTCACTGCTAGGTGGACAGGGGCTCGGGTTTTAAGGAAACAACCCATTTGTTTCCGCTCTGCCCGGGGATCGAACCCGGGACTTCTCGGTTGTGAACCGAGCGTGCCTCCCCTACACCACGGAGTACCATAGTGTGTGTGTGTGTGTGTGTGTGTGTGTGTGTGTGTGAGTGTGTGTGTGTGTGTGTGGTGTGTGCGTGTGTGTGTGTGTATTTGTGTGTGCGTGTGTGTGTATTCACTGGTTTTTTGTCCACGCGATTGCAAGTTTTACCCTCCGGGAAAAAGCTTCCAGCTCCCCAGATTTTTGGGTAATGCTGGGACCTCACACACCACACACATCTATGCCCTAAGTTAAGGAGGGGAGAATCGAAGAGAAATCGAAGAGAAATCGCCCGCATAATGCAGTCATAAATCTCCAGGAGCGAGCAGGGTTTTGGACGCCACACCCCACAAAATTGCATACCTGTCTGGCGCCAACCCCTCGTCCACTTGACCATGCAGGTGTGTGTTTGTATTCTCTCTCTCTCTCTCTACTCTCCTCCTCTCTCTCTCTCTCTCTCTCTCTCTCTCTCTCTCTCTCTCTCTCTCTTCTCTCTCGCTCTCT
>JACEEZ010021242.1:0-20822 GCA_016584305.1 Chionoecetes opilio | reverse complement strand
GTTAGACAGGAGCCTTTCCTGTGTGTATTTGTTCTTTAGAGTTCTAATTCCTGGGTTATCAACGAGCTGTCTTGATAACAATTTTAAGTGTGAGCGTGTACATCTTAATTAGTTTTCTTTATCCATACGGTGTGTTTTTTTTATGGCCAACAATAATTAAATGAAGTAATAAAGTGTTAACGGTGTTCTGTTTGATAGAGCTTTTATTTCTCATTTTTCATTTGTGATTAGTTCTTTATTTGGGTATTGTTTTTGACTCAAAGTAATTACTTCACTGGTTACTGGTTTTTATTTTATGTTTTTTTTTTTTAATCGACTCCCCACCGAACCTGAATTTCAATTTTTACTAAGCGTTCATTACTTTAGTCTTGACCGAGAGGGGGAGATCGTGACAGTGGCTACACAATGGCAATTTGTTTGGCGCAGTCCCTATTGGGCATTCGGTCTGTCTTCGTGAAGAATATGGAGATGTAAAGAGAGTCATTGAGTTATTGCAATATGACAAACACAATTGGATCATCTGTGTTGACCTTAAAATGGTGTCCTTCCTTCTTGGTCAACAACGTGGATACACAAAGTATCCCTGCTTTCTCTGTATGTGGGATAGCAGAGCTCGAGAGAAGCATTGGGTTTAGACGAATTGGCCTCCGAGATCTGATCTTAAACCTGGAGATCCTAACATTGTACATGAGCCACTTGTTTACAGGAAGAAAATAATATTCCCACCTCTGCACATAAAACTAGGTCTCATGAAACAATTTGTAAAAGCATTGTCAACTGATGGCGACTGTTTGAAGTACATCATCTTGGCATTTCCTGGACTGTCAATTGAAAAAATCAAGGCCGGTGTGTTTGATGGTCCACAAATTCGACAGCTCATCAAAAATCAACATTTCAACGGTACTATGTCAGACCTTGAAAAGAATGCTTGGCTATCATTCAAAGACGTCGTCAAGAACTTTCTTGGAAATACACGTGCAAGTAATTACACAGAAATTGTTCAGAAACTATTGGAGAGCTACAAAGCGCTTGGTTGCAACATGAGTATTAAAGTACATTTTTTGCATAGCCATCTTGCCAACTTTCCGGAAAATCTTGGTGCTGCTAGCGACGAGCAAGGTGAACGATTTCACCAAGATTTGAAGGTTATGGAAGAACGTTACCAGGGTAGATGGGATGTGCATATGATGGCTGACTATTGTTGGAGCATCAAACGCGATAGTCCTCAAGTTGAACACTCCAGACAAAGCTACAAACGTAAATTTTTACCTTAACCTGCACACAATTATAGCCTTATCCTTTCTAAAAAACATGGTAATGTTAAATAAACATTCTATTCATGCCTATTTCTTTCATTTTTCATTGTATGTTAACATTTGCAACTTTTTATAAAATAAGCACTGTTACTGTTATGCAATGGTTGCCGCGATAACTTTTTTTCAACTTGCGATAACGATAAAACGATAATTTTTCCCCAACATGCGATAAACAATAAACGATAAAAAATTTCAAAACCCAACCTGCGGTAAGCGATAAACGATAAAACGATAGCGATAAAAAAAATTTAACTTGCGATAACAAAAGCGATAAATGATAAGTGCCTTTATTTAGTTGAAATATTAAAAAAAGCATACAAACTATTTTTCCACAGTGAAAATTAATTAAACTAAACAAAAACTGTCACTAGAACCAGTCTATGGCCTACAAGTTCTATTCCACATCAGTCTCTCTCTCTGAGTCACACTCTCCCTCCCTCCTCTCCCTCCTCAAGATATCTCATATGAGGTTTTTCAGGTCTGAAAACGTCAGGCGGGCTGTTGTGACTATTGCCGCCGTGCACATTTTCTAATTTTTACAAAAGTCGTCTTTGAATTTATCGTTTATCGTTCCTCATTTTTGGGACTAGCGGTAAGTGAATGAGCGATAATTTTAGAAAACTTTGCGATAAACGATAAACGATAAAAGGTTTGACCTCAGCGATAATTATCGTTTATCGTTTATCGCTCATTTTATCGCACGCGGCAACCACTGCTGTTATGTACAGTATTTTTCATATTTTTTAAGAGAACGAAAATCCTTCAGTTCAAAAACTTGACGTGATAGAGAAAAACTGAGATCAGTTTTGGATTCAGCACCCAAAAATTACTTAATAACAAGTGTCAGACCTAACTCAACCAAAAATTTGTTCCCCAGTGTTATCGCTGACATGTCATGATGATGACGTATGGTGGCTGACGTGTCAGAAGGGTTCGTGAACGCTGAACCCATGGGGTAGGCAGACTGGTTTTGGACGTCGTGAAGTGAAGACCTCCTTCCTGCGGTAACCCCGTGTTACCAACACTTGAGTATTGTTCCACCTTTTATATATTATGTTATTTTATAGGATTTGTGTAGAGCTCACACAACTGTACTGTTGTGTTGTTAACTGTGTATACTATGTATTCCTGCTGGGTAGCAACTTAAAGTTAGCACTCTAAGGTTAAGTGGTGGTGGTTATGGTATGGTGTCTAGTTATAGTGACTAGTTATAACAAATTAAATAACTTTGTTAAACCTGGATCACTTTGTGTTTCTGTTTGCCTTGACTCCTAGTTAGTTTGTAATTATGGCATAACAGAATCACTTGCTTACTTCTTAATGAGACTCTGATGTGACTGTTTTCCTGGTTTAGAAGCCTCTGCACATCAATCATCACCTAAGGTTTTCTCTATGTTGTCAGCGAGCACGGAAATATAGCACCTGGAATATCAATTTCGCCCAAAACAACTCGAAATTTTTTCATCGTCGTAGTCTTCTCTTTGTAGGTTCTACATATTCATGGTTATGATAGTATTAAAATACCTTATTAATTGAGTTCCTTTTGTTGTCTTTCCTCATAATAAGTAGTGGTACATCATGGTTTAAGTGTTACTTGACGAGCCAATGCATACTCTGAGTCGGTTACCGGTCATTTCGCCCACACGTCAATTCGCCCACAAGTGAGAGTCAATTCGCCCACATGTGAGAGTCAATTCGCCCACATGTAAGAGTCAATTCGCCCACTCTAAAGTCAATTCGCCCACACGATCCATGTCACGGAGTCATGTAACTATATCTTCCTCTGGCAGAAATGGAATGAACCACCAGTAACCTTGGGCGAAATGACAGTAGATGGTAGCAGATTAGGTAACCTAAGGTTACCTAAGCTGTGGTAAATGTGATATAATTACAGGGTTGTGGTTAGCTAGATTGGCAATGTTGTTACCAGGTTGGCTTATATTTAGCTTCATTGAGTCATCATGTACTCCACAGTGATAAGGCAAACTGTATGGTAAAATCATAATTGGAAGAATACAAAAAATCACAAATGGCAAGGTTAGTGAGGAGCAAGGCAGATTTAGAACTGGGAAAGGTTGTGTAGATCAGATCTTAGATATGCGAATGATAATTAAGACAATGTTAGCAAAAAACAAGAAGATGTATGGATGTATTCATGGATTTAGAGAAAGCATAGATAAATATCCAGATAAACACCGAACTCACTTTGGTGGACGAAACTATTTTTTTCTGGTGTGTTTTTATGTGTTTTGAATGAATCTGCTAACCGTTTCTGTCTGAATTATTATTATTATTTTTTTTTTTTTGCAAAAATGAAAGAAAAAAAAAACGAACCTAAACCTAACCTAACCTTTACCTATACCTTGTTTTGGGCGAAATTGATATTCCAGATCCTATATTTCCGTGCTCGCTGACAACATAGAGAAGACCTGAGGTGATGGTTGATGTGCAGAGGCTTCTAAACCAGGAAAACAGTCACATCAGTCTCATTAAGAAGTAAGCAAGTGGTAGGGACACATTACGTACCTACCAGTTGCTTACCTTTTGACGAGGCTCTGTTGTGACTCTGTTTTCTTGGTTTAGAAGCCTCTGCACATCAGCCATTAGCTCAGGTCTTCTCTATAGTGTTGTCAGCGAGAACAGAGCACAGTAATATAGCACCTGGAGTATCAATTTCGCGCAAAATAACTCGAAATTTTTCCATCGCCGTAGTTTTCCCTTCGTAGGTCCACCCGCGGCGACCCCGACTTAATCCCCACAATGCACCGATGTAAACAAACCGTGACGTAGTTATGTCTGGGGCCCGTTCGGACCCTCGTTGTTCAGACCTTCTCCTAATTTTTTTTTTATTCCTTAATTTTTTTTTTTTAGGGGTCGAAATTTCCTAGCTACATAATACACCTAGAATTATTATTATTATTTTATTTTTTTATTTTTTTAGGGGTCGAAATTTACTAGCTATATAATTTATTATACACCTAAAAAATTATTTTTTCTTTTTTAGGGGTCGAAATTTCCTAGCTAGAATACGCCTAGAACTTCTTTTTTTTTTTTTTTTTTTTTAGGGGTCGAAATTTGAATGCCGGACGTTTCGCCCCATGGATGTTTCGCCCCCGCTCAATCGCGGACGTTTCGCCCCCATTTGCGGACGTTTCGCCCCCATTTGCGGACGTTTCGCCCCACTCGCGGACGTTTCGCCCCCCGGGTTCGCCCCACGGAAATTACTATACTGTTTCAAAACTGTTCATCAAATGACTACAAAATCATCAGAAATACTGATAGATTTGTTTACGCACAAAATGATGACGAAATGCTGTTATCGACCGGTCTTAAAGGGACAGTGTACTTCGAATTCCGTACTATAGTCAAAACAGGATTTGAGTGATAATCAATTTTTCTACGATAATTTCCATATTTCTTCTTCAAATCTCTCCAAATTTTGACACACTTAGTTTCTAACCAATACCTAACTACACGTCAAATTTCATAAAAATCAGATGAGAAATAAAAAAGTTCCTTCAGAAACGTCCATTTCAAAACATTTCTGGGATTTAGATAATACAAAATTACTTTCATCCCAATTCTATAAAATGACTATATCATCAAATGTCTTCAAACACCTAGTAAAGTATTTGCATAGTAACAAAAATGGATCAAACTCAAAGCGTATTGTTACGAACGCGCCACAACTCGAGCTCAGGTTGAGATTGAGAGATGTGAGTGGGTTGTTGTGGCCAGAAGAGGAGGAAGAGGAGGAGACCACGTGGATCCAAGGAGGCGAGGCATAAGACTGGGAAAGGATCTCCGGCAGGAAACCACCCGAATGATACGACGCGTCCGCCAGGAAACAGGGTTACGGTAGGGCTAGTGGTGGTTCACAGGCAAGAAGGGTGGAGGAATAGTCCCCTGAGCTTGGGTGAAATAGGTAGCAGTGGCCGTGGGTTTGGCGAATGGCGGGCGTGCGTGGGGTGGAGGCCGTGAGGGTAACCAGTGTCGCCTTTTTCCCACCATCCGGTGGCATAGTGTGTTGAGCGTGGTGACTCTGGTATGTTATAAGGTGCATAACAGTGACTGTAGTTGCAGTGGAGGGAACATTTGGGGCTGCGACGGTCGGCAAGTGATCGGGCCTATGAGGAGGGGCTGTTGTGTCTCACGGTGAGCGTGAGGTTGTTCCTGTAGTGTTTACCTAGTACAATTATAGTCTGGAAAGGATACGAGTGTGTTATTCCGCATGTGCCTGCCTATGTGTGTGCCGTGGTGGTGATGTGCCCGTGTGAGGAGCCCGTGCTCAAGGCCTTAGGGTATTCATTGCGTCTGGTCCCGATTAGACACATAACCGGACTGAGCCCGATCATTCCCACGCGTCTGAAGCCAGCCCAGCAAGAGAGGCAAGTCAGTTGGGCGGCTGTGGGAGGGCGGGTTTGCAACACTGGTGTTCAGAAGTGGGATGTTGTTGTGTGCTCTGGTCGGCGCCGTAGAGTGAGGGCCAAAGAGGTACGGGCACGGGTCTAGAAGTACGGCAGGCGCGTTAAGGGATACGGCACACCATGCAGGACGGAAGTGGTGAACAGCCAACTCTGGCTGACATCTTGCGGGTATTACGAATGCAGGCGTGTGCCATGACCAGACAAACAGAAGCTGTTTACAGTTTTAACACGCAGACGGGTCTAGAGGTACGACAGGCACGCCAAGGGATACGGCACAGCATGGAGCTCGGAGGTGTTGAACAGCCAACTCTGGCTGACATCTTGGGGGAATTACGAGCACACGTGGAAATGACATGGGCTCAAACAGAAGCCATTGTCAGACAAACAGAAGCTGTTGAGAGGTTTGACACGAGGGTGTGTGAAAGTTTCGACGCCCAGGCAAGGCTGATAAATGAGGGTCCAGGCCACTACAGTTGGGAGGATGGCACCGAGGCAGACGTCTTGACGCCAGAGCCGTGTGGCAGTGAGGATGACGAGGAACGCACTTTTTGGCCGGAGGAGGAGGGCGCGGGCGACATGGGGCTGGTTCCTCTAACCAGCCTCGAACCCAGCGAGCAGGCGGCAGCAGAGGAACCTACCTCGGTACCAGTTGCCGTGGGTGATATGTCTGAGCGTGTGGCTAGCGCTGGGGCCGCGGCTTGTGACCCAGTCGTGGGTGTGATTGTGAAGGACGAGTCTGGGGGGGAGAGCGCGGCCGCGGCCTGTGAGCGTGAGGTGGTGCGTGTTGTCGAGTGTAAGGAGAGTGTAGGCCTACCCCTCTCGCTACCCACCCCACCTAGCTCACGCGAGCCTTCGCCTCGTCGTGCGGGCCCGAGTGCACATCAGGAATGTGGCGACTTACGACACAGGCCGCGGGAGCTGGATGCGCCAGTGTCGTGGAAGGCCTGTCTGGCCCGAGTCGCGGCGTTGGCGAAAGGCGTAAAAGGCAAGAAGGGCCTTGGGGCTGGCCGGCGCGGCAGGAGAGGCGTAAAAGGCATGAAGGGCCTGGGCGGTGGCCGGAGCGGCGTGAAAGGCCTGGTTGGTGGCCTGCCTCTCAGACGGGTGCGGGCCAAGAGCCCACTGTGGAAGGGCAAGAAACCCACTCGCTTCGCCTCGGCATGGAACCACCGGAAGAAGAGGCGCCGCCGGAGTGAGCGTGGGAGGTTGCACCGCAAGCATTGGAGGCCTCGGAGCGCCAGGACGAAAAAGGCGCACCTATACCTGCCTCCGCCGTGCTATCGGGGGAACGAAGAGCAGTTGAGCTACTCCTGCAGTGTGTGGCCCCCGCAGAAGCTGGTACAAGTGGCGGTAACTGCTTGTTACGACGGTGGGGGGTTGCACCGTGCCCGCTTCCAGGCAGTGCCAGCCACAGCGTGCTGCTGGTAAGTCCTGTCGCACCGTCACCGGCGCCTTGCAGTTGGAGGGCATGGTCGATCGGGAAGTCGTGGCGCCTTTGCCGCGGAGACTGGAGCAGTGGAGCCGGGTTAGAGCTGCGGAGGTCCAGTGGAGTGTGAAGACTCCTGGGCCGTGGTTACCTCTGAGGTGGGCCAAGGGGTAGAGGAAGTCCCTCTGTGGCCTGTGGCGGCCGCTGTGTTGTGGCGCCTGGTTGAGGTAGCAGCTGTGTTTCCTGCTGTGTGTCTCGCGTGGAAAGAAGAGGGCGACCTGGTGTGACTTTCCAACACTGCAGTGGCGGGCTGGTGGATGGCGGTGGAGGGACTTGCAGTTGTGAAGCCTTGGGGTGGTAATGTTTGGTAATAGGTGGTTTGTTTAATGATGGTGCGAGTTGCCCTTCATTTGAGGATTTTGTGTTATATGTTCATGTAACCTTGTATTATGATTTTTCTGTTTCTTTTTTTAGTTTTTGGCTGGCCGAGGTCGGCCAGTTTTTGTGACGGGAGGGCAGTGTTACGAACGCGCCACAACTCGAGCTCAGGTTGAGATTGAGAGATGTGAGTGGGTTGTTGTGGCCAGAAGAGGAGGAAGAGGAGGAGACCACGTGGACCCAAGGAGGCGAGGCATAAGACTGGGAAAGGATCTCCGGCAGGAAACCACCCGAAGGATACGACGCGTCCGCCAGGAAACAGGGTTACGGTAGGGCTAGTGGTGGTTCACAGGCAAGAAGGGTGGAGGAATAGTCCCCTGAGCTTGGGTGAAATAGGTAGCAGTGGCCGTGGGTTTGGCGAATGGCGGGCGCGCGTGGGGTGGAGGCCGTGAGGGTAACCAGTGTCGCCTTTTTCCCACCATCCGGTGGCATAGTGTGTTGAGCGTGGTGACTCTGGTATGTTATAAGGTGCATAACAGTGACTGTAGTTGCAGTGGAGGGAACATTTGGGGCTGCGACGGTCGGCAAGTGATCGGGCCTATGAGGAGGGGCTGTTGTGTCTCACGGTGAGCGTGAGGTTGTTCCTGTAGTGTTTACCTAGTACAATTATAGTCTGGAAAGGATACGAGTGTGTTATTCCGCATGTGCCTGCCTATGTGTGTGCCGTGGTGGTGATGTGCCCGTTGAGGAGCCCGTGCTCAGGCCTTAGGGGATTCATTGCGTCTGGTCCCGATTAGACACATAACCGGACTGAGCCCGATCATTCCCACGCGTCTGAAGCCAGCCCAGCAAGAGAGGCAAGTCAGTTGGGCGGCTGTGGGAGGGCGGGTTTGCAACAGTATACTCGATATGATCCAAAGGCTATATATGGTTTTATGTATTCCGGCCGCTCTGGTACGGAATTCAGTACACTGTCCCTTTAAGACCGGTCGATAACAGCATTTCGTCATCATTTTGTGCGTAAACAATGGATCAATACAGGGATCAATATTTCTGATGATTTTTTAGTCATTGATGAACAGTTTTGAAATAGTATAGTAATTTCCGTGGGGCGAATCCAGGGGGCGAAACGCCCGCGAGTGGGGCGAAACATGCACGAATGGGGGCGAAACGCCCGCTAATGTGGGGCGAAACGTCCGCTAATGTGGGGTGAAACGTCCGCGATTAGGAGGGGGCGAAACGTCCATGGGGCGAAACATCCGGTTACCTCGAAACTTCCTAGCTATACGTATATACACTTGGAATTTTTTTTTTTTTTTTTTTTTTTTTATATATACATATCCCCCCATTATTCGGCACCTTGCATTACTCGGACCACTCCTGGGCCCAATTAGTCCCAATAGGAGAGGTTTTAGTGTATATAATTTTCTCAGCCATTCATCTAATACTACCTTAAAAAACATGTTGCTTTCTCTTCCTCCGTTCTTTGTTCATTTTTGTGCCTTACTTCTTCTTTCCTTTCCTTTGCTCTTCCTTGACGGCTTGTTTTGCATCCACCTCCCTGTCATCATCCGTTGACCTCGGCCTAAAAGCTCTGGCCAGGATCTCCTGGGTTGCAGTCTGCCATTTCAATCTTAGTTTGATGGGTCTATCTCTTCCTTCTGCATAAGGTCCCAATCTTACTACTTCTTCCACTTCATCTTCAAGTCTTGTCTCTTCCTCCTCATCATTCAATATCATCAACACGTCCTTTATTCACCCTATTAGTCCAGTTATTCACCTCCCGTTTCAGGAGGAGGAGTAGGGAGAGGAGGCCTTGCCAAGTGTGGTGTGAGTGAGGCAGGAAGCAGGGTGTGGGCCCCGCGGCAGGAGCAGAGTGTCAGGGCAGCGCGTGGCTCTCTGTGTGCTGACTGTCACCACTGTTGCAGGTGCTGAGGTCACAGTCCAAGACCCGGCTCGCTGCGGCATCCCGAGGGTTCCCGCAGGACCGGTCCGTCACGTGTGGTGGCCCGAGTGTTGCTGCGGTGGAGGCTGTGGGCCGGGCAGCAGCATGAGTGGCCGGGAGCAGCAGGATCAGTCTGGCCTCAGGGGTGGGGAGGCACAGGGGTGATGGCAAGAATCACCTGGAGGCAGGCAGCTCAGGTCACAAGGCACACACTGAGCTGAAGTGCCAGCAGTGTGACAAAACATTCAAATAAAAAGTAAGCTGAGAGACATTCCGTGACACACAGTGGTGTTAAGAATTATGAATGTTTAGAGTGTGGGAAAAGATTTGCTAGAAAGAGTGACCTCACCAAACACACCTGACACACAGTGGTGTCAAGAATTATGAATGTTTAGAGTGTGGGAAAAGATTTGCTCTAAAGTCTAAACCTAACCAAACACACCTGACACACACAGTGGTGTTAAGAATTATGAATGTTTAGAGTGTGGGAAAATATTTACTACAAAGAGTCCCTCACCGAACACACCCTGACACACAGTGGTGTTAAGAATTATGAATGTTTAGAGTGTGGGAAAAGATTTGCTCTAAAGTCTAACCTAACCAAACACACCCTGACACACAGTGGTGTTAAGAATTATGAATGTTTAGAGTGTGGGAAAAGATTTACTACAAAGAGTCACCTCACCACACAACACCCTGACACACAGTGGTGTTCAGAATTATGAATGTTTAGAGTGTGGGAAAGGATTTACTCAAAAGTGTCACCTTACCACACACCCTGACACACAGTGGTGTTAAGAATTATGAATGTTTAGAGTGTGGGAAAAGATTTACTACAAAGAGTGACCTCACCACACACACCCTGACACACAGTGGTGTTAAGAACCATGAATGCCTAGAATGCGGGAAAAGGTTTTATACCCGTTCTGAACTCACCAAACACACACCCTGACACACAGTGGTGTTAAAAATCATGAATGCCTAGAGTGTGGGAAAAGGTTTTATACCCGTTCTGTACTCACCAGACACACTTTAGACACACTGGCTTGCGGGAGTTCAAGTGTGATATTTGTAGCAAGTGTTCAAGACAAAGGGTGATATTGCCAGCCACATGAAGATCCACTTTTGAGGTGGTGTGTTGTGTGGACAAAGTGTGGTTGTACCCGTGCCTGTGGGAGTGGTGTCCTGTGTGGCAATGGGTGGTGGTGGTGGTGGTGGGCAGTGTGTTACATGTGTGGTGGCAAGCCGTGCCCTTGTGTTCTGTGAGGGAGTAATGGCCCCAGCAGTTGTTGGGTTGGCAGTGCAGGTGTGACTTTCAATAAATGTATCCAGGGTTTTAAAGGTTTCTCTGCTGATTGCCTTAAAAAACAGTCTTTCCACGCATAAGTTACACCCCTATTTTCTGCAGGTCACATATATGTATATCGCATAAACCTTACTCTGTCTCTTCCTCATTGGACAGCCGCAGGAAAAGTGATGACAACTGCATTAAAAGACAAGTCCAAATTGTCTACAAATATACAAGACAGGGCGACAAAGTTAGAAAAAAACGAGGCTATAAATATTTCCACCTGTGTCTATTTCATGCAGGTTTTTGCATAGAATGATCAAAGTATCCTGGAAAGATGAAACATGGTATACTAGTGTGAACATTGTCCTAAATATGAAGGCATTAATACAATAAGGCAGAAATTTGCCTAAAAAGGGGGTAGCTAGTGTCATTATGGCAATGGGTGAAAAGTAACTCAAACACGATGGAAATAGTTATAGATAAAGCATCATGAGTAGAATTAATAACAGTTGGAGTTGTTACACCTGAACAAAAGTAATCATTGAGGCAAATACAGGAGCTCCCATACTTACGTACGTTCGTGGGGTTTGTACTGAACTTGCAATGTACAAAAGTTAGTCCAGCATTACTCTTGTCACTACTGAACACTGCACACACACCACTGTCAAAAGAACAAAAATACACTACAGCTTATAGCCCAATATTACTCAACAGTGCCTATATTGTATCAGCTTATATGGTCTATACAGCTTATAGCCCAATATTACTCAACAGGGCATATATATTGTATCAGCTTCAATGGTCTATACAGCTTATAGCCCAATATTACTCAACAGTGGCTATATTGTATCAGCTTAAATGGTCTATACAGCTTATAGCCCAATATGACTCAACAGTGCCTATATTGTAGCAGCTTAAATGGTCTATACAGCTTATAGCCCAATATTACTCAACAGTGCCTATATTGTAGCAGCTTAAATGGTCTATACAGCTTATAGCACAATATTACTCAACAGTGCCTATATTGTATCAGCTTAAATGGTCTATACAGCTTATAGCCCAATATTACTCAACAGTGCCTATATTGTATCAGCTTAAATGGTCTATACAGCTTAGAGCCCAATATTACTCAACAGTGCCTATATTGTATCAGCTTAAATGGTCTATACAGCTTATAGCCCAATATTACTCAACAGTGCCTAAATTGTATCAGCTTAAATGGTCTATACAGCTTATAGCCAATATTACTCAACAGTGCCTATATTGTATCAGCTTAAATGGTCTATACGTAGTGTCAATGGTTCTACTATTACCATCACCACTGACTGACTGGCTGACTGACTGACTGACTGGCTACACTCTAATGCTTCTGAGACATGTTGGAGGGATGAAATATACACGAAAACACTGCATAGTTTTAAATTTACTCACAGGTTTGTACGTATCTCTGAATGTATGTAACTTGAACGTTGGTAATGAGTTACAGGTAGAGTTCCGTGGTGGTTTTTTTTGTCATTTTTGTTGCAAATCACTACCGTAGATAACAGCCAAGTCGCCACCTGCACTAATGTCGCCAGGCGCCATATATTACGAATGATAGCATTACTACTGCTATGTCTGTGCCCCTGAAGATGATACACAGTAGTTTATATCATGACTGTATAATCTACCCTGTTTCAGCGTTGTTTTATGCTTTGTAGCTGCAAGTATATGTCAATACAGAAGGAATGAGAGAGAGAGAGTAGAGAGCAAGGAATGATGAAAAAGAGAGAGAGAAGAGAGGGAAGAAAGAGAGAAGGAAGGGAGAGAGAGAATAAAGAGAGGAAGGGAGAGAGAGAATAAAGAGGAGGAAGGGAGAGAGAATAAAGAGAGGAAGGGAGAGAAGAATAAGAGAGAGGAAGGGAGAAAGAGAAAATAAAGAGAAGGAGAGAGAATAAAGAGAGGAAGGGAGAGAGAGAGAATAAAGAGAGGAAGGGAGAGAGAGAATAAAGAGAGGAAGGGAGAGAAAGAATAAAGAGAGGAAGAGAGAGAGAATAAAAGAGAGGAAGGGAGAGAGAATAAAGAGAGGAAGGGAGAGAGAATAAAGAGAGGAAGGGAGAGAGAGAATAAGAGAGAGGAATGGAGAGAGAATAAAGGGAGAGGAAGGGAGAGAGAGAGAATAAAGAGAGAGGAAGGGAGAGAGAGAGAATAATAAAGAGAGAGGAAGGGAGAGAGAGAATAAAGAGAGAGGAAGGGAGAGGGAGAATAAAGAGAGGAAGGAGAGAGAGAATAAAGAGAGAGGAAGGGAGAGAGAGAGAATAAAGAGAGGAAGGGTGAGAGAGAGAATAAAGAGAGAGGAAGGGAGAGAGAGAGAATAAGAGAGAGGAAGGGAGAGAGCAAGTGGCTGGCAGTGACTTTTAGCGCATTTTCGTGACGTTCACCGCCCTGGTTCAGTCCAGTCTGGACCGGGTCAGGGTGGACTGATGGTCGCGAAAATACATCGAGACTGGCCCGTCCCATTCGTCGTTCCTATTGGCTGGGGGATCGAGTGGGCGGTACTGAACTGAACTGTGGAGCGGCAGGCGTCCATCTTGTCAATATCCTTTTTGTCGTCCGTTTTTTTAACCTGTGCTGAAGACTTTACAACTACCACGCCTGAGATACTATAGTCTTATGGTCGGCCATCATGGTGTTTCATGTCTTATCAGCAGCACGAGAAGCTCCTGGTCGCCTTCCCCGCTGACTGTAGTGCGCATGCGCCAGTTCTCCCCACACTGGTCCAACCTGGTCCTGCTATCTGCTCAGCCCGGCCCAGTCCGTTCCAGCCCGGTCTAAACTGCCTCGCAAAAATAGTGGCCGCCCGGGACTAGCCCAGTCCAGACCGGGCCAGAGCGGCTGCGAAAATGCGCTATTTGTAATCAGCTGTTTGGTTTGGACCCAGAAACCGGACGGGGAGCAAAACAGTCCGTTATTTTAGCTGTTTTGACCCATTTCTACAGGACTAACGGCTACAGGGACAGTGCACAAGGTAACTGTAGACACTTAGGCAGCCACAGGTATACAAGCAACCTAAATAAACCCTTAAATAACCCTAAAATAAGAACATTTTTCCTAACATGGCGTATAGAATCGGGTAATATTTTGATACTTTTTGCCGAAACAGTCGTGTTATTTTTGCAGTTTTGACCCATTTCCCGTGGATTGTTGGCTACAGGACAGTGCATGGAGTCTGTTAGACACACCACGCCTGGATCTTTAGTTAATAAATAATCTCTCCGTTCCAGGCTGCTTGGTATCATCATATCTGTGGTCGTGTACATCACTGCCATGCCGTTTTGTACAACATATTTCCTCACAACATTTTCCTTCAGTCTTTGTCTTGGTACGGGAAAACCTCCCCTATTCGGCCCCTCGCTTTTCCAACCCCCTCCAATTTTTTTTGTATTTCTTAATTTTTTTTTTTTTAGGGGTAAAAAATTTCCTAGTAATAATCACCAGAATTATATTTTTTATTTTTTTTTTTTTTGGGGTCAAAATTTGAATGCCGGACTTTTCGTCCTGGATTTTGCCCCCCCCCAATCGCGGACGTTTCCCCCCCATTTGCGGACTTTCGCCTTCCATTTGCGGACGTTCGCCCCACTCCGGACGTTTCACCCCCTCGGATTCGCCCAGGGAAATTACTATCGTTTCAAAACTTCATCAAAATAAAAATCATCAGAAATACTGATCGATTTTTTTACGCACAAAATGAGGGAAAAATGCTTTTTATCGACCGGTCTTAAAGGGCAGTGTACTTCGAATTCCGTACTATAGTAAAAACAGGATTTGAGGGGTAATAAATTTTTCGACGATAATTCTATATTTTTCTTCTCAAATCTCTCCAAATTTTGACACACTTATTTTCAACCCAATACCAAACTAACGCAAATGTCATAAAAATCAGATGAAAAAAAAAATTTCCTTCGAAACGTCCATTTAAAAACATTTCGGGGGATTTAGTAATACAAAATTTTTCATCCATTTCTATAAAATGACTAAATCATTAAATGTCTTAAAACACCTAGAAAAAGTATTGCATGTAAAAAAAAAAATATAAAACTAAAAGCGTATACCGAATGATCCAAAGGATATATGGTTTTATGTTTTTCCGGCCGTCTAGTACGGAATTCAGTACACTGTCCCTTTAAGACGGTCGATAACAGCATTTCGTCTCTTTTTGTGCGTAAACAAAGGATCAATACGGGATAAATATTTCTGATGATTTGTAGTCATTTGATGAACAGTTTTAAAATAGATAGTAATTTCCTGGGGCGAATCCGGGGGCAAAACATGCACGAAGGGGGGCGAAACGCCCGCTAATTGGGGCGAAAAGTCCGCTAAATGTGGGGCAAACGCCCGCGTTTGGAGGGGGCGAAACGCCGGGGGCGAAACATCCGGTTCCCCTCAAAATTTTCCTAGCTATACATATACACTTGGGAATTTTTTTTATTTTTTATATTTTTAAAATTATACAATCCCCCCAATTCGGCCCCTTCATTACTCGGACCACTCCGGGCCCAATTAGTCTCAATAGGGAGGTTTTATGTTTTAAAATTTTCTCAGCCTTTCTTTCTAAATTTTTTTTTTTTACCTTAAAAAACATTTGCTTTCTCCTCCGTTCTTTGTTATTTTTGTGCCTTACTTCCTTTTCCTTTTTCCCTTTCCCTTTTTCCCTTGACGGCTTGTTTTCCATCCACCCCCCTGTCATCACCCGTTGACCTGGGCCCAAAAGCTCTGCCCAGGATCTCCTGGGTTGCAGTCTGCCTTTTCAATCTTAGTTTGAGGGGTCTACTTTCCTTCTGCATAAGGCCCCAATCTTACTACTTTCCTTTTTATCTTCAAGTTTTGTCCTTCCTCCCTTCATTCAATTCATCAACACGCCCTTTTTACCCTATTAGCCCCGTTATTCACCCCCCCTTTTTCGGAGGGAGGAGGGGAGGAGGGCCTTGAAAAGGTGGTGTGAATGAGGCGGGACAGGGTGTGGGCCCCGCGGCAGGAGCAAGTGTCAGGCAGCGCGGGTCTTGTGTGCGACTGCACCACTGTTGCGGTGCTGAGGGCCCAGTCCAAAACCCGGTCGCTGCGCATCCCCGAGGGTTTTCCCCCAGGGCCGGGCCCCGGGTGGTGGCCCGAGTTGTCGGGGAGCTGTGGGGGCCCGGGGAGCGCGGTGGCGGGAAGCAGGACAGTTGCCTCAGGGGGGGGGGGAGGCACAGGGGGTGATGGCAAAAATCACCGGAGGAGGCAGCTCACCCCAAGGGACACAGGAGCTGAAGGGCCAGCAGGTGACCCAAAACATTCAAAAGCAAGAGTCTGCTTGAGAAAAATTTTTTGACACACAGTGGTGTTAAGAATTATGAATTTTAGTGTGGGAAAAGATTTACACAAAGGGTTCCATCACTAAAAACACCCCGACAACAGGGGTTTAAGAATTATGAATGTTTTTGATTTGGGAAAAGATTTACTACAAAGGGACCTCCCCGACCACCCTGACACACGTGGTGTAAGAATTAGAAAGTTTAGAGTGTGGGAAAAGATTTACTACAAAGGTGACCCACCAACCACCCGACACCGTGGTGTTTAAAATTATGAAAGTTTTGGTTTTGGAAAAGTTTTCTAAAAGGGGTAAACCTCACCAAACAACCCGATACCAGTGGGGATAAGAATTATAATCTTAGAGTGGGAAAAAAATTTACTAGAAGGGGCCCTCACCAAAACACCCCCCGACACCAAATGGTGTTAAAAATTTTAATGTTTTGAGTGTGGGAAAAGATTTTCTAGAAAGAGGACCTCACCAGACCAAACCCCCCGACACACTTTGGGTTAAGAATTATGAATGTTTAGAGGTGGGAAAAGATTTACACAAGGGTAACCCCACCCCAAAACACCCGACCACAAATGGGTTTTTAAAATCATGAATGCCCAAAAGTGTGGGAAAAAAAATTTTTTTTACCCGTTTTGAACTCCCAAAACACCCTGACGCACAGTGGGGGTTAAAATTATGATTTTAGGGGTTTTGGGGGAAAAAATTTACTAAAAAGGGTAACCCACCAACACCCCTGACACACAGGGTTTAAAAACATGAATGCCTAGATTGTGGGAAAAGGTTTTATACCACCCATGAATCACCAGACACACTTTTAGACACACTGGCTTGGGAGTTTAAGTGTGAATTTGTAGCAAATTTTTCAAGACAAAGGGGTGAGTTTGCCCAAACACTGAAGATCCACTTTTGAGGGGGTGTGTTGGTGGACAAGGTGGTTTTACCCGTGCCTGTGGGATGGTTTTCCCGGGTGGGAATGGGTGGTGGGGTGGTGGTGGGGGAGTTGTTAATGGTGGGGCCCGTGCCCCTTTTTTCGTGAGGGAGTAAAGGCCCCCGAGTTGTTTTGGGTTGGCAGTGCAGGTGTGATTTCTAAATGTATCCAGGGTTTAAAGGTTTCTCTGCTGATTGCCTAAAAAACACTTTTCCCTGCAAAGTTTTCACTCCTATTTTTGCAGGTCCATTATTATATCGCATAAAATTACTCGTCTCTTTACATTGGACGCCCCAGGAAAAAAGGTGACAATATTAAAAGACAAGTCCAAATTTCTACAAAATATACAAACAGTGCGACAGTTAGAAAAAAACGAGGCTAAAATATTTCCACCTGTGTTATTTCATGCAGGTTTTTGCATAGAAGATAAAGTATCCTGGAAGATGAAAAAGGGAACTAGTGTGAACTTTCCCCAAATATGAAGGGATTTAAAACAATAAGGCAGAAAATTTTCCTAAAAAGGGGGGGAGCAGTTTATTTTTTTGGCAAGGGTGAAAAGTAACCAAACACGGGTGGAAATAGTTTTGGATAAAGCACCAAATAGAATTAAAAACAGTTGGGGGTTGTTACACCCGAAAAAAGAACCCTGAGGCAAATACAGGAGCTCCCATACTTAGTATTCGTGGGGTTTGTACTGAACTTTCAAATAAAAAAAAGTTAGTCCAGCATTATCTTTTCAATATGAACACTGCACCACACTCTCTGATTTTTTAGTCTTACGTATAACATATAACGCAGTGGGAACTTACCCCCCGCAGTTACAAGCCCAAAAATACAAACACAAGCCAGCCAGGATACCAGTCTTCTACTACTCAATCAACTCCACAAGCCGCAAACGAAATTCTCAATAGAAACTACAAAATGCTACAGCCCCACGAGCAATTTAGCCGGCAACGCTATATTACAAGTACTACAATCAAAAACCATCTCCCAAAAAAGCAACTACCTACAAGAATCTACGGTCACAAACAACTAAGATGGAGAGAGACGGGCAAAACCCGTCATGCTTCTCACGCATTTCCCCTGTCACAAAGGTCACGCGTCAACTCCGCCACCCCCCCATCGCTGCCAGGGAACGACATCTCAGTCTACCGGCCTAATTATCTTCCCCCCCGAACGAAGATTTTTCATCATGGCCCACCGCAACTCAAGCAAAACAAAATCAGCCCAAACCCCCAAAAATTAAAACCCCCAAGCGAGAAGCAACCCCAACACCCTTCACCCCCCCGGACAGGAACACATCCACCCCCATAACACCCTCTATGTTCCGAGCGTATAACGCTTACTAAGCCCCCCACCCTGCAAAACACCCTCAATGCCGCCCCGCGCCTTGACACAACACCACAGCCACTACCTTGCTACCCACCACCAGTCTTACACTATGGACTTAAGCGCGTGCCACACTACACAACTGTCTGAGTATATAATTATTATTTCTTATTTTGTGTATGTCTAATATGTTATATTTTTTCTAATGTGAACTCTTTACCAGGTTGTATGTATCCAGCGACTGTATACATCCGTCGTCCTGGCACCCAACCACCTGTGTGTTGATCATCTTTCACCTACCAGGCCCTCACCTAATCATTCACCTATGCTAGTAGCAAACAGCTAAGTAATTTATACAGTTTTGGGCAGTTATACAGTTGTAGGTATTACACAAGTGTTACATTATCTTTACATTACATTATTGTCTCAAAACAGTGACGTTCACATCTACAACACACATTTACGGACAATTTAAACGTAAGAAATATTATAGTGCTATTTTAACATAGTTTTACATTTAATTTTACAATGGCTACGTACAGTAATCATTACAGACTCCGTCAGAGCACTTAAATCATTGTGCACAACAAACAGACATCTATCCCTCATATTATAGGCGAAGTGCTAGACCGCATTCTTCTCACAACTTTTTCCCTACAACACAAGGTAGGAGTAGATATTCTTCTTGCTATAAGCAACATAAGCATTACACTCCACCGTATCAGGTGAAGCGACGTTATCAACGTTATGATAGCTATAATTACGCACGTAAAAGCTATTTTTGTGTATTTTGTAAGGTTCCAGGACATACTCTGTCACATTGTAGATCAATAGACTACAACAGATACGTACTTTACAAGAAACAGTATTGTGTATATCACAATTTCTGGAGTCATAACTCTGACCAATGCCGTTATTTGAGACGCAGACAACGCCACGCATTTGTAATGCCCATTATTCGGGAGAGATAGTAGGAAAATTATTATTATAAAATTCCCGAGCTATGTCTTGCAGTAGTTAATTTTTTCTCTTTGTCTCACGGGTGACTCATCGCCCTGCTATCATTTCCGCCATATTTTCTCATCATTTGTACTTCCTACGCGCCATTTTGTTTTTTCTTCTTTCTTTTTCCGCCATTTTCTTCCTTCCTTCTTTCCCTCCCTCTCTCCCCGACATCCCGTATGCGAGGCAAGTTTCCGTGGAATAATTATTCTGCGATCAGTGATAACTAATGATGTCAGATCTTTTTATCTTTTGCCAGCTATCTGTCAGACCAAGTAACTCTCCCAGATTCTTAATGTCTTTCAAAATAATCCCTATCGTTATCGGTTATGGTCATATTATGGACGTGGTAGTAAAGATACACGCTAAAATGAAAACCTACCAAATTTCTAGGCTTCATATTTTTACCCTCTCACTCCAAAAATGTGTTGGCCATTTGACGGGCCCACAAATAATACCTTTCTCGGGTATTAGACTAAGCATATTAAATTCTTCAGTATCAAAGTAAGCAGGTTTATATTATAAGCCACATGTTCTTATATACGCAAGTTTCATTATTAAATAGTTATTTCGGGATTAAAGTTACACTTGAGGTCACGCCTAAATCTTTCAAACAATTCCCCTTTATGCCGCAGGCCATAATCCCATTTCGAGTCATTCGTCTCTCCGTCTCGTGTAGGTAAGACCTTTTTACCTCACTCCTGTGTTCTTTCTTCCTTAGTATATTATATCTATATATTTCTATATAAATATATAGGTACGTTCAGTGTCACTAATGCATAGATGTTCTGCCCATCCTTATAAGTGTTATTAAACGAAGATTCGTCTCTCCGTCTCGTGTAGGCCGTCCGTGTCTTCTTCAAAGCCACATGGTCTTACTGAAACACACACAACTTTTTCTCCTCACATTTTTCTCTACTAGATATCTATCTTTCCCTGTGTAATTTATAAATATTAAGAGGTATGTTACCCAAATGTAGGGTAATTCACTGAATAGAAATTCTAGTGAGGAGAGTTATGCTCATAAGAGCTTCCTTTCATCACATAGGAAGAGTTCCTGTGTCAGGGTGTAAAGTTCCTTTTCTTACTTCCGAGTAGAGTTTTCTCGGTATAGTGTTAAACCCTTATATGTTTGGATATGATCTCAAGCAAGAGACTTACCATGTCACTATGAATAATAGGATAACATTTGCAAATATAGTTTCTTGTGTTATTATAAAAACCCAGGTGATTATTCTGTGTTAGGACAGTAATTCCCCACACTTCCAAAAGAGTCAGCCTTTACTCGGTATAATTCCACGTAACCAAACCCCGACTACCAAGATCAATCTAATATTAATATTAATCAAACGTGCCCAGGGAGTAATCATGTGAACTATCGCCCGGGGTGGTGGCGCAAAACCCTTTAACTAAAACCTTTTATCCTTTCCCCCTTAAGTAATCCC
>JACEEZ010021241.1:0-42244 GCA_016584305.1 Chionoecetes opilio | reverse complement strand
GGCTGATGTGGGGACGCCGATACCCGCACCGCGTCACCACGTTAGCCGCGCATCTCAGGGGCCCAGGCACCACACAAGCTTTCTCCCAACGTTTCCCTGCGTGAGTACAAGGTGTGGCGCAGTGCATGGGCGGACTATGAGGAACTGTTGCAGCTTCGGAAGCAGCCCGTACGGACCCAGCTGGCACACTTCCGGTCATGCCTCACCCCTGAGATGCGCGGCACGTTGGCGCACGCCGTCGGCATTGCTGAAGACAACGACACTTTGCCAGTGAAGGAGGTTCTGGATCGACTCACTATACACTTCCAGCGCCAGCGGAATGTTGCCCTGCGGCGTGTGAAATTTGAGGAACGCCGGCAGCAGGAAGGTGAGTCATTTGACGAGTTTTTTGTCACCCTCAAGGAACTTGCTGACGACGCGGAGCTGTGCAGCAGCTGCCTGGACGATAGATTGGTGACCCGCATCATGTCCGGTGTGGCTGACCAAAACCTTCGACGGAAGCTACTTGCGATAGATCCTCCCCCAAGCCTCCCCGAGGCCTTGCGGCTGTGTCGCAGCGAGGAGTCTGCTCTTAACACAGAGACGGACCTCACCAGCACTCGCAGGACTGTTGGGAGAGCAGTAAGTACGATACACCGATACCAGAGCGCATCTCGCCACCGCCATCATGAGCTTGGCGCCAAGTGTGAAGGGTGTGGAGGTGAGCCTCACCCACAAGGACGCCAGAAGCAGTGCAAGGCGTGGGGTAAGCGATGTGACGCCTGCGGTATCACAGGACACTACAGCAAGGTGTGTCACAAAAAAGGCATCCACCAAGGTCGTACTAGTGAAGGTAGGGGTGCCCAACCTCCTGGTGCCCGAAAAGCCCATAGTTTACGGATCAGGGACGTCAGACTCGCCGTACCGAAACATCGGGCGCCGAAGGTTTTCATCGGGGTCGCCAGCTCAGAATTCCCTATAACTGGCCAGTGTAAGTTGCAGTTCACTCCCGACACAGGTGCCGAAGCAAACGTGATTGGTTTAAGTCAGCTTCGTTGTCTCGGCCTTAGTGAAAGTGATCTCTCAAAACTGCCAGGATGAGGTGTTGGCCGCTAACAGGAGCTGGCTGAGCCCCGTTGGCTCGTTTAAGGCCACACTTACGCTCGGGGAAGCCACTGTTAATACTACCATCGGTGTGTTTCGGGGTGTCGATGATGCTCTTCTTTCCTGGTATGATTCCCGTGCATTACACATAATTCCCGAAGATTATCCTCTAAACAGATTTCTGCGGTGCGTTGTAACGAGACCTCCTCCCCCCATGCAGAGACCTCTGCATCACATTCCAGCACAGAGGGACGACAGGTAGACAAGGATCGCAAAGCATTCCTGAAGGAGTTCTCTGACGTCCTGGTGGATTCCGGAGACTTTGACAACGGTGCAAGGCTCGCCTCCATGGTGGGGCCTCCCATGATGATCCACCTTCGTCCTGACACCCAGCCCTTTGCTCGTCACACGCCCAACAGTATTCAGTTGGCTTGGCAGGCGGATACGAAGGCCATGCTGGATACTATGGTTAAGCAAGACATCATAAAGCCGGTAGGTGCTGAGGTGTCTGATTGGTGTCATCCCATGGTTGTCGCTCAAAAGCAGTCTGGCGGTGTTCGAATCACCGTTGACTTGTCAAAGAACATAATCATCCAGCACCTATCCTTTATCTAACTAGCTGGATTATTGCATCCTGTGTCAAAAGCTTGGCAGCTGCAGTACGGACAACAAATTAGCTCATATCGTCTACAAACCATCGCTTAGTGGGTACAGGACTGTGCATTACATGACATGACTTTCGGAGAGAGATATTTGTAACGAAGCAGAAATCTCATCTTCGACACTATTCCATATGGGACCAACTCTCAAGACATTTAGATCTTTGAAACATAGAAGAGTAAAGTCAAATGAGTGAAAGAACAATGCAAGAAGAAACTGGCAGACGCAAAAAACTCTTTGAAAAGCCTCGCCGGGTACGAGACTTGACCATGCTTCTTTAATTGCAATTTTCACTTGTTTGAGATATCTACCCGTTTTGATGGGGGATGTGTTTTATGAAGAAACGTAACAAAAGTTACCTGTGTACCGATTTAGAGAAACAGTTTAACAAACCGACAGCGTACAACCACAAATTGGACAGGCCGACTTAACCCATTCACGCCCAGATTTCTCCTTTGCTATATGAAATGATCGCATGCTGTTAAGCCAATAAAATTACGAAAAGTAGCTGAATATACCAAATTGTGACTAGTGGAGAAGGATCCTAAACAAGTCCATTTTATAAAATTTGCTTTATATTCACTAAAAATCGTCTAATGGTAGCCAAATTACACTGGAAATTTACGTTCTGTGCCTCAAGGGGTTAATACAACACACATCATATTCATATTGATATTGATATTCATATTACATACACATCATAATCCATTGATTTCATGGGATGCCTACGCCGCATGTGTATCACAGTTGGAGACATTTGGAGAACTTTTGCTCTCAGTTCCTAGATGCACATATGGAATTTGCGGGGACTCAGACCGCATTGACTTTTGTATTTGACACATATATGATGGCTTCATTTAAGAAAGTGAGAGTATCATGAGACTAAGCTGTAATCCAATCCGACCTGAATGAGTGAACGCAGAGATACAGTTGCCGGTGAATATGGACTCCTTCTTGGCATCGCCACAAACAACCAAGTACAAGGGCAACCTCGAAACTTTATCATAGGAAATCCAAACCAATGAAAAATGTTGTGGTCAGCTCGATTGGTCCCTCCAGTGATAGTGCACATGCAAGGCAATATACAATAAATGGTCTACAGCTGTGTCATGAAATTTATCTCGCATAGACTGATGTGAGGATCATCTCCATGCTCTCCATGCATATGTAGTGGGGCAACAAGGGTGTTGTGCGGTCTAATGATACAAACTACATGGTCCTGGGTTTAAAAATTACTGGGATCTCCTAACGAGCCATGGTTTAAGGAAAATTGGATTAGAGCTGATGTGGGGAAATACTTCCAGATATATTCCTCTTCATATCTTTGGCTGAGAGGCTAGGCACGGAAAACTTGCGAAGTACTTGTATCACTGCATCACTCCAGATTGTGGTGATTCAACAAGAAATTCGGCACAAAAGCAGCTGTACTGGAAAGCCAATCGTGTGTCACTACCTCCAAAACTCCTTCTGAAACCACCAAAAGGAGATTGACTTTCATTGATAGAAGAAGTTTCTGGTTAATGTGGTACGGTTATGGAACCTGAGGTGTATATAGGGGAGGACCGAGGCGTGGAAACGTGAGGTCATTCAGGTCGGGGGGCCGGCGGCCATACAACGACTGGCAGAAAGGTTGTAGGAGCCGCTCCCTTGCCCTGAGCTGACGCCACCCTGGCCGCCCTGCATTCATTCATTCAGCCATACAAGGTACCTGCTGGATGGACGTGTTAACGTGTGTGAAGAAAAAGAAAGAAAGATGTCTGTTTCCTGTGCTGCATGATGGTTGCTTATGGACACTTATTCCACCTGCACTGAGAACCTTTGCTCTGACTCTACATTTATATTCTCCCCACGCATACCGTTATGTGAGAAAAGCATTTCCACATGTTTGCCACACACCCTAGAACTATTAAGAAATGGTATCCATGCGTTGATGGTGAACCAGGTTTTACATAGCCTTCTTTTTCAGCCTTGAAGTTGAGGGCTGACCATGGCAGCTTAGGAAGGAAAGCCTGCATTGTGTTCATTAATCATGGATGAAATGGCTGTAAAAAAAAACGGTTGATGGGACGGAAAAATATTTCATGGCTATGTTGTCCAATGGTGACTGACATTGATGACGATCGTCGTCCCCATAGCTAAGAGGCTCTACATTCATGGGTTGTGTCAGTGATGGCATGTGGAAGTTGCCGGTTGGCTATTTTCTATTGCAGGACTTGTGGCTGCGGAGAGAGCAAACTTAGTTCACTCATGTTTTAACAAAAGCTGCAGTTCTACAGGCGTCACAGTTTATATCGTGAACTTGTGTACGGCGCAGCATCCAATACTAGCCATGATAAAATAATCTTGGTGTAGTTTTTGGCCTTTGACACCATTGAATCAGGTTTTTTTAAACACCCAGTGACAGATCAACCAGTGTGTGGTGCTTCAGATCCTTGTCATATGTTGAAACTTGTCAGGGGGGGGGGGGGAAAAGGAACTGTTTTTTGGTGATAAAAAGGTATTGGTCGCTGAGAGTGAAAGTTAGTGAATGGGGACGTCATTGAAAGTTGCATGACTTTATACCACGAACAGCTTCATTTAGGGGAATAAACTGAGATCTGCACATGGTCGCGTTGGAGAAGAAAAAAAAAATTGTAAAATTAGCAGCACAGTACTCAGTGAATCATTTTCAAATTCAATTGAGATTTTATCTGCGAACAAATTAGTAATTTATGATGGCTGTGAAGCTAACTATCCAATTTCATTATGATGTTCAACACTGTTTTTTACATAACGAATTCCAGGAATTTAAATGCAAGTGGGTACGAGTCTCCATTCAAAAGGAAAATTCAAATAATGTAAAGATTTTTTTGGTGAAAGCGAAACGTATATTAGAGCACTTAAATTATCTGATGGATTGGAGGTTCTGAAGTCAAATCGAAACAGGCTTTCTTGGAGTTTTCTTTTTTTGTATACGGAGTTTTTCCAGATCCTACTGAAAACTTGGATTGCATTAATGGTCACTCTTAATTTTTTTAATGACGTATATTAAGTCAAGCCATATAGAACTGTTTTTTGGGGAAAGTAAGCATATGAATAGGGATGCAATAATAATCCCACAGTCAGACAGTTTTCTGCTGCCTATAAGAAGTTGCTGGTACGTATGATCTGCTAGATATTGCGCGTGGTAACTGCCTCCCCCTGGAATCTGTACCAATACTGAACTGTACCTAGACCAATGTAATGATGCAGTGACTCAACATTCAGTAATGCGATCATAAACCCTTCTCCTTGTGAAGAGCAGAGTAAAGATGAAACCATCAAATCAGAATAATTATAGGAAAATGATTACATGTATATTCCCCACTGCTTCACACTTATCAAAGTGCTCCACAAAATCGTTTGCACTACATTGCAGGCTTCGTGGTGCACAGACTTTGGCAATCTTTTGCATTGCGAGGCCTGTATTGACGCTTTGACCTTGAGAGAAGCCCTCCTCCTCCATCCACTCCCTTATCAACCTAAAACCAAAGGGAGATTAATTATAGTCCCCCAGACGACGTAATAGACCTTTGTGTAACAAGTGAAAAACTTATCAGAAAAATCATGCCAGAACCAAAGCTCCACATTTTTAACACTGGGGAGAGTGAACTTTCATAAGGTGGTAAGTGTATCTTACAAACTTACGTTAATAAAATATTTCCTTATCTTAGTGATCTATGTTTGACACAGAGCCCTTTTAAATCACTTACATTTACTAACTAGGGCAGTTGCCGACAAATATTTGCGGTGACGGTGTCACTATACTGTGAAAAAGATAACTGCCAAGGTGGCAGGAACAGATTTTAGACTTTTAGTAGTCGCCAAATATACACAAACTCATTCACTTCACTGGCAGTAGCATACACACTCTCTCTCCCTCTCTGCTATGTACATATATCCCATTTTGTAATTATAATTTTTTTCTTACGTATATTTTACTCTTTTATGTAGTGTACTGATGGTGATGTGGTGGATGTTGTTGTTGAAGTTTTGAGGTTGGTAGTTGTACTGATGGTGATGTGGTGGTGTTGATGGTTACGTTGATGTAGTTGTCTGATGGTGATGTGGTGGTGTTGATGGTGAAGTTTGTGTGTAAGTTTGTACTGATTGGTGATGTGGTGGTGTTTGATGGTGAAGTTGATGTGGTAGTGGTACTGATGGTGATGTGATGGTGGTGATGGTGAAGTTGAGTGTGGTAGTTGTACTGATGGTGGTGTGGTGGTGTTGATGGGTGAAATTGATGTGGTAGTTTTACTGATGGTGATGTGATGGTGGTGTGGTGAGTTATGTGTAGTTGTACTGATGGTGATGTGGTGTGTTGATGGTGAATTTGATGTGTAGTTGTACTGTGGGGTGAAGTGGTGGTGTGGATGGTGAAGTTGTGTAGTGTTGTACTGATGGTGTTTGTGGTGGTGTTGATGGTGAAGTTGTATGTTTATTTGTACTGATGGTGATGTGTCGTGGTGCTGGTGAAGTTGAAAAAATGTGGTAGTTGTAATGATGGTGATGTGGTGGTGCTTGAGTGAAGTTTGATGTGTAGTTATACTGATGGTGATGTGGTGGTGTTGATGGTGAAGTTGATGGTGGTAGTTGTATTGCTGGTGAGGGTGAAAGTTTGATGTGGTAGTTGTACTGATAAAAAAAATTTTTTTTTTGGTTAAAGGGTTAAAAAAGCCCCCTTTTACGGGGGAATAACCGGTTAATTTTTTTAAAAAGAAAAAATATTTCCTTAACTTAGTGATCATTGTTAGACACGACCCCCATTAAATCTTTACATTTCTAACTAAGGCAGTTGCTGAACATTTTTGAGGTGAGGGTCACTTTTTGGGAACAGATAACTGCCAAGTTGCAGGACAAGTTAGTTTTAGAGTCGCCAAAAAAAATTCTGTCCTGGTATCCTAGCGCTTCGTGTCCGGGTGGAACCCGACTAGTTCGACAGGGGATTTTGCAGCTTTTTGATCTCAAAAAGGCGTTTTCAGGCATCGTGAGTCATTTCTGGGCTTCTGCGCTTCGGGGGATTCCGCAAGGATTTTTGGTTTGATAAGGGCTGTATTCGGGGACTGAGAGTGCTGTAAGGGGGGGCAGGGTATCCAGCTTTTTTCCTGTGAAACGATGGGGGCGGGGGTGCGTCCTTGCCCACCTTTTAAAACGTTGTATGGACTGGGTTTTGGGGAAAAGGTTGTAGAAAAAGTGTTTGGGGAGCATCCGGGGCAACACCAAGATCACGATCGTTTTTCCCGATGTTCAGTAATCTTGCTGAGTCGCTGGAGGCCGGGTGTGGCTCTCGAGGCGCTGCACGAGGAGGCAAAACCTTTGGGTTTGAGGTTCCGGGCTAAAGCCCAAGGTCCAGGTATTTGGAGACTACAGAGAAGCAGCGTCTGTCAGGCGTTTTGGGCGAGGACTTGGATCCTGGAAATTTTTACATACCTTGGAGGCGCCCAAAAACGGGGGGGGCACGTCAAAAGTCTTACACGGTTGGCTACCCCAGGGTTTTAGGGACTCGCTCAGCGGGAGTTTTTGGCTTTGCGTCCCTGGCAGGAGGACAAAGATGGATTTAAAGCGCTTGCCCCCCTGTTTTTACTTAGGGTTTGGAAAGGAAAAATGGATTTAAGAGAAAATAAATGCCTTGGTAATAAGGTCTTGCAGAATCATGGGGTATCGCGGGATATTACGTGAAAATCAGCATGCCCCGTGAGACTGATCGAGGCCTTTTAAACTGTAGTCCGTCACGCCAATTTCGGCTTTTGGGATGGGCCGTACCCTAAAACCCGATCCTTCCATGGGTTGTTCGAAGAGACAACCGGCGGGGGAGGCAAGGGGCGCCCACAAGGGGCCCGGGGTGGGGAAGTTGATGTTTTTTGTGAGAGCTGCTTGGGAGGGAAAGGGGCCTGCTGGGAACTCGGCGGTGACCCCGGGATGGGGCGTAAGGTGGGCGAGGGGGACGCGCCCCCCCGGGGTACCCCCAATGATTGATTAATTGATTTAAATTACAACACAAAACTCATTCACTTCATGGCCAGTAGCATACACCACTTCTCCTCCCCTTCTCTATGTAATATAGTCATTTAAGTATTATAATTTTTGTACTTATATTTTACTTTTTTGTATTTTCTTATTTTTTCTTTAAATTTAAAATTTTAATTAAAAAACATGTGCGTAATACCCCCCAACCTCCGTGGAAATACGCACTGCGCGCTGTGAACGGAGTTCTGCCATGTGGGCGGAGCTTAGCCCGACAGCCGGCCTCACTATCTGGTTTAGCGCGCGGTGGGTTGGCCCCTCCCCCAATACTACCTACATGTATTGGAACACAAGCAAAACAAGATGAGCTAAGATATCACCTCTTCCACACAGAAAAAAGACTATCCTTGCCCCTAACCCCCCATCATCGTTCTACAAGGGGCATATTATCGGGCATTTTACGGGTAGTAATGCCACTACAATGTCTGGAGCAAAGGTACTTGATCCAAGGACATTTTGGTACAGCGCGGCTGATGGCATCCTTGAGCGAGAAAGATGTTCAGGTTCACTACCAGAGACTAACAAATGTCATGTAAGCACGTCCTGTGCCACCAAGCGATGTGTTTGTGACCAATATGAGCTAATTTGTTGTCAGTACTGCAGCAGGCCAAGCTTTTGGACACAGATGTAATAATCCAGCTAGTTAGATAAAGGATAGGTGCTGGTGATTATGTACTAAGTGACCCCAGCGCCCACACGCCTCATGAAAATCTGGACTCATTCATTTTCGTGAAATGGAACAATTTTCCGATTTATATACATCCTTTTATTGTTGGGAACAAACAAGACCAAACAAAAAAAACTTTGTAGATTCATTTCATTCAGTTTCTCAGTGTAGAATCGAGTTTGATTTTTCCTTATGTAACTTAGAGAGTGGACATAAAAAAGATCCAACACCCTAAAATTGGTCACCGCGACCCATCTTTATCATCACTACTGTCCTTAGAAACCTACTTTTACTTCAAAAGGAAGCTGAGATAAGCGGATAGTGTTTTGTTTGAGTTCTCATGTCCTAAAACTTCAGAGAAAAGTGTAATGGTTTTTACCTCAGGTTTGAGTCACAATTCATCATTTATTTTAATTGACCCTATAATGTTCACATGGACCTACAGTATTCTGTTGGTAGTTTTGAAAACTTTGCCCAAGGTAATAAACTAGTACAGACTAAAAACAATGAGGTTTTCATCCGTTGCTATATTTTAATTTATTTTTGTGATTGCAACCTAGATTTTCAAAAAAATTGAATATAAACTTTGCATTAATGATTTCTACTGAAAACGTTACGTTCATTGTGTAATCAACTTCACAGGTAGCTCAAATCTCTATGTAGCGGATAAACTTAAGCTTTCATTTTGATGTGGTGAATTCATTTCCGTAAGTGTCTGTGTTTTAGGTTGCTATGGCGATCGAAAGGAGGTCTCAACCGTCATTCGGGTAGGAAGTCATTCCGAGAAAAGCACAATTTGACAAATCCGTGATTATGAGATATTGCCAGGTTTCAGATGAAGCCACCCTCGTTAAGTATTATGCCCCACCAGGGGTCCTAACTATCCAAATCAGGTGAGTGATCTCGGGGCCCTCTCAAACATGAAAACAGCCTTGCTCCGGACTGTGGTGGTGTTGAGTGATGTGGTAACAACTGGGAGTACGCACGCTTACCAGGAACCTTCTGACGGAGGGGAAACGTTTTCTTAATCGTTTTCTTCGATATGCGTCGTATTTTTTTTCTATCATCGTATTTTTTTTTATTTTTGTCATTATTATTATCATTTTCTGGTCGTATTTTTATTTCTCTCGTCGTCTTTTTATTTATCTCGTCGTGTTTTTATGTATCTTGTTTTTTTATTTTTCTTGTTTTTATTTATCTGGTCTTTTTATTTATCTTGTCTTTTTATTTATCTGTCTTTTTATTTATCTTGTCGTCCTTTTATTTATCTTGTTCGTCTTTATTTTTATTGTCTTTTTAATTATCAGGTCGTTTTTTTATTTATCTTGTCTTTTTATTTACTCTTGTCTTTTTATTATCAGGTCGTTTTTTTTATTTATCTGTCTTGTTATTATCTTGTCTTTTTATTTATCTCGTCTTTTTATTTATCTTGTCTTTTTATTTATCTTGTCTTTTATGTTTATCTGTCTTGTATTTTATCTGTATTTTTATTATCATTGTACTTTTTATTTGTCTTGTCTTTTTATTTATCGTGTCTTTTTATTATCTGTCTTTTTATTGACTCTTGTTTTTTTATTTATCTTGTCTTTATTATTTATCTTGTCTTTTTATTATCGTGTTTTTATTTATCGGGTCTTCATTGTCTTTTTATTGTATACTCGTCTTTTTATTTATCTTGTCTTCTATTCATCTCGTCTTTTTTATTTATCTATCTTGTTACTTTATCTTGTCCTTTTTATTTATCTCATCTTTTTATTATCTTGTCTTTTATTTATCATCTTTTTATTTATCTTGTCTTACTTGTTTATCTTGTCTTTTTATTTATCGTGTCTTTTTATTTATCTTGTCTTTTTATTTATCTTGTCTTTTTATTATCTTGTTCTTCTTATTTATCTTGTGTATTTTATTTATCATGTCTCGATGAATCTTTTTATTTATCTGTCTTTTTATTTATCTTGTCTTTTTATTTATCTGTCTTTTTATTTATCATTGTCTTTTATTATCTGTCTTTTTATTTTCACGATCTTTTATGTATGTGGTCTTTTATTATCCTTGTCTTTTTATATCTCTGTCTTTTATTTATCTTGTCTTTTTATTTTATCTGTCTTTTTATTTGTCTTGTTTTTTAATTATAGTTCTTTTATTTATTCGTCTTTTTATGTATCTTGTCTTTTCTATTCATCTCGTCTTTTTATTTAAGATCTCATCTTTTTATTTATTCTTGTCTTCTTATTTATCTGTGTCTTTTTATTATCTCGTCGTCTTCTATTTATCTGCTGTCTTTTTTATTTATGCGTCTTTTGATTATCCGTCTTTTCTATTTATCTTGTCTTTTTTATTTATCTATTTTCTTTTTATTTATCTTGTCTTTTTATTTACTTCATCTTTTTATTTATCATCTTTTTCTTATTCCAATTTTATTATTATCGTCTTTTATTTTGATCTACATCTTTTTATTTATCTTGTCACTTTTTATTTATTTGTCTTTTAATTTATCTCGGTCTTTTTTATTTATCTTGTCGTTCTTTTTAATTTATCCGTCTTTTTATTTAATCCTTGGTCATTTTTATTTATCTTGTATTTTTATTTATTATCTGTCTTTTTATTTATGTTATATCCGTCTGTTTTATTATCCATCTTGTTATTTTATCTGTATTTTTATTTATCTGTCTTTTAATTTATCTCGTCTGTTTTATTTATATGTTCTTTTTATTTATCTCGGTCTTTTATTATCATGGTTTTTATTTATTTGTCTTTTTATTATCTTGTCATAATTTCATGACATTGTTCGCCACAATGACCGACTATAATTTATTACTCAAAGCCTGAAATACACTATCCAGTCTCAATAAGGCTGATTGAGGAAAACTCATTCCTTTGAACCACTATTGCACTCATCAAAATATTCGGAAAAATGTAATACCCTCCTATTAGAAAGTTACATTGTCTCTGTTCAATCTAAACTTATCATCAACATCATTGCTGATCTCTGAGAACCCGGGCAGGTATCAGACACTTTGGTCTCACTTACATGGCAGGATCCGGTCAATGATATCAAACTGTCGCCACTTATTTTTTTCATGTAAAAATTTTGCATTATAAAACATTTGCCCTAATGAGGATTAATTATCTTCAACATCATACCAAAATGAGCCAAACCTTATCATTTTACAGCTCGAATGCTTCACCAGTTGACCCCCCCTTTTTTGCATTTTACCTGATAAGATTTACCGCCATCGGAAGATTTTACTATTCCGCTTCCATGGAAACTTATATTTGTGTACATTGCTTTCTCAATCCCGTGGAGAACACCAAATCTTAATTGCTTTTATTCACTGCAGTGAACAGTTTCCTGTCCTCAAGCATAATAACATATAGTTATAAATAGTTATCGGGCTCGTTAGCCACATGATTCTTACAAGAGAAATACAAGGGCCTTAGTGCTCATCAATTTATATATCTATATATATATACTATATATATACTAATATATATATATATATACATTTTATATCACCAGTTTCTGAAGTTCATTCAAAGTTTCAAAGCTTCATTCAAATTCTCTGCCAGCAGGCTTCACACTCGCTGATGGCCAAAATATTTTCTACAGAAGCATTTAATCATTATCATTTATGAATGAATTTTTTGTGCAAACGTCGATTGCCACAACGATGCAACCACATTAAGTGATCCAGATGATGTCTCTACCGATGTTATTATCCATTTTGAGTAATTTACTTATGTACATATTAATAGATTACGTTATACCACAGTTACCATCAAGATACACCACACAGATTGGTATCAGCGAGGTATTGTCTGATTTTTAATGATAATTTCTACGACCATCGCAGTTTTTACGGACAGTTACGAGTACGTAGTCATATAAAATTGTATTACTATGCACACAGCAGCTCTACAGCAGACGAGCCTTCGTCGTTACTTGACGCATTCAGGGTTTTGCTAAGGTTACACCCTCAATTTCTGGAAATGTTGTTTGTAGATTTTCTCATTTTTCTCTGTACTTTTTACAGCTACTATCGCCGCCAGTTTTGAGATTTTAGCTACCGACACACTTTACACATGAAATTATTTGTGATTTTTACACATTGGGATTTACCCACGCTTTAAGTACGACACATATATACTTTTACTCGGCCATGTCGTTGTCATTTGATGTTGAAAATATGTAAAACATTTGTTTTCTCATTAGCATTGTAACATATCCGCATGATACTTGGAATTCAAGCGGCGCAACCTTCATCTCGGGTACCCGGCCGAACATTATTGCGTGTTTTTTTTTTTGTCCCTTTTTTTTTGCTCAGGATGTTACAACATTCAGCGATAGGAATATGCTCTGGGGAGTTTAGAGTGTTATGATGTCTATATGTATGTTTGTATCATAGGCCGTTAGTTGGTGTATTCAGTTCTTTTACCACTTTCAATCCCTAGCAATTCTATGTGACTAATTTGAGGACAAAGTAATATAGCGGGACACCGGAGCAACCCCCGCTCCGCCTTGCCGCTTTAGGCCCGAGCAATGTCAGTCCGTAATCAACTTCTAAACATATATAATAACTTGCATAACTACTACTATTAAATGTATAACTATTAGCACACACGTGTAACAAACCTTATAACTTCATAACAGGATATTTTCATGTACTAACATCAAATGAGGCAGTGTATTTTTAGAAACGTTTAAACATATAAATATGAAGTATGAAGGATAGGATATGAAGTGCTAAGTACAACTACCACTACACTATCGATTCCGGCGGAATGTTAATTAATATACCTCCGCAGGGCAATATCACAACATACTCCTATGCTTTAAGAGAAAAATATTACGTAGAGCCGAAGTAATCAGTTGGGCAGCTGATACTAATAATTACCTAGTTTAGTAGTTTAGTAGATCGTAGGAGGAGGGGGAGGAAAAGGAAGAGGAGCTTTGTGTAGAAAGGGGGCAGGAAACCACGTACAGGAATATCAACACCGCAAACGCTACCTTTTAGACGCGTTCCCCCCCCATGAGACGAACAAGGGACCATTTCCCCCCCCAGTCAAGTTCCCAATCCCCTCAAACAAACAAAACGAACAACGCTTGAAAAAACCCCGGGTAATTAAACGCCCAGGTTTAACCTTTTTTTTTTACATCACAAAAATGCCAAGGGCAAAAAAAACCAAAAAAACCTGCTTTAGGAAAGACTTCTATATTCGAAATTCAATCAAATTTGTGGCGACGTTTTGAATTAAAAAAAATTTAAGCATTGATGTAAAAAGAGACAAAAATTTATCAACGGATTCAAACGAATATTTTTTGTTTGACAAAATGTATTTTTTCATGTATATATTGCCTTTTTCTTTTTTTTGACATATTTATTATTTTTTCACTTATCATATCCTTAGGACTGCTCTGACATCCACATGCAAATAATCTTGTCGCTCCAAGAAGCTTAAATGAGTCAGGCTTAAAACTCTCAGGGGAAATTCTCCTACTGTAGCAAGAGGTGAAAGGAGTTATTCAGGAGCACGCTACTCTAAATTACTCACTCCTGTGGTGCGGTAAAAGGGTGGCCATAAAAACCGCCTTAAGGTTTCCCCAATGAATCCTAGGGGCTTCTGGGGGCCCCGGTGGTGCAGCCCTCCATGGCTTTCGCAGGAAAAGGTGAAAAAATCTGGCGGTTTTTCCCGACACCGGGATTTAAGGATAGGGGAAAAAAGAAACCCCCCTCACCCTCACAAGGTCGGCCAGTTCCAAAAATGGGGGTTTTTTGCGGGGGTGGGGGTGCAAGGGGGGGAAAAATTTTTTTTTTGTATTTTTCTTTCCCTTTTTTTTTTTTTTTTTTTTTTGTTTGTTTTGTTTTTTGGGTTTTCTTATCCCCCCCCCCCCTTTTTTTTCTTTGTTGGGGAGTTAAAAAAAAATTTATATTAATTAAAGGCAAAAAAGGGAAAAAAAATTTTTAAAAAATTTTTTTTTTGGTGGGGTTTGAAAGCCGCTTTTTAAAAAATCCCCTCAATAAGGGGATTAAAAAAATCAAAAATTTTAAAAGGAAATGTAAAAAATTTTTATTAAGCCTCAATTTTTTCCCCAATATTAAAAAAACCCGGGGTTTTAAATTTTGGGGTTGGGGGAAAAACCCCGGATGGGAAATAAATTTTTTAAAGGTTTTATGGTTTGGGGGCTGAAAAGGGGGAATCCAAAATTTAAAAAAAAAGGCCCCCCAAAATTAATAAAAATAATAAAAAAATTTTAAATAAATAATAAATTTTTAAAAAAAATAAAAATATAATAAAATAAAAAATTTTAGGGGTTTAAAATTTCATTAAAAAAAACTGGAAAAAAAATTTTAATTATCAAATTAAAAAAAAGGGCCCCCCCACCCCACGCCCGCCCCNATGGGGGGGCCCCGCGTCCCACCACGCCCTCATCACCTGACGCAGCTTGTCGGCCTCCATCACCAAGCCCATCAGCACGAGGGTGATCTCCACCACCATCACCACCACCACCATCACGTGGATGCATCGCAGGCGGACAAAGTTCAAAGGTGGAAGGTGGTGGAAGGCGATGTCCACTGAGACACACGGTCACCGCCAAGCGTTCCTAGCCCATACAGGGTCACGCTGTTTGTGTCTTGCATCACCTATCAATATAGATCCAAGTAATATGAATTATCTAGGAAATTCTTTACAATTCATCCTTCCGGCTTTGACTGAAATGAACTACCGCACTGTATTGTATGCTTATTGTACTTCACATCTGTAAAGGTTCCAGCGTGCGCTCGGCCTTGGTAAACCCACACGGCCGCTATGAAATATGAGGTGCCTCAACAAATTCTAAGTCCAGTCAGATCCAGTCCCGAGCGCTTCCTAGCTAGACTGAGCCGCAATACACCCTTGACTACAGCTGAATAAGTAGTCCCTGTGTAAGGAACAGGTAGTTTGCATGAATTATTGCATATAAGGATATGAAATGCTCTAAATTCGTACCACATCAACCTTTTTGATATATTCAAGCAACTCTATTTCATAATAGTCATACAAGGAGCTATAGTGATGTTTAAACTGATTCACATATAATTACCACGTCCTCCATCGCCTGTGGCTTCACTTGCTTCACTGTCTCGGAACTATATTGATGTTTAAACTGATTCGCATATAATTACCACGTCGTCCATCGCCTGTGGCTTCACTTGCTTCACCGTCGCGATCATGGCAAGGTGTAGTGATTGTGACCTGGGAGTAATTATTTTTTTGCAACGTACACTGGAAAACCTAGAGAGCTCTTTGATTAGTGTGTGCGCCACAAAGTCATATTGGGGGCAAAGGATTGTGGCACCTGCGGCAAGCCTGCCACTTTGGACTTCAGCAGAAATTGTGGCGCTGTCAAAAAACTAGTGTCCGACAAAGGAGGAAAAGGAAGTGCGACTGCAGCCAAAGTGTGTACAAAAACACTTTCTTTGACAAAGTACACCTTGACATTGAAACGTTGCTAATTTTTGTGAATGTTTATATTCGGGAAAGTTTTTCATACAAATTCATAAGAGATGAAATTGGCCTGAGTGACAGCAGTATATGTGATTGGGCAAGCTTTTGCCGTGAGGTACTCATTGAGTGGTGTTTAAAGAAAGGGAAAAATTGGTGGTGAAGGAAAAATTGTGGAGATAGACGAGAGTAAATTTGGAAAAAGAAAATATAACGTGGGAAGAATAATAGATGGACAGTGGGTGTTCGGTGGCGTGTGCCGTGGAACCCGCAGCTGCTTCATGGTCCCGGTAGAGAAGCGGGACAGTACAACACTCCTTCAAATAATAAAAGAAAAAATCGAGCCGGGAACAACCATCATATCCGATTGATGGAAAGCGTACAACTGCTTAAAAGAAGAGGGCTACACCCATCTAACAGTAAATCATTCCGTGAATTTTGTCGACCCTGACACAAAAGCCCACACAAATAACATTGAAAGGCTGTGGCGGGAAGTGAAAAACAAAGTTCCACTGTTTGGAAGAAGGAAGAAGCATTTTGTGGGCTATTTAGTTCGCTCAATATTCATGATGGTTCACCAAGAACCAAACAAAAGGTTCCATGCTTTTCTTGAAGCAGCTGCGGCACTGTACAACCCCGAACAACCCACTCAGTAGAAAACACCACCTCCCATCTCCAACACAATTTGTGGCACCACCATTTCCCCTTTCGGTGAGTATGAAAAGGGGGAGAGAGCATTGTGGTATTTAAGGTTAGCCCTGATTAAAACATTCGATAGGAAGTACAGGAGCATTACATTAATATTGTGTTATTGGTAGGCATGTATTCATCCGCCGGATTAGATAACCGGTTTTTCACGGACCATCCAGGCGCCATTCGCCACTGGGTAGCCATCACGGTGTAACATAAAATTGAAGACAAGTTGAAAGGACTATTTACTCTTGTAATTATGAAGTGTTTGATGATGTGATTATAATGAGAGGGTTAGGTAAGAAGGTTACACTGACTACAATAATTTCACGATTAAGTGAGTGATTCATTTACTGGGGATTTTCCTTAGATGGCCAGGGATTTTTCCCCAGATTGCATGATTTCCCCTGTGACTTTCTCAAGTCTTATCACAATTACTGAATTATATTGAGTCTTTGAACCAATGACCGATTAATTAAAACATTGACAGGGAAGTAATAGAAGCGGACAGTGAATATTGGTGAAGGGAAAGGTGAGCTAAAACGAGCGAGAGATAAGTTAATCCTCCTGCCATTAATTAAGTAATGAAAAGTTCCGAGAAAGGATTAGATAAAAAGAAAAAGTAGATTTTTGATTGAATGAAAATAAACGGAGAAAAGCTAGTGTGTCAGAAAATAGAAAATAAACAAATATGCTGCAATTGTGACACAGAGACTAACACAACAGACTTGAAACTAAGTAATAATTAAATTTATTCCATGTGCGTCCGATAAAAACTGAATTGTAATGAAACGTTATGAGAATAGAAATGAAAACCAATAGTGCATCGCAGGTTTCAGTCATTCAGGAATATCATCGTTATCCTACAATTGAAATATTATCAAAATTATCAAAAAACACAAGTTACCCTAACTCCTAAAAAATATTAAGGTAAGCTAACTATTATAACTATCATCACTAAACGGCCTTAGGTCTTCCTTAAGGGGAAATTTGTAGCTAACTTGTAACGAGCTTGTTTTGTTATCTTATCCAGGGCCCGAGCATCTATAAGGGAAGTTATGAGTGTATGTGTGTGTGTGTGTGTGTGTGTGTGTGTGTGTGTGTGTGGTGTGTGTGTGTGTGTGTGTGTGTGTGTGTGTGTGTGTGCAGCGAAGAGGATAAGATGAGTAATTATGTGGTGCGTATCTGTATGTGTGATGCAAATATGTGGATTAGATTAGATGAGTGTATGTTTTATTAATCCCTATATACATTTATCTATTCAATTAACTCATAATAGTTTAAGAGGCAAAGCGTACGTATATGGCTTTTAAATATCTTTAAATCTCTCTTTCACTCTAAATAAAATCTCTCTCTCTCTCTCTCTCTCTCTCTCTCTCTCTCTCTCTCTCTCTCTCTCTCTCTCTCTCTCTCTCTCTCTCTCTCTCTCTCTCTCTCTCTCTCTCTCTCTCTCTCTCTCTCTCTTCTTTCACAAACACTTACTTTTCTGCATTACGTTTAATTCCATACTTGCAAAAATAAGAAGAGAAAATTAATGATCAGAATACAATATGTAAAAAAAAAAGTTAATTAAAAGCCCTTAGAAGTTACACTTTGGCCCTCTTAAATTGATAATGAAAATTAATTGAATGATAAATGTATAATGTGATTAATATAAACACTAAGGCAGATATTAGGAAAATTTACACACACACACCACACACAACACACACACACACACACACCCACACGCACACACACTCACCCACAACACACACACACACCACACACACACACACCAACTCAACGACAACACAAACCACACGCACACACACACACACACACACATACACACCGCGGCACATAAGTCACTTTCCACTATTTTCACCTTATCACCTTTTTCATCAAGGCGTTCAAGACGGAGACCGACCTTAATCCAGCCTCATGCACTTCAATTATAAACCTTTTAGATGACGAAAGAGATGGCCATTCCTCAGTTTACTATTAACGTTGTGTAGTTGTTGTGTTGTTGTTGGTTTTCCTTTCTTCTTCCTTTCTTATTATTTTCTTTATTTCGTTTATCATCCTCATTAATCTTCCTGGACATCCCTTTCACATTCGTTTATATATTAAAGTCACAGGTTCCTCCACCCTCCTCCTCCCTCCTTCTTCCTCCCTCTCCTCCTCTCCTAAGTCTCTGTGTCTGTGTCTGTGTGTGTGTGTGTGTGTGTGTGTGTGTGTGTGTGTGTGTGTGTGGTGTGTGTGGTGTGTGTGTGTGTGTATGTGGTGTTTTCGTGCGTGTGTGTGTGTATTCTAGGCCTTCCAGCATCTGCAGTATTTCAATCTGACCTTCACAACTGTGTGCCTGCTCTTCGGTGCATCGTGATAGTTAGTCGACAGCCGTGACCCTTTCGATATCGCGGCGGTCGAGGTGATTTTTTACCATCCCTCGGGCCGGGGGGGGGCGCAAACAATTTGTGTGCCCTATGTCCCTCGTCCGTATGGATGGGCTTGTGGCGTTGCTTTGATTGCCATGGCGCCCCCTGGCGCATACCACCACTCCTGCAGGAGGGCTGATTCACGGCTGGTGGCGGCTGGTGGATATGTGTTGGGCGTCCTCTCCTCCTGAAGGAGGAATAATGCCCCAGGATGACCTCACTAGTTAGTATGTGAGTACTACAGTGAGGTGGGACATCGTGATGCCCCACGACACACCTACTAAAGGATCTGCCGGAAGAACCGGACCTCCAGGATCAGGAGGTGCTCCAGGGTCATGGCAGACAACATCTCGACGTCCTTGACCTTATGCAGGAGAACTCCTCCTGATGCACACCTGCCCCTTGTTGTGTGGGTGATGTGTGCCACGTCCCATCCACCACGACTGGGCGGCTGGACGGTACAGCATATACTCCCTGTTCATCAATGGTCAACCGAATGTGTTGAGGAACGAACCGGGAGATGTTTGGGTATAAAGACTACCCCTGGCTAGCACCCGGTCCACATCCTGGATCAGCTGTTGGCCGCCCTCCTGGAGGTTTGCATGTAGGGAGGTGGGACTTGCCCACCGCCCTCGCCCGGCCCGCCGCAGGTTTGTACCTGCCCCTGCTGAACCACTGCCCGCCCCCCTTGGAGGTTGCTAATTAGGGAGGTGGGAACTGCTACAGCCCTCACTCCGGCGCCGACACAGCCTGGTCATGAAATGTCTGCGTGCGTTGGCGTCTCCCTTCCCCCCCCTGCCGCCCCAGCTGTTGGCCGCTCCCACGCTGCAGCTTCACCATTAGGGGGCAAGGTCGCTTGCCGCCCTCTCCCCTGGTTGAGTCACAAAGGGGTCGGGCCTCCTTCCACCCACAACGCAGTGTCGGCTCATGTGGGGAGTGCTATGCTGGTAAACGTCGCGGCGGGCCCTAGTGCCGTCTACGACGCCGCCACCCACCCACGATGTTCCTGCGGTACCGGTGGTTTCCCCTCCCCACTTCGTGCAGGTTAACCCCCCGATTCGCAACTTGGGATGATGATGGGGGGGCACTGCTGCCCCGTCGCCGGAGTTTTGCCACATTGTACGGACGAGTTTTCCTCCTCACTCCTGTCTGGCGACGCGTGGGTGGGCAATGACGTGTGGCCGGACTGTGGTGCACATGGGTGGCGGGACAGCCCTTCTGGTCTCGCGACACATCCCTCAGAGGTAGGGGGAGTTTGTGAGCTTTTCCTGGTGGGGCAACGGTGTTGAGGGTAGCACCTCCCCCCCTTCCCTCTCCCCCCTGGGTCATGGTGGGAAGGAGTATAACCGTGTGTGCCTGTCCGGTGAGTCATGGTAGGGGGAGGGGAGTGGAGGATTGAGTCCTCTCCTCCGCTGTTGGAGAGCGGGCCCTGCCTCCCCCCCCTGCTACAAAAAATACACACCCCTCCGTTATCAGGCGCTGCACCTCCCTTCCAGCCCCTCTCTCCCCCCCTGCCCCCCAGTCCCCACCCCCGGCCGCCCCCACTCCCCCCCAACCCCTACTCCCGCCCGCCCAGTCCCCCCCGCTGATCCTGGGTGTGGGGAGGATCGTCTCGACCACCTAACGTTTGCCAGATTGCGTCCCCGCCCGCCCCTCGCCGCCTGTGACACCCGCCTCCACCATGCCCCTTCTGCCGCAAGGGAGTTGATGAAGGGGACCAAGGCTGGTAGCTGGTCGAGGAGGCGACCGTCGCAGACCGTCCCTCCCAGGGGCGCGGGGCCCCACCCCCAGCTCCGACAGGGGCACGTACCCCCCCTATCCCCTCTCACGGGGCTCCACCAGCCACCCCCTCCAGCGGGACGCGGAAGAGGGTGGGGCACAGGGGTAGTAATCGCCCTGGGGCTTTTCTCCTCCCTGTCAGGTGCTGGTCGTTACCTGCCACAGCACTACCCGTTGTCCTTAGGGAGCTCACGGCGTATGTGAGAGATACTAAGGACAACTCTGGTGGAGGTTACGCGCTGTGGAGGAGAAACCTTCTCTCCCGTTTCGTCGTCTCTGCACACAATAGGCATTGCCGTGAGCTCCTCGGGGAACATGACAACTGTGAGGCAACCATGTGTTTGTGTGCCCATATAGCTCTCTCCACCGCTGCGGCATGCCTCATTCCAGGCCCTGTCAAAACAATGGAAGGTAAACTGAAAATTGGCCGCCTCCTATAACTGTCAGGTGTGAAGACAGTGGAGTGCCTCACAATCAGGGATCTCCTGGGCCAGGCACGTGCTGCCCTACAGAAGACGTGCTCGTGCCTGACGAGGTGCCACAGACCGAATGGCCTCCAAAGGAATTTGTGTCGTTCTCGACTTCGCGGTGGACGACATTGGTTCCTGAGGCGTGGCAGGCCATACGGTGGTCTCACTTTTCTGTGGGCACAAAGTCTTTCTAAATACATCAAGTACGTATGCTGCTCAGGATCCTCGCATTCTTGGGCATTGCCATACAGGAATGATGGTTCTCCATGTGGTGAATGTTATATCTGCCCACACAGTAATGTTGATAACAGGACGAAAGCTGATGTATTTAGGAAGACTCGCCTCCATAATAGAGTGCCGAGAGCAGAATGTTTGCATTCTCGGTGACTTTAATGCCCCCCGAGCACTGCGTTTCTTCGCAGACATTAGCGCTTGTGGTAGATCCGCGACATGGTGATGGCCTGCGTGAGGGCGCTTTCCCCCAACGAGCTTTACTCATGTCAGCCAGGGGTGTCTCTCACGCACGTGGCTGGATCATGTGCTGTTGTCACCATGCTGTTTGATGTGATGGATGAGTGGCTCGCAGTTCTGTACAATATGTCCTCCATTCCAAACACTATTGTGCTACCAAATATAGTGTTTTTTGGTATCTGTCAAAAGCTTTTAATAGTTATCCCACTGCTATTTTGGTTGGAAAAATTAAAGGTTAATGGTTTTCGTGGTATAAATTAACTGGTTAAAAAACTATTTAAGTTTAAGAAATTAATGCACATTTTTTGAAGAGTCCCGTGTTCTTCTTTTCACTTCTGTTAACTGTGATAGCAACAAGGGTCTATTTTGGTCCTATTCTATTTGTAGTTGTATATACATGACATAACTCACAGTACGACAACTTAAAAATTCTTCTTTTTTCGGGCTGGAATGGCAACAACAATTTTCATTCAGGACAAGACTTAACTACTTAACAATACTTTCAAAGCTCAGAACTACTTAGGGTTCTATTGGATCAAAATGCACAAATTGACCTTGAACATTTCTAAAACTCATTGTATGTTATCATGACACCTTTATGCTTCATACATGAATATATTGATTGTATTTTTAAAGAATGTTTTGTTAGACAATTAGAAGAATGTAAATTTTTTAGGAGTTACATTGATAGTAAGTTAAAATGTAAATCTCATTAACTGATGTAAACAACTAGACTTTACTAAATTTAATGGTGGTCCTGCATAAAATACGAAAGTACCATCACAACTGACTGTTTTAAGAAAAATATATTTTATCATTAGCTGATCCGCAGATCTTGTATTGCTCAACAATATGGGGTGGAAACTCTTTCAATACTTTTTCTCGATAACCTTTTCCTCGTCGCAAAAAGAAATATACGCCACAATGTCCAACACCCAACGCTATGCTCACACAGACCCTCTATTCAGCGACCTAAAATTACTCCATTTGCGTGATGTTAATCCTTACAACATATCTCTTTGTAAACATAAGGCCTTACATCAAACAGGTTGAATGTGACTTCCAATACATATCAAATAATTCCAATACCCGTAGACCCAATGATTTTAAAACTCCATTTATGTAGATTTCAAACTCCCTTTATGTAGGACATTCTCATGCACAAATATACAATAACAGCTAGAGGACCAAGTCATGGAAATACCTCCCAGAGATATGAAAAGCATTCAATCATTATCAACATTTCAATGGAAATCAAAGCAGAGGTTGTTCAAGTGATTACTTAGTTTTTGTATTGTCTGAGTGTTTTCGAGTGTATGTATTTGAGTGTATATGTGTATGTGTTTTCTATATATATATAGTATAATGTGTGTATGTGAATTGTGTATATATATATGGCAGCTTCTAATAGTATACGAATAGTATCGTAATGTGCAATATTCCTAATTTTCGTTGTATTGGTCTATGTCTTATATATTATACCTATTGATGTAGTATATATATTGCTTAGTATATAAGTAGTCATTGTGGAATTACGGTTGGGTAGGAGTTGCCTTATAATATTTAGGCCAAATAAATTACTTGTCGGCACTAATGAATTATTTACAGGTCTGTATAAGAGCTTCGGCTCCAACAGACCGAGCCTTTCAAAATCAATATGTACTCAGAAGTAGTTGCCAATGTATTAAATGGGCAATACATGTATCAAGCATCAGTATCAGTAAAAATGTTCATTTATCCTTCATACCCATTTTCCTCTCTTTGGTGGATTTCAAAGTTAGTAGGCTCCTGTCTGACAGACACAGGTCAAGCAGGATTATGCGGCAAGGATTAAGTGGGTTTTCGGGACAAGCGAAAGAGAGAGGAATATAGTCGTGTAGTGACAGAGTTGCTTGATTGGCATTGCCAGATAGATCCTTCAGGGTTTGTTGCTTCCAGAATGCATGGTCTGGACCGTAGGCACCATGACTACATCAACGCCTTTCTAGAGGCGTTGATAGAATGCATGGTCGGTGCTGGCCAGAAACTGTGTTTGGTTTTTTGCAGGAATAGTGGATCCGGTACCAGCTGGAATGAGGTTTGTTCCGTGAGGCGCACAGTGCCGCGCGGATCCCCTTCCTTGAGTGGAGAGCGGGGTGGTGTACTCGGTGTGGTGTCTCATACTCGACATGGCTGAAGGATGAGGAGCACCCGGGCCAGATTCAAGCTGTGTCTCAGGTGGTGGTAAGTCACATGACACCACTTCGTGCCCAGTCCCCTGCTGACAAGTCTGGCATCTGGTGACTCCTATAACTTTAGGCGTGTCGTGCGCCAGCATGAAAACCCAAGTCACCGCCACTCTTCCCCTAGGGGTGATCACGCCTTTTGGGGGGAGGAGGGCATCGCCTCCATGTGGGGTGACCATTTCAGGGCATTCTCAACTGTGTGAGGGACGAGAAGATGATAATGCCCTGAGTAGTGGGATGCACTGAGTGTGTCGCATAGAAGTGTTTCCGCCGCGTGGGCACGAGTAAATGAGTGGGGTATTGTAAAGCTCTCCTCCATTGAGGCCTTTTGGGTAATGGATGGGCTCCCTTCATTGGCATTTAAGTATGTCGCCCCCCCCCCAGCTGGTTACTTGGCTCTGTCTCTTCATCACTGCCTTTTTTTGCCATCAGTACATACCCAGTAAGAGGTCTTGGCAGTGCTTATAGTGCTTTACTTATGAAGCAAATTGAAGGACCCGTGCTAACTCTGGACATTACAGGCCCTTGCCGATAGCGACCCTACTGTCCAAGGTGCTGGAGAAGTGGTCTCCATCATCTTGAGGCCTACCTGTATACATTCCCCCAATCAGTTCAGCTATAAGATGCCTTTTGGCACTGAGATTGTGTGAGTGGACATTGAAGAATATTTCATTACTCACACTTCCAAAATTACCTGTTTTATCTGTGTTTCCTGGATGCCAGAAAGGCTTTTGACAGGTGAAGTAACTGGAAGCTCTTTCATAAACTTCTCGTCAGGGGTACCACCTGGGTACTTGTTGAATTTATTATGTACTTGGTACACTACCCAGGAATTTACTGTGAGTGGGGGTAAATATCCTTCTCGCGTCCGTTAGTAACATCTGCCAATGGTATTCGGCGGGGTGATTTTATTCCACTACCTGTACAATGGGTTTTAAAAACACGGATGACTCAGTGCCACCTTCGTGACAAAGGTATCGGCTGCCACATACATGACGGTTGCATCACATCCACTGAGCTATGCTGTATGATATGGGACTGCTCACTCAACCCTGCGGATGCGTTGCAGGACCTTATCAATGTGTGTCAGGAGTATGCTGCCAAGCATGACATTGTCTACAACCCACTCAGACAGAGTGCATGGTAGTATCACCGGCACGCGCTCAGGTGAATTTCCTGAAAAAACATCTGCTTCGGTGGGGTCTGCCCTCACTGTAGTGGATAGATTCGCTACTTAGCCATTTTATATCCCACGACATGACTGATGATGATGATATCATCAAGCAGACCACCAAGCTTCTTGTCGTGAAAAATACCTCTCAGAGGAAATTCTCTACTGTAGCAGATAGGTGAAGATGGAGTTATTCAGGATCCACTGCTATCTAGTATTCCTGCCACTCGCCTGTGGTCACGTACAAGGTGGCCACTATGAACCACCCTAAGGGTCTGTCACAATGACATCCTTAAGATCTTCTGGGCTACCCAGGTGCCTGCAAGCCTCGTCCCTTGTTCACTAGGACGCTGGGATGAACAATCTGGATGTGATCCGTCGACACTCCGTGTTCATTTAGGAAGTAGGGTGGAGCTCTCTAACGAAACTCCCCTCATCACCTCCTGTCAGACAGAGCTCGGCCTATGTATGTTGGACCTATACAACCGCGGTGGGCTGGGTCTGCTGTTTGTGCGATGTGGGGTAGCACAGGTGTCCATGTATCCTTTTCTATGTACTTGATACGAGGCCTCCCTAATGTGCCTGTACTTTGTTTATTGTTTGTTGTTTTTTGCTCTAGTACATAAGTGTACTACTTGGCGTGTGTTTCTTGTTGCTTTGTTTTTGTCTGTATGCCTCTGCAAGAATCAAAAAAAATTATTTATTTTTATTAATTGCAATTTCATTTCGTTTTATTACTTTCATATATGTCGATCTTTCTTTTTATTCTTCATTGCTCTATTTTTCATTCGTTTGATTAGGGCAAAGGATTTTTTCATGATGACATTATTATCTGCGCTCAGTTTCTCTCACCATTATCTCTAATGGACTTAAAGGATGAGCTGCGAGAGAGAGGGAAAAGAGAGAGAGAGAAGCGAAGAGAGAGAGAGAGAGAGAGAGAGAGAGAATAGAGAGAGAGAGAGAGAGAGAGAGAGAAGAGAGAGCGAGAGAGGAGAGAGCGAGGAAGAGAGAGAGAGAGAGAGAGAGAGAGATCGGAAACAGATGAGTTGTTTCCTTAAAACCCGAGCCCCTGTTCCACCCAGCAGTGAATGGGTACCGGGTTTAGCCGTGGTTTGTGACCTGCTCGTCCGGGTGCTTGCTCGGCCAACACTAACACTAAGGATGAATGATACAAATGTTGATTGGAGACGGGGCCAACAGCGTTGCTCAGGCCTTGTAAAATACACCAGAAAGAATACAACTAGATGCAAGACCAAACACGCACACACAACTACACACACACTACACACACACACACTCATACACCACACACACACACACACACACACACACACACACACACACGACAACACACACACAGGAGGAAAGGCAACGGTCACACACACACACACACAACACCCCGCACACACACAAACACACACACCAATTGAATGCTCCGTAGTGTATTGGCTAGCAACGCTCGGTTCACAACCGAGAAGTCTCGGGTTCAATTCCCTGGTTGGAGCAGAGAAAGATGGGCGTTCTTCTTCAAACCAGAGCCCCTGTTCCGCCCAGCAGTGAATGATTACCTGGTTTTAGCCGGGTGGCACTTTTCATAAGTCCTGCTTTTTGGTGCAACCACTGACTCAGCTCCCTCACTTGCTCTACGCTTGGCTGTAGCTCTGAAATAACCACAGATTTTTCCGACAAATACCCTCATTGTGATTCCCCACCACTAAGTAACCAAAAGAGGATCAGAAACTTAATTAACCCTTCTAACTGTAACCTAACGTAACTACCGCGACGAATTTTTTTTGTGGACTCAAATATCACAGTGTCTCGCCCAAACCCACGATGACTTGGGAAAAGTGTTGCCCGGGGTTGTGGTCCGTCTCCCGTAATCTGTTTCGTCCAACAGTAGGAGTAAGCACTAGGAAGCAAAATGAAAATGTAGGATATGGAGACGGGGGTCATAAGAGTGTAGCTGAGTCCTGAAAATACAACTAATTAATACACACACCTGTGATACTACTGGATGCCACCTGAGTGCTTGGGTGTTTTAGATTAACATTAGAGCGTCACTCCCAATTCTATGGTCGATGTCGATCCTCGGCGCCCCTTTTTCCCGTGGGATTTTTTCACTGAGAAAAGATTCATGCGAATTTCTGTGCTCCTTGAGGAAGTGGATGTGTGTGCGTGTGTGAGGTTTCCAGGATTCCCATAGATCCGGGATCCCATATTATAATTATAGTTTCCAAACTCTCGTCCGGAGGGCAAACCTGAAAAACTGACGATTTCCGCGCGAGTCCAGCTCGCATGGACAAGACCAGTGGTGATGGACACGAACACACACACACACCACAGCACACACACACACACACACGACACACACACACACACCACACACACAGAGCAATTGGAGCTCCGTAGTGTAGGGGTTAGCACGCTCGGCTCACAACCGAGAAGTTCCCGGGTTCGATCCCCGGGCGGCAGCGAAGACAGACGGGCGGTCAATGTTCTTAAAACCCGAAGCCCCTGTCCACCCAGCAGTGAATGGTATACGCGGGTGTAGCCGGGGTTTGTGCCCCCTGGCCCGGGTGTTGGCTTTCCCCAACACTAAGCACTAAGCAGGAATGATTAAAATAAATGTTGATATGGGGACTGGGCTTATACGAGCGTTGCTCGGCCGCTGTAAAATACAACTAGATAGAATACAACTAGATGAATAACACACACATACACACATACACACCACACACACACACACATACACACACACACACACACACACACACACACCCAACACACAACACATACTTTATATTTTCTATATATATAAAAAACATAACAGATCGTTAGTGGCTGCGATTCTATGATGATGTGGATAAAAACTGATAAAATGTAATGATAATAATATAATAGACCTGCGATAACTCGCAGAAGTTACCCGTATAAAGCTGATGTTCTAAAGAAATTCTGAATGACTTTCCACACACGTTAACACCCGTGTATGTATGTTGTTATTATTATGTATGTAATGAAAATATATATATATATATATATGTATATATATATATATAATATATATATATATTTTCATACATACATACATACATACATACCTACATAACGGTGTGACGTGGAGTCATTCAGAATTTCTTTCAGAACATCATGCTTTATACGGGTAACTTCTGCGAGTTATCGCAGTCCTATTATTATTATTATCATTACTATTTTTATCAGATTTTATCCCCATCTCATCAGCATCGCAGCCACTAACGATTTCTGTTATCTTTTTTATATATATAGAAAATATAAGTATGTGTGTGTGTGTGTGTGTGTGTGTGTGTGTGTGTTGTGTGTGTTTGTGTGTGTGTGTGTGTGTGTGTATGTGTGTATGTGTGTGTAGTCATCTAGTTGTATTCATTAGTTGTATTTTCAGGGGCCTGAGCAAGCTCGATTGCCCCGTCCTCCATATCACACTTATTTTACATTCCTGCTATAGTGCTTAGTGTGTGGGAAAGCCCCACCCCGGGAGGGGGGTCCACAAACCCCCGGCTAAAACCCGTACCCATTCACTGCTGGGTGTACAGGGGGCTCGGGTTTTAAGAAGACCGCCGTCTGTCTCCGCTCCGCCCGGGGATCGAACCCGTGGGACTTCTCGGTTTGTGAGCCGAGCGTGCTAACCCTACACTACGTAGCTCCCCATGTTGTGTGTGTGTGTGTGTGTGTGTGTGTGTGTGTGTGTTGTGTGTGTGTGTGTTTGTGTGTGTGTTCGTGTAGCACCAGGGTCTTGTCCCATGCGAGCTTGACTCCGCGATCGTCAGTTTTTTGCCCTCCCGGAGAGAGGTTTGGAACTATATTATAAGATACCGATCTATGGGTAATCCTGGAACCTCACACAACCACACACGCCATCCCCTCCGTAACGGGAGACAGAAATCGCCTGATTTCTCAGTGAAAAATTTCCCCCGGGAACAAGGGGCGCCGAGGAGCGAACATCCGACCATAGAATTGGGCGTGAAAACGCGCTAATGTTTATCTCTAAAACACCAGCGCACTCAGTTGGCATCCAGTAGTTCACAGTTGGTTTGTATTCATCTAGTTGTAGTTTACAGGGACTCAGCCTACACTCTTATGACCCCGTCCTCCATATCTACATTGTTCATTTTGGCTTCCTAGTGCTTACTCCTACTGTTGGCCGAAACCCATGATTACGGGAGAACAGGACACAACCCCGGGCAACACTTTTCCCAATCCTCGTGGGTTTGGTGCAGCCAATGTGATATTTGGTCCACAAAATTCGTCCGCGTTACGTTAGGTTTTAACAGTTAGTAAGGGTTACTTTTTCTTGATCCTCTTTGGTAACTTAGTGTGAGGAATCACAATGAGGGTATTTCGAAAATTCATGTGGTTAGTTCAGAGCCTACAGCCGGAAGCGTAGACGTGAGAGGAGCTGGTGGTTGCACCAAACAGGACTTATGAAAAGTGCCACCCGCTAAACCAGGTATTCATTCACTGCTGGGCGGACAGGGGCTCTGGTTTGAAGAAGACCGCCCATCTTTCTCTGCTCCACCAGTGGAATTGAACCCGAGACTTCTCGGTTGTGGAACCGAGCGTGCTAACCATACACTCGGAGCATCAATTGGTGTGTGTGTTTTGTGTGTGTGCGTGTGTGTGTGTGTGTGTGTGTTGTGTGTAGTGTGTGTGTGTGTGTGTGTGTGTGTGTGTGTGTGTGTTGTGTGTGTGTGTGTATGTGTGTGTGTGTGTGTGGTGGTGTGTGTGTGTGTGTGTGCGTGGTTTGTGTATTCATCTAGTTGAATTCTTTCTGGTTGTATTTTTACAAGCCTGAGCAACGCTCGTATGGCCCCGTCTCCATATCAACCATTTTGTATCATTCATCCTTAGTGCTTAGTGTTGGCCGAAGCCGAGCCACCCCGGAGGCAGGTCCACAAACCCCGGCTAACACCCGGTAACCCATTCACTGCTGGGTGGACAGGGCTCGGTTTTTAAGTAAAACAACTCATCTGTTTCCGATCTCTCTCTCTCACTCTCTCTCTCTCTCTCTCTCCTCTCTCTCTCCTCATCTCTTCTCTCTCTCCTCTCTCTTCTCTCTCTCCCTCTCTCTCTCTCTCTCTCTCTCGTCTTCTCTCTCTCTCTCTCGCTCTCCTCCTCTCTCTCTCTCTCTCTCTCTTTTTTCTTTCTTCTTTCCTTTCTCCCTCCTCTCCGCAGCTCAATCCCTTTAAGTCCATTAGAGGATAATGAGAGAAACTGAGCGAGATATAAGTCATCATGAAAAAATCCGTTGCCCTAATCAACGATGAAAAATAGAGCAATGAGAATAAAAAGAAAGAATCGACATATATGAAATGAATAAACGAATGAACATTGGCGATTAAATAAAAATAATATTTTTTTTTTATTCTTGCCCAGAGCTACGACAAAAAACAAACAACAAGAACACGCCAAGTAGTAAACTATGTACTAGCGCAAAAAACAACAACAATAACAAAGTACAGCACATTAGGGGAGCCTATTATCAAGGTACATAAAAAGCATACATGGACACCCTGTGCTACCCCACATTCTGCACAAACAGAGAACCCAGCACCGCTGATTTGTAAGGTCACACATACAAGGCCGAGCTCTGTTGACAGAGGTGATGATGGAGTTCGTAAGAGCTCCACCTACTTCCTAAACTGATACACGGAGTGTCGACGATCACATCCAATTTTGGGGGTTCGATCCCGGTCCTGTAAAGCCAGGGACGAGCTGCAGCCCTGGTAGCCCAAAAGCCTCTTAAGGATGGTTCATTGTACAGACCTTAAGGGTGGTTCATAGTGGCCACCTTGTCCGTGACCACACGAGTTGCGAATAAATTAGGGGGAATTTTTTTAGCAGTGACTCCTGAGTAACTCCATCTTCACCTATCTGGTGGCTACAGTAGGAGATTCCGCTGTAGAGTATTTCTCACGAAAGAAGCTTGGTGGTCCTGCTTGATTATATCATCATCATCCAGTCATGTCCGTGGGATATAACATGGCCTAGTAATGCAATCTATCCACAACAGTGAGGGCAGGAGACCCACCGAGCCATGCTGTTATTTCAGGAAATTCACCTGAGGCGCGTGCCGGTGATACTACCATGCACTCGTCTTAGTGGTGTTTGTAGACAATGTCATCCTTGCAGAAATACTCCTGACACACATTGATAAGGTCCTGCAACGCATCCGCAGTGTGTGTGAGCAGTACCATATCATCAGCAGAGCTCGTGAAGTTGATGCAACCGTCATGTATGGGCAGCCGATTACCTGTGTCACGAAGGTTGCACTGAGATCATCCGTGTCCACATTGTACAGGTGTGGAATAAAATCACCCCCTGCCCGAATACCATTGGCAGTACTAAAGGACAGCGAGAAGGAATTACCCCACTTACAGTAAATTTTCCTGGGTAGTGTACCAGTACATTAATAATTAACAACTGGTACCCAGTGGTACCCTGACGAGAAGTTTATGAAAGAGCTTCCAGTAATTCACCTCTGTCCAAAGCCCTTTCTGGCATCCATGAAACACAGATAACAGGTGATTTTTGAAGGTGTAAGTAATGAACGATATTCTTCCATGTCCACACACACATCTCGTGCCAAGGCCTTTCTTATAGCGAACTGATTGGCGAATGTATACATGGTAGTTTCCGTCAAGTAGTGTGGTTGATGGAGTACCACTTTTCTCCCCCCCCCCCAAGCAAAAAAAAAAACCTTGGACAGAGGGGTCGCTATGGTCAATGGCCCTGTATTTCAGAGTTATGCAGGTCCCTTCATTGCTCATAAGTAAAGGCACTATAAGGCACTGCCAAGACCCTTTTTAAACCTGGGGGGTTATGGTACTAGATGGCAACACGGCCTGATGAGAGACAGAGCCAAGTAACCATGCTGGGGGGCGCATATTAAATGCCAATGAAGGAGCCCATCATACCCAAAGCCTCACTGGAGGAGAGCCCTTTACATACCCCACCTTTCCTCGTGCCCACGCTGCGGAAACCCTTCACGACACCTACCATCCCACTACTCATGGCAAATTATCACTCTTCCTCGTCCCCTCGCCCCCCCCCCCCCCAGCTACAGTTGGATTCCCTTGAATGGTCACCCAATGGAGGCGATGCCCTCCTCCCCCAAGCGTGATCCACCCCTAGGGGAAGCGTGTGGAGCTCTTGGTTCATGCTTGCGCACGCCACGCCTAAAGTTATAGGAGTACACCAGATTGCCAGCTTGTCATCCAGGGACTGGGCCACGAAGCTGGTGCTCATGTGACTTACCACCACCTGAGACACAGCTTGAATCTGGCCCTTGGTGCTCCTACATACTTTCAGCCAGTGTGTATAGACACCACCCGAGTACACCACCCGCTCTCCACTCAGGAGGACGCCCGCGGGCACTGTGGCTCCTCACGAACCAACTCATTTCCAGCCTGGTACCTGCCTCCATCTCTTCCTGCAAAAACCAACACAGGTCTGGCCAGCACGCACCAATGCATTCGATAACGCCTTCGTAGAAGGCGTTGATGTCGTCATTGTGTCCTACGGTCCAGACATGCATTCTGGAAGCAACAAACCCTGACAGGATCTATGGCAATGCCACTCAGCAACTCTGTCACTACACGACCATATTCCTCTCTCTTTCGCTTGTCCCGAAAATCCCACTTAATCCTTGCCGCATAATCCTGCTTGACCTGTGTCTGTCAGAACAGGGAGCCTATTAACTTTGAAATCCACCAAGAGAGGAAAATGGTCTGAAGATACTGATACATTTTTACTGATACTGATGCTGATACATGTATTGGCCCATTTAATACATTGGCAATACTTATGAGTACATATGATTTTTGTAAAGGCTCGGTCTGTTGAGCCGAAGCTCTTATACAGACCTGTAAATTAATTCATTAGTGCCGACAAAGTAATTTATTTGGCCTAATATATTATAAGGCTACTCTACCCAACCGTAATTCCCACAATGACTACTGTATATACTAAGCAATATATATACTACATAACTAGGTATACATATATAAGACATAGACAATACAACGAAAATTAGAATATTGCACATACGATACTATTCGTATACTATAGAAGCTGCATATATATATACCAATTTCACATACACACATATACATATATATATATAGAAACCCATACACATACTACACTCAAATACATACACTCGAAACACTCAGACAATACAAACTAGTAATCACTGAACAACCTCTGCTTGATTTTCCATTTGAAATGGTGAATGATTGAATGCTTTTCATATCTTCTGGGAGTTGATTCCACTGACTTGGTCCTCTAGCTGTTATGTATATTTGTGCATGAGATGTCCTACATAAAGGGAGTTTTAAATCTACATAAATGGAGTTTTAAATCATTGGGTCTACGGGTATTTGGATTATTTGATATGTATTGGAAGTCACATTCAACCTGTGTTTGATTATGCCTGTATGTACAAGAGATTGTTTTGTAAGGATAATAACATCATCGCAGATTGGATAATTTTAGGTCCGCTGAATAGAGGGTCTGTGTCGCATAGCGTTTGGGTGTTGGACATTGTGCGTGATATTTTTTTTCTGGACGAGGAAAAGGTTATCGAGAAAAGTATGAAAGGTTCCACCCCATATTGTTGAGGCAATACAAGATATGCGGATAAGCATGATAATATATTTGTCTTAAACGTCAGTTGTGATGGTATTTCGGTATTTTATGCAGGACACCATTAAATTTAGTAAGTTAGTTGTTACATCAGTTTTACATGAGATTTCCATTTTACTTACTATCATGATAACTCCTAAAAATTTACATTCTTCTAATTGTTCTAACACTAACATTGTGTAACATACACTCAATATATCAGCTTGTAAGCATTAATGTGATGATAACATACAATGAGTTTTAGAAAGGTTTTCAAGGTCAATTTGTTGCATTTGATCCATTAGAAACCCTAAGTAGTTCTGAGTTTGAATGTATTTTGTTAAGTATTGTAAGTCTTGTCCCTGAATGAAAATTGTTGTGCATCAGCGAAAAGAAGAATTTAAGTTTGTCCGTTACTGTGCGTTATGTCAGTTATTACAACACAAATAATAGACCCAAAATAGACCCTTGTTGTACTCCCCAGTTTAACAGAAGTGAAAGAAGACACGGCTCTTCATAAACTGTGCATTAATTTCTTAACTTAAATAGTTTTTTTACCATTTCATGTTTGACCACGAACCATAAACCTTTAATTATTTCCAACAAAATAGAGTGGGATAACTATTAAAAGCTTTTGACAGATCACAAAAAACTTTAATTTGGTAGCGACACTAGTAGTTTGGAGAGACACTATTGTACAAAGGGAGTCACTCATCCATCCACCAAACGGCCTGGTGACAACACACATGATCAGCAACGTGGCGTGAGAGACCCCCCTGGTTGACATGAAGTAAAGCTCGTTGGGGGGAAGCGCCCTCACGTCCAGCCATCACCATTCGCGGTCTACACACATGCGCTGAATGTCTGCGAAGAACGCAGTGTCTCGGGGCGGCATTAAGTCACCGAAGATGCAACATTCTGCTCCTCTGATCCTCTATTATGGAGAGCGAGTCTTCCTAAATACATCAGCTGTTCGTTCCCCTGTTTCTCCACTTACTGGTGGGCAATATACATTCACCACATGGAGAACATTCATCCTTGTATGCAATGCCAGAATGCGAGGATCCTGAGCATTACGTAACTTTGATGTATTTAGGTAAGCCTCTTGTGCCACAGAAAAGTGAGACCCACCGTATGGGCCTGCCCGCCTCAGGACCCATGTCTCGTCCCACCGCCGAAGTCGAGAACGACACAAAGTCCTTATTGAGGGCCATTCCGGGTCGTGCACTCGTCAGGGCACAGCCACGTCTTTTTCTTTATTGGCCGCACGTGCACCTGGCCCAGGAGATCCACGATGTGAGACCACCGCTCGTTCACACCCTGACAGTTATAGGAGGCAATTTTCAGTTACCTTCCATGTTGACAAGGGCCTGAAGAGGCGCCCGCACTGTTGGGAAGAGAGCTTAATGGCACACACACATGTGCTCCCAGTTGTTTCATGTCGAGGAGCTCACGGCAATGCCTCTTGTGTGCAGAGACGACGAACGCGGAGAAGGTTCTCCTCCACAGCAGCGTAACCTCCACCAGGTTGTCCTTGAGTATCTCCTTCACATAGGCCGTGAGCTCCTAAGGACAACGGGGTAGTGCTGTGGCAGGTAACGCACCAGCACCTGACAGGGAGAGAAAGCACCCAGGCTATTACTAACCCCTTGTGCCCCCACCCTCTTCCCGCGTCCCGCTGGAGGGGTTGGGCTGGGTGGAGCCCCGTGAGAGGGACTAGGGGGGCTACGTGCCCCTGTGCGGAGCTGGTTGGGGCCCCGCGCCCCTGGGAGGGACGTCTGCGACGTCGCCTCCTCGGCAGCTCACAGCCTTGGTCCCCCTCATCACTCCCTGCGGCAGAAGGGGCACTGGGGAGGCGGGGTGTCACAGGCGGCGAGGGCGGGCGGGACGCAATCTGGGCAAACGTAGGTTGGTCGAGACGTAGCCTCCCCCACCCAGGATCAGCGGGGGGACCTGGCGGGAGTAGTGGTCTTGGGGGGGATTGGGGGGCCGGGGGGGGAACTGGGGGCAGGGGGGAGAGAGGGTGGAAGGGAGGGCGGCGCCTCGAGTAACGGAGGGTTGTAGCAGGTGGGAGGCGAGCCCCTCTCCAACCGCGGAGAGAGGCCCATCTCCCACTCCCCTCCAATGACTCACAGGACAGGCACACACCGTTATCTCCTTCCCACCGTGACGTAGGGGAGAGGGAAGGGGAGGTTGCTACCCTCCCCACGTGCCCCACCAGGAAAGCTCAAACTCCCCCTACCTCTGAGGATGTGTTCAGCGAGACCAGAAGGGCTGTCCGCCACCATGGTGCACCACAGTGGAGTCATGACCCACCCACGGCTTCGCCAACAGTGAGGTGAGGAACTCGTCCGTCCACAGGTGGCAACTCCGGGCGACGGCAGCAGTGGCCCCCCCATCCTCATCAACAAGGGCAGACGGGGGGTACCTGCCAAGCGGGAAACCACCGGTCCGGCGGAGCCTCGTGGTGGGGGTGGCGGGCGAGAGGCACTAGGGCCCGCCCGCGACGTACCCGCATAGCCACTCCCCACATGAGCCGACACTGCGTTGTGGGTGGAAGGAGGCCCCGGCCCCTGTCTTGTGACTCACCGGTGGAGGCGGCAGGGGGCGACCTGCCCTCATGGTGAAGCTGCAGCGCTGGGAGCGGCCAACAGCTGGGGCGGCAGGGGGGGGACAGGGGAGACCGCCAACGCCACGTCCACCATTTCCTGCCAGGCTGTGTCGGCGCCGGAGTGAGGGCGGTAGCAAGTCCACCTCCCTACTTAGCACCTCCAGGGGCGGACAGTGCAGGTAACCTGCGGAGGCGCCGGGGCGAGGGCGGTGGCAAAGTCCCACCTCCCTACATGGCAACCTCCAGGAAGGGCGCCCACACTGATCCAGGAGTGCCGTGGCTCAGCCCAGGGTCGTCTTCATACCCAACATCTCCCGGTTCGTTTCTCACACCTTCCGGTTGACATTGATGCACAGGGAGTATATGGCTGTACCGTCCAGGCCGCCCCAGTCGTGTGGATGTGACGTGGCACACATCCCACACAACAAGGGCAGGTGTGCATCAGGAGGATCTCCTGCATAAGGTCCAGGATCGTCGAGATGTTGTCTGCCATGACCCTGGGCACCTCCCTCCTGAATCTGGAGTCCTGTCTTTTCGCGGCAGGATCCTTTAGTAGGTGTTTCGTGCCCTTCACGATGTCCACCGACTGTATTACTCCATACAACTTAGTGAGGTCATCCTTGGGCATCTTCCTCCTCATGGCTGGAGAGGAACCCACACATCATCCCAGCCGCCACCAGCCGTGAATCGCCCTCCTGCAGGAGTGGTGGATTGCTCAGTGGGCGCCATGGCAGGCAAAGCACGCCACAAGCCATCATACGAGAAGACATAGGGCACACAATTGTTTGCGCGGCCCGAAGGGATGGTAACAAATCACACCTCGACCGGGGGGCAGCGATATCGAAAGGTCACCGCTGTCGACTCACTATCACGATGCACCGAAGCAGGCACAGTTGAAGGTCAGATTGAATACTGAGATGCTGGAAGTGCCTAGAATACACACACACACGCACGCAACACACACATACACACAGCCCACACACACACACACACACAAACACACACACACCACACACACACACACACACACACCACACACAGACACAGAGACTTAGGAGGAGGAGGAGGAAGAGGCGGAGGATTAGGAGGAGGGAACCTGTGACTTTAAAGTTTAAAAAAATATAACGAATGTGAAATGGATGTCAGGAAGATTAATGAGGAGATCAAAGAATAAAGAAATAATAAGAAGAAGAAGAAGAAAACCACAACAAAACAACAACTCACACGTTAATAGTAATATGAGAGAATGCCATCTCTTTCGTATCTAACAGGTTTTGTAATTGAAGTGGCGAGGTGGATTAAGGTCGGTCTCCGTCTTGAACGCTCTGATGAAAAAGGTATTAAGGTGAAATTAGTGGAAAGCTGACTTAATGGGCCGCGGTGTTGTGTGTGTGTGTGTGTGTGGGGTGTGTGTGTGCGTGTGGTGTGGTGTGGTGTGTGTGGTGTGTGTGTGTTGTGTGTGTTGGGTGTTTTGTGTGTGTGTGGTGTGTTTTGGTGTGTGTTTTACATTTTCCTAATATTTCCTTAGTTGTTTCTATTAATCACTTTATACATTTTATCTATTCAATTAATTCTTTAATAATTTAAGAGGCAAGTGTCTTCTAAGGCTTTTTAATTAACTTTTTTTTTTACATATTGAATTCTGATCATTAATTTTCTCTTCTTATTTTTGCAAGTATGGAATTAAACGTAATGCAGAAAAGTAAGTGTTTGTGGAAAAGAAGAGAGAGAGAGAGAGAGAGAGAGAGAAGAGAGAAAAGAGAGAGGGGAGAGAGAGGAGGAAAAGAGAAAAAGAGAGAGGAGAGAGAGAGAAAAGAGAGAGAGAGATTTTATTAGAGTGAAAGAGAGATTTAAAGATATTAAAAGCCATAAAACGTACGTTTTGCCTCTTAAACTATTATGAGTTAATTGAATAGATAAATGTATATAGGGATTAATAAAACATACACTCATCTAATCTAATCCACATATTTGCATCACACATACAGATACGCACCACATAATTACTCATCTTATCCTCTTCGCTGCACACACAACACAACACAACACCCCCCCCCCCCCCCACACACACACACAAAACACACACACACACACACACCACAACACACCCCACCCCACACACACACATACACTCATAATTTCCCCTTATAGATCTGGGGCCCCTGGAAAAGATAACAAAAAAGCTTCGTTACAAGTTAGCTACAAATTTCCCCTTAAGGAAGGCCTAAGGCGTTTAGTGATGATATTTTATAATAGTTAGCTTACCTTAATATTTTTTAGGAGTTAGGGTAACTTGTGTTTTTTGATAATTTTGATAATATTTCAATTGTAGGGATACGTTTGATATTCCTAAATGACTGAAACCTGCGATATTGGTTTTCATTTTTATTCTCATAACGTTTCATTACAATTCATTTTTTTTATCGGACGCACAGGGGAATAAAATTTATTATTACTTAGTTTCAAGTCTTTGTGTTAGTCTCTGTGTCACAATTGCAGCATATTTGTTTATTTTCTATTTTCTGACACACTGGCTTTTCTCCTTTTTATTTTCATCATTCAAAAATCTCTTTTTTTTTTTTTTTTTTTTTTTTTATCTAATCCTTTCTCGGAAATTTTCATTACTTAATTAATTGGCAGGAGGATTAACTTATCTTCGCTCGTTTAGTCACCTTTCCCTCACCAATATCACTGTCCGCTTTATTACTCCCTGTCAATGTTTTAATTAATCGCAATGGTTCAAAGATCAAATAATTCAGTAATTGTGATAAGACCTTGAGAAAGTCCGGAAAAACAGGGGGAAAAACCCCTGGCATCTAGGGAAAATCCCTGGCCATCTAAGGAAAACCCCCCAGTAAATGAATCACTCACTTAATCGTGGAAATTTTTGGGTAGTCAGTGTAACCTTCTTACCTAACCCTCTCATTATAATCACATCATCAAAACTTCATAATTACAAGAGTAAATAGTCCCTTTCAACTTTTTCTTCAATTTTATGTTACACCGTGATGGCTACCCAGTGGCGAATGGGCCTGGATGGTCCGTGAAAAAAACCCGGGTTATCTAATCCGGCGGATGAATACATGCCTACCAATAACACAAATTAATGTTTAAAGCTCCTGTATTCCTATCGAATGTTTTTAATCAGGGCTAACCTTAAATAACCACAATGCTCTCTCCCCTTTTCATACTCACCGAAAGGGGAAATGGTGGTGCCACAAAATTGTGTTGGAGATGGGAGTCGGTGTTTTCTACTGAGTGGGTTGTTCGGGGTTGTACAGTGCCAAAAAAGCTGCTTCAAAGAAACAAGCATGGAAACCTTTTGTTGGTTCTTGGTGAACCATCAGGAAATATTGAGCGAGCTAAATAGCCCACAAAATGCTTCTTCCTTCTTCCAAACAGTGGAACTTGTTTTTCACTTCCCGCCACAGCCTTTCAATGTATTTGTGTGGGCTTTTGTGTCAGGGTCGACAAAATTCACGGAATGATTTACTGTTAGATGGGTGTAGCCCTCTTCTTTTAAGCAGTTGTACGCTCTCCATCAATCGGATATGATGGTTGTTCCCGGCTCGATTTTTTTTAAAATTATTTGAAGGAGTGTTGTACTGTCCCGCTTCTCTACCGGGACCATGAAGCAGCTGCGGGTTCCACGGCACACGCCACCGAACACCCACTGTCCATCTATTATTCTTCCCACGTTATATTTTCTTTTTCCAAATTTACTCTCGTCTATCTCCACAATTTTTCCTTCCCACAATTTTTTTTTTTCCCTTTCTTTAAACACCACTCAATGAGTACTCACGGCAAAAGCTTGCCCAATCACATATACTGCTGTCACTCAGGCCAATTTCATCTCTTATGAATTTGTATGAAAAACTTTCCCGAATATAAACATTCACAAAAAATTAGCAACGTTTCAATGTCAAGGTGTACTTTGTCAAAGAAAGTGTTTTTGTACACACTTTGGCTGCAGTCGCACTTCCTTTTCCTCCTTTGTCGGACACTAAGTTTTTTTGACAGCGCCACAATTTCTGCTGAAGTCCAAAGTGGCAGGCTTGCCGCAGGTGCCACAATCCTTTGCCCCCAATATGACCTTTGTGGGCACACACTAATCAAAGAGCTCTCTAGGTTTTCCAGTGTACGTTGCAAAAAAAATCATTACTCCCGGGTCACAATCACTACACCTTGCCATGATCGCGAGGGTTAAAGAAAGTAAGCCACAGGCGAGGGACGACGTGGTAATTATATGGAATCAGTTTAAACATAAATATATTGGGGGACAGTAAAAGAAAATGAAGCCACGGCGATGGAGGACGTGGAAATTATTGCGAATCAGTTTAAAACACACTATACTCCTTTGTATGACTTTTATAAATAGATTTTGTTTGAATATATAAAAAAGGGTTGATGTGGTACAAATTTAAGCATTTCATATCCTTATAGCAATAATTCAGCAAATACCTTTTCCTTACGCGGGACTACTTATTCAGTGTATCAGGGTGTATTGCGGCCCCGTCTAGCTGGGAAAAAGCGCTCGGGACTGATCTGACGGGGATTAGAATTTGTTGGGGACCAATTTCATAGCGGCCCGTGGGGGTTTTCCAAGGCGAGCGCACGCGGGGAACCTTGACAGATGTGAAGTACAATAGCATACAATACTGCGGTAGTTCATTTCAGTAAAACCCGGAAGGAGAATTGTAAAGAATTTCCTAGATAATTCATATTATTGGACTATATTGATAGGGGAGCAAGACACAAAAAGGGGACCCTGTATGGGCTGGGGAAAGCTTGGTGGGGACCGTGTGTCCGTGGAATCGCCTCCACCACTTCCCCCTTTGAAAATTTGTCCGCCCGCGATGCCCTCCACTGATGGTGGTGTGGGGATGGTGGTGGAATCACCCTCGGCTGAGGGGGTTTGGGGATGGAGGGGCCCAAAGTGCTCAGGGGATGAGGGCGTGGTGGGACGCGGGGCCCCCCAAACCCCCTCAGGGGGGGGGCTGGTGGCCTGGTTACCATTGGTGGCTGTCCTCCCCAAGGGGCACCCTGGGGAGTGTGGCTTCCCCCCGGGTGACAGCTGGGGGGAGGTGCGCCCCTGTGGGGGCAGGGGAAAGGAACTCTAGCCTGCGGGGGGGAGGTCCAGGGGGGCGAGCAGTAAAACCGGGTTTGTGTTAGGTTCGTGGCGGCCCCGTGTGTGGGGGCGGGGTGTGTTTGGTGTCCTCGTGGGGGGGTTCACCAGGGCACGGAGACCCTGGGGACACACCCTTAACACACACACAAAAACCACAACAGTAAAGGGTGCATCATTATCTACTATTCATTGCATTACCGGTCCGCTTTGAATTTTTTGAATTTGTTTGTTTTTGTTCCAACTCTTTTGAAGGTTTTCATTCACTTGGGATTGATCACGCTTGGACACGCGACAGCCAATCAAAACCCTCGGGAAAGGGGCAGAGTTTAGGGGACCCATTTTAAAGGTACAAAAGGGACCCACACCCACACAACCTCCCCGTGTCAAGGGGGGGAGTAACTGCCCACGTTTCCGGGAAAAAATTCGTGTCGTGATAGGGTCGAACCTGCCGCGTCATTTTACCCACAGGACTTTACCCTGTATTTCGAGGCGTGTGTGTGTGTGTGTGTGTGGTGTGTGTGTGTGTGGTGTGTGTGTGTGGAACTCATTAGCGTAATGAGAAAATATGGGTTTTCATCATTTTGTATGCCGTCATCACCCCCAGCCCCCCGGGGGAAAAACAGCCGCTACAAGTCCGTTTGTGGAAACCCAAAAAGGGGGAAGGCCCCCCAGGGGTTACAAAAA
>JACEEZ010021239.1:0-11432 GCA_016584305.1 Chionoecetes opilio | reverse complement strand
TTTCCTTTTTTCTTTTCCATTTTCCATTTCCTTTTTGTTTTACAGATACATTTCAGCATGCAGTTTTTCTACCTTTCATCGTCTTTTTTACCGTTAAACTCATCCACTCTATTTTTCAAATTGTATTATCTTTCTCCAGACGAATACTCTTTTTTCCATCTTATCTAATTTGTCCATTAGATCGTTTTTCCCATTTTTCCAGCATTATGACTCTTCTTGGTTATTTCAACCCTAATATGTATATTGGTTTCAAACCATAAAATGGTGTTTTGGCGGGACTTTCCATTGTTTACATGTTTCACTTTATTTTTTTTCACTTTTTTTAGGCTAACCCTAGGGAGACGGACAATTTAACTTCATAGCTCTTACCTCAGATACTCAGGTCTTTTGTGGTCATCTGCGCCCTTTTTTTGGCCACAGCAGCCAGTCAAAAATGGCCAGTTGTGTTGGGAGCCCCCTGAGCGCGTCTGTACCACAGCCGATCAGCTGATCCGGTGTGTGTGTCAGGGTTGCCAAATGTGTCGGACGTAAAAGAGCTGGATTGAGGTTGAAATGCGCTAGAAATGCACTAGAAAATTTTTGTCTCCTCACCTCAGTGACCTCACGCCCCCCCCAAAAGTAACTATACATACTTAGGCCCCCCCCCATCTGTGACCTGACTGTGGCTGCGGCTACAGCGGCGGGCTGATGCCGTTCATTTATTACTGTTTTTTTTTTTGTATATATGTATGTGTATGTATGTGCATATGTATATGTATATGTGGGTAATAGATGTAAAAAAATAAATAAAAATAATAAAAAAATCCCCCCCTCTATTGATTATTGTATTAGTAGCTACATGGGATAATGGTTATTATAATAGTATTAAGCATTATTACTTTTACAGTGTATTGATAATGCTACTGCTGAACTGTTGCTGCTATAATAATATTAATACTACTGATAATAATAATAATAATAATAATAATAACAGTTCATGATTAGGATTTACATACTAGTAGATAACACTATAGTCGCCAGTCACTTGCCACTACACTAATGTCCCCAGGCCAATATATTGCAAATTTTGCATCACTACAGACTTTTTTGTGCCACTAAAGACATGTAGTGTGATGTCCAAAATATAAACTACTGTGCATGTTCTTCAGTGACGCAAAAAAAAAAGTCTGTAGTGATGCTAAATTCGTAATATAGTGCCTGGTGACATTAGTGCAGTGGCAAGTACTGGCGACTATAGTGTTTATCTACGGTAGGTACTGATGGAATTATATAAATATCTAGTCAACTCAACCGAGGTACAGTAGATTCTACAAAATCTATTTTTTAGATTCTGTTTTCTCTCCTCTGTTCAAAAAGGCAGCCAGGGTCTGTGGGTGGGTACTGGTCAAAGGTTATATCAGTCTGACAGTTATAATGGAGTGAGGTGTGATGTGACAGCGCGAAGTGAGGGGTGCTGGGTCAGCACTCCTTTTTCCCTTCTCTTCGCCTTCTCTCTCCTCTCTCTCACTCCTTCGTTCCACCCCCTCTCTCTTTCTCACTCCTCCTCCTACTCCTTCCCCTACCCCTCCTCATCGTGGGCACTCAACTGCTAAATACCTATGTAGGCAATATCTCCCCTCGCTGGTTGTCAGTGGTTGATAAGGATAGTCCGTCAGCACAACACTATCGACCCTCTCTGTTCCTTCTTCTCCTCTTAAATTCTCTTTTCCCCCTTTCCCCTCCTCCCTCTATTCCCTTATTTTTTCCTTTTCTCCTTTCCTACAGACCTTCACACATATTAACCTTACTTATAACCAGGGATTTTTTAGGAATGCGCTAGAACATGCACCAGATTGAAAAAAAATGCACTGAAAAAGCGCTATGCGCAAAATATAAAATTTGTACGCGCTGTTTGTGATGGCCAATGCGCCGGGAACTAGCGCATTTCGCGCTATTTTTGGAAACACTGTGTGTGTGTGTGTGTGTGTGTGTCTCACTTCGGGGCACCTTCGGACACATGTATTGTCCACACAGAAGAGTGTTGTGGTGTGTGTGCGCCTACAGCGCCATTAGGCAGTGACCTCCAGGGGTGGGATGGTAGGCCCTGGAGGTTAAAGTAATCGTCAGACCCATTTTTTTTCGCCTAATTATGTTGAATGTACATTCAAAACACCTAATCCACCAAAAAATAATTGATTTCCAGGCCTTTTTCCATAAAAACACGACTTTTGTAAAAAGCAGCGAAAAAAAAATTTTTTCCCTCCAACAGGGCTACACTTTTTATTGATGACGTCAGAAGAGTGACGCCCGCAGAGGCTCCAATGTAAACATCTGTCTGACACTGTCGGCAAATGTTATGATGACGATTTACTTGGGTGTCACGACAGTGAATCTGTCACTGTGACAGATTTAGATACGATGCTAAATCTGAGACCGAAAGAAATGACGCTGGTCGCGTATATGGGGATTACTGAGGCCAAAACATGGATGGGTAGGTAAGGTAAATTGGAAAAATTTGTGTGTAGGAATAAATAATGACTAACCAAACCCTCTATCCTAACCAATCCAGGTAAATTTTGTTTTTCCTGAAATTGGAATTAGATCGGAGTTTTTTGGGTAGGTTAGTAAGATTAGTAATATTTTTTTTAGGGAGTCCAGAGGGGGGGGGTTGAAGGGGCATCCCTCCCCCACTTTATAATTACGTTGTAGAAGTATCTGAAGGGATATGTGAAGGCCTGTCGGATGAAAAATAAATAATAATAATAAGGACGGGAAAGGACTAAATTTTTAACAGAATTAATATCGGAAAAGGTTCCAGGCAAATAATCAGATCGACAAGTTGAGGATGTTTATAACTACGGGGCCTTGTAATGCATTGAACTACAGTAGAACTAAAAAGGTATTATTCTAGTGTTTGCCATACTCCCCCTCTCCCACAAAACAAGCTTTGGGACCTGGGGGAATGCGGGATATTTGGCGGGGGTACAAAATATGCTTGCAAACACATAGTTTTTGAGTTTGGGTGTTAAAAAAATTTCCCCTAGACTAGGGAAAATTCATTGGATTTCTTCTGAGTCAAGAAATGTGTGAAGCTGCCGATCCTCACAGAATGAGACCGAAGTGTCGAGACCCCCCAACTAGGAGGTTAGGTTATATTTGTTTAGGTTAGGGTAGGTTATATTTGGTTAGGTTAGGTTAGATTTGGTTAGGTTAGGTTATCGGTGGGTCAAGCCCCTGCGAGGTTAGTTAGGTTAATTTTGGTTAGGTAAATTTCTCTAGATAAAAGGAAATTACCCTAGATCTAGGAACTTTACCCCCTCCACAACTCTTAAATTTGTGTTGCCGATGCATACTTTGTTCTCCACCCGAAAACCCCGCATTCCCACAGGCCCCCAAAACTTGTTTGGGGGAAGTGGGAGAGTAGGGGAAAACACTAGAATTTTACCCTAAAAAAGCCCACTAATAAGGGGGAAAGGACTCTAAAATTTTTTCCCAAACCCAAGGAAAGCTAAGCACAAGAGAGTATGTACTGATAATACTCATTGACAGGCTTATTGATTGACTTAATTACTTCCCGCTTCCTGACAGCAGATCGAGGAGTTTAGGGTGGGTAGTCTAGTTGCTGAGCATAAAGGCTGGTGAGACTGAGAGAGAAACCATGTCCATCAGGAGTCGGGCAACTTGTCCAGGGCCAGGGGCAGGGATCAAGTTCTTAGCTCTTGTTTTGGTCAAAGCAAAGTGGAGCAGGTGCCCTCCGGGTAGATTGTCGACCTGAACTTATCCTTAAAATCCATTTGGTTGATATCCTCATAGACACTTTCATCCATTTTGCTGTAGCAATCCCGCTGGAAGTGATCACTACAAATCCTTGGAAAATGTCAACTTCCCTTCCATTTGCTCTTGTCCGCCGCACAAACCTCTTCCATACATTTAACGTTGTCGTATCAGTCGGAAAGTTGTGCAAACTTCTCTCGAAAGGCACAGCTGTCTTGCTGCACCCATAAAGAATGCTGCATTTGGCATATCGCAAAAAAATCTTCAAACACCCAAAAATCTTCAAGTACTAAATTTATCTCCTGTGTTTACATCTCTCTGAATCTGCGGGCGGGGAGAGCGCTGCCTTTGCTACGTCACCGACCCGTGGCGCATCGTCTGAAAACCTTGAGGATGTTTTTGAGAACCGGAGAATTTGCAGATTTTGATTGCGGATTATTTAAAAAGGGCCCTGACTGGATGCAAAAAGTGACGACGTATTGTTGATATACTCGTTAATGGCTATAAATTTGATTGCATTAAATCAGGAATGGTTGAAATGGTCTGGATAACTTGAGGGCTGTGAGGTTGGCCCTTGCCCGTGGTGGCGCAGACAGAATTTTATAGTGACCCTGTGATTAGAGACTCATGCCGCCCCCTGTATCCTCCGATGCACTCACAATCGAAGGTAGAGTTAATGGGCAGGTGTGGGTGTTCTTGGGCCACTAAAGGGTGCAGAAAAAATTTTAAAGTGGATTTTTACAGCCCTCACCCAAGGATCGAACTCGGGTCACCGAGAACGCCACGGGAGACTTCTTCCTCTTCTTGGACCTTTTCTGCTTAGTATCGTTTTGGGTAGGTCTCTGTCAAGCTTGTGCTTGACTTGACACATATCTTGATGCTAACCACTCTGCTACCGCCTCCCATAAGAGACGTCGGGACACGCTTCCTCCTTCCTGCTTAGTATAGTATTATAATAGGCATAGTATAGCTTGTATGTAGTTTTGCTTTGTTTTTTCCTTTGTTTGTGTTTTTCTCTACGGGACAGCCGTGTCGGCACAAGATAGGTAACCCTCGAAATAAGTAGCACCTTACCTTACAGCCCCGCCGTTCCTTACTTTTTTACCACAAAATACTCCTTTATATGTGATTAACCTTTGGTGTGTGGTACTGTGGTTTCTGGAGGTACGGGAAGAGACAGGAAAAAGAGAGGAAGCATTGTGACAGTGTTATGCTTATAACACTGTCACACAACCATCATCTGACAAGATATGTGTCAGCTCACTCACTCAGACCAAAACAGCATCCGCTGGGTGACCCCCAACTAAAGCTCAAACTCAGCTCCTCTCCTCCCTCCTCTTCTCTACGTAGTTTTGGCCAAGCAACCACCCCAGGAGGCGGGTCACAAACCCTAGGCTTGACTCAGTACCCATTCACTTGTGGTGGACAGGGGCTTGGGCATTTTCAGGATATTTTTTGGGGGAAAAAGTTAGTCTTATTAGCTGTAAAATACGGTAGGTACACAGCCCTAGTTACCTCCATGCCTAAACCCTCCAACCCCTGGAGGGCTCTGCCTAACGGCGCTGTAGGCACACACACACACACAAAACACACACACACGATTGCATATACTTGGACCTAAAGAAGGCCTTTGACAAGTACCTCATAAGAGACGCTCTGGAAGCTAGAACATGTAGGAGGATTGAAGGGTGGTTTGCTGAAGTGGATGGAAAGACTTTTTGAGCTCAGAGAGATGAGAACATAATAAAAGATCAGAAGTCAGAATGGTGCAGTGTGATAAGTGGAGTTCCTCAAGGATCAGTATTGGCCCCAGTGATGTTCTTGGTCTATGTAAAAGATATGACAGAAGAGTAAAAAGTTTTTATGAGTTTATTCGCTGATGATGCTAAATTACTAAGAAAAGTAGAAAGTAAGAGGACTGTGAGGATTTACATAAGGATCTAGATAAATTTTCAGTGGAGTCAACCCACGGGAAATGGATTTAATGCTAAAAAGTGTAAAGTAATGGAAATGGGCAGTAGCAAAAAGAGACAGAGAGGAAAGTATTCGATGGGAAATTTAAAGGATAATCAAAACAAAGGTCGAAAAAGATCTGGAGTTTTGGTTACGGATAATTGTCACCTGAGAAGATATAAACAAGATCACAGGAATACATATCGTTGCTGAGGAATATAAGAATGGGATTCAAATTTTCTGGATGAAGAGATGATTAAGAAATTGATAACATCTTTGATTCGACCAAGGTTGGAATATGCGGCAGTGTTTTGGGCACCACCATAAAAAGAAGGATATAAGGAAGATTGAGAGATACAAAAAGCAGCCACAAAAATGGCTCCAAGCCTGAGAGATTTACCTTTTGAGGAAAGACTTTCAAGCTAAACTCCAACTCTTGAGAAAAGAAAGAAAGGGGGGATTTTATAGCAGTGTATAGAGCATCAATGGGTCTGGAAAAAAAATTTATAGAGAAGATCTGTTTGTGTGGGATGATAGAAGTCAAGAGGTCATGAGAAAATTGAAAAGGACAACATGCAAGAGGGACAAAAAAAATACAGCTTCCGATAGAAGCATAGAAGCCTGGAACAACTTGATGCAAAAGTGATTAATGCAAGAAGTATTCAGGACTTCAAAGCAAACTGATAATAGTAGATTTGGGGACAGGACCGTACGAACATAGCTCTTTTCCTGTATGTTACAACTAGGTAAATACAACTAGGTAGGTAAATACAACACACACCACACACACACAAATATTTTGAAAAAAAGAGTGGATGAATTAAACGATAAACAAAACGATGAAAAGGTAGTAAAACTGCAGCAGAAATGTATTCTGTACACAAGAATGGAAAATGACACAAAAGGAAAAGAAAGGGTGAAAGAAAAACATGGAAGATAGAAAAAGAAAAAGACCCAAGAAAACTTACGCCAAATAATTGAAGATCAAAAAAATGAAAAAAAAAATCGACCAAAAAGTAGTAAAGTAAAAAACAAAAAGGGAAAATTGGGAAAAGATACGGGGACAAAAAGAAATGTGTCATCATTTTTGTTTGAAGGAAAAAGTGCTGCCCAAGAAAAACTTGAGAGAAGAGGGAAAAAAAGAAAGTGTCAAAAAAAATATTTAAAGTAGCAGAAAAAAATACGGAGATAGAAGAAGAAATAGAAGAGATACATAGGTTAGGAAAATATGAAGAGGGAGGGGGCCCGCCCCTTAAAAGTTAGTTAGGTCACAAAATACAGCACTAGATATTTGTCTAAGGCATGGAAACTGGCAAAGACAGAAGAATTTAAGAAAAAATGGATAAAAAAAGATATGATGAGGAAGAAAGAGCCAGTTTGAATGTACTGTTTAAAGAAGCCAAAGAAAAAAACGAATTGAGAAGGAAGAGGAAAACCCGAAATTCTATTGGAGAGTTTTAGACCAAAAAAAAACTGAAGAAGTGGTATCTAAAAGAGAAAGAGTAAGAGAAGACAGTTCAAAGGAAAATGAAAAAAGGATGGGGTATCATACACAAATATAAATGGGGTAGTGTCAACATTAACAGAAGTAAACGATTACCTGAGAGCCAAGAAACAGACATATTGGTTTAGTAGAAACGAAGCTGATTGATTCTGAGGATGTTTCAGTTGGGGAGGGTCAATATAATGTATGGAGGCGAAAGAAATCCAGAAAAAGGAGGTGATGTAATGGTGTTAACAAGGAAGGAAAGTGGTAGTAGGGAATGTCCGAAAAAGGAGAAGGAATGGCAGAGGTGTTGAAGGTAGAGTTGGTGATGAAAAAAAAGGGAAAAATAAGAGACTTAGTAATCGATACGTTCCACCTAAGACAAATTCCTGTGGGAGAGAAGAGTATGGAGACATGATAAGAGACACAAGCAAATGTTTAAAAAATACGATGGAAAATTGTGAGAACATAATTTTGATGGGAGATTTTAACTGCAAAGAGGTTTGCTGGAAGAATGGTATACTGAAGGGGGAGAAAACTCATGGGGTGGTATATTGTTGGATTTGTTTAATGAATAACATCATGACCCAGTGGATTAAAGAGAAAAAAAGATTTAAAGGTAGCGAAGAAAACCCTCAAGACTAGACCCACTATTGACGAAAGAACTGGAAGTAATTAGTAAAGTAAATATCAGTGCCCCTTTTGGAAAGAGCGAAACCCTTTTACTTATTTTAATTTGAAATAAAGATAGCAAAAAAGAGGGGAGAAGAGAAGAACACAAGAAAGGAAGATACAATTATGGAAAACAGACTTTGAAAGGATTAAGAACATTCTTCGGAAGACAACTGGAAATAATTTCCATGCAGCAAGAGTAACCCAAAAAAAAATGGGATTTGTTCATCCGAATATACACCGAAGGAATAAATAATTATGTCCCAAAGGAAAGTTATCAGAGAAAAGAAAAAAAATGGGAAAGGTTTTTAAAAAGAAAATGTGAATTAGCAAGACTAGAAAGAGAAAAAACATGGAATAGTTGAGGAAAAAAGGAATAACCTTGGGAGAAGTACAAAACAACTAGGAATGAATATGTAGAATCCGAGAGAAGAAGAAAGTAACTATGAGAGGAATATAATAGAAAAAATGTAAGAATGAAACCCAAAAATTTTCTATAGATATATTAATGGAAAAATGAAAAACAATCGGGAGGGTAGTGTACACACCGCCCGAAGACTCCACAATTTTGTTCTTAAATCAAAAACCCAAAGTGGAGGAAAAGAATGGTGATGTACGTATGACTGCCTCTAGCGTCCTGTGACGTTCCCACCCTTGATGAGGAAACTCCTAACTCATCCTACGCGGCTGTGACAGGGTCAGGAAAACCGACCTCACTTGCACTACTGCCAGCGTGAAGGACACACCACTAAAAAGTGTTATATTCGTGTCAGGGATCAGCGTAAAGCCAAGAAAAAGAAAAATTCTCGTGACGCCAGTGGCCTTACAATGCTCAGTTTTTCCAATAGACATTTTTATCAAGATGAGACGGCTCCACCGCAAAGCAGACGCGACCTAAACCCAACCCTACAATACACAAGCCTCATTTCTCTTCCCCTCGTGGCGGAACAGGAAACAGTCCATATTGTTCAATCCATGACAGCACCACCCATTTTACTGATGATTGCTCACGCTTTCTCAAAATAAGACACCTTTTTTTCCCGAGGCCGTGGAATGGGCGGCGCCTCGTCGGGGGGGAAACCCTGCGTCATTCAAAACAAAGCCAGGTTAGGAAGAAAGTAACTAAGGAAGAAAATACTGCATGGTGTCAGATGATGGTAATATATATGCATCTTTAGTTGCCGCTTGCAGTCAAGCTAACATAATGGCTTTGTCAACAAAAGATGGGGCAGAAAAGGGATCTTTTGCGTGGATACCCGGGCCGCGTCAATGAGCTGTCAGGGAAAAAGGCTTACCTTGCACTAAATGGGGTGTCGCGTGGAAACCGATGGCCTTTGCGTCCCAATGACCCAAATTTAATGGGTGTTTACTAGCGAAGCCTCTCAATATTTTTGGTTTTGTTCGCCTACCCATCACCTTAGGGAAAGGCACATCTATTATGCGCTTGGATTTTTATCTAGCGCCAACTTCTCCTTCCCACGGATGGGTTGCTAGGATTAGCATCGCTCAAATCCAACCGTTTTGGTAATTTTATCCAGCATTGGTACAATCAGATTCCAAGGGAAGGCTTTAAGGCATGGCAAATGAGCCCTTGCTTCCGGGTTTGGGAACTGAATCGCAAAGGTAAGGTAGGTACTTTTCCCCGCTCAAGATGAAAACCGTACCTGCTCTTCAGATTCCTGCCCAGGTGTCTGTTCTTGTAAAAAAAAGATGTCACATAATGTAAAATTCCCAAAAAAACATGATCCAATCGCGAATTGGAAAGTTGTTAATGCCACGGGATTAGGGAACCAAGAAAAATTCCCCACCGTGTGGCCATGCACATTCCGTGTTCCCGTAGGGGGTGACAGCTGCCTTTTAAGGCCCTAGTCATATAAAAAGACTAGTTTTGTAGAATCAACTCTGAGCAGGTTCGTGAGGAAAATAAGACTGTCGCCCTTGTGGTAAAAACCACGGCGGTCCGATCATTAAACAAGGGTCCTCTTAAGTAAAGCATTAGCTTATGACGTGTCGGTTGTGCCGGAACCTTTGGAACTCCCAGCTGCTTGCATTTCTTCAGTATACAAAATTCACGCGAAACAAGCCGCTCCTGTACAAACCTTTGATACACTTTGTCACTGTGTGGACTACCCCTGAATTAAGCCTTCACGTTAGGAACTTTTAAAGCAAAAACCGTGATGTTTTTGCCATGTCAGGAGATTGTTTAGACGTTACTGACCGAATAACACATCACATTAATTAAAATCTGGTACCCAGCCGGTCTATATTCCAGCCTATCGACTACCTCACAGTCAGAGGAAAATAGTCGATGAACAAATAAAAGACATGCTGGAACAGGGTGTAATAAGAAATTCACGATCACCGTGGAACCTCGCCTTATTTCTCGTTCCTTAAAAGGAAAGGAAGTTTTCAGACCTGTAATTTTATTTTAGGCGGGTAAATTAAGTAACTGAGGACGATAGGTACCCTCTCCCTGTTTTATGTGACTTGTTGATGTCTTTAGGACAGGGTAATAATTTTTCAGTAGCCTTGAATCTTCTAAGCGGTTACTGGCAGTACCGATGGAGCCCTGTCAAGGGAATAACTGCCTTTAGCACTCCCAGTGGACATTTTGAGTGGCTTAGAATGTCTTTTGGGCTGAAATCAGCCCCTATCACTTTTCATAGGATGATAAATACCTTATTTGTTTTATGCTAGGAAACAATGTATATGCGTATCTTGATGATGTGATAATTTTTAATAAAAATCCAGAGGTTCATTTTGCTACTTTAGAAGCTGTACTTCTCAAGCTTAAAGAAGCAGGTCTTAAAGCTAAAATCACGAAGTGTGAATTTTTAAAAGCTAAAATTTCCTTCTTAGGACATTACGTCGACGAGGACGGAATGCACACCATGAATGATAAAATCAAAGCAATTCAAAACTTTCAACAACCACAGAGTGTAGACAATGTCCGTTCTTTCACTGGATTGTGTGGCTTTTATCGGCGATTCATGAAAAATTTTGCAGCCACGGCATCACCTTTGAACAGATTGTTAAAGAAGGATATACCGTTTCATTGGAATGCTGCACAAGACAAAAGTTTTCATGATTTAAAATTTACCCTAACCAACGCACCTGTCTTGGCGTTTCCAGATTTTAAGGCTCCTTTCATCATTTATACGGATGCCTCCGCCCTGGGCCTTGGAGCTGTTTTAATGCAACCTGACGCACACGATAAAAATCGTGCTATTGCGTACGCGAGTAGAACTTTAAATCCTGCCGAGTCAAATTACTCTGTCACTCATCAGGAGACGCTCGCTGTTGTCTGGGCTCTCAAACATTTTAGGGATATTGTCTTTGGGTATGATATAACTATATTTACAGATCACGCAGCCGTCACCGAACTATTAATGGAGAAACCTTACCGGTAGACTCGCGCGCTGGTACCTAACTCTACAAGAGTTTAATCCAACGTTTAAATACGTGCCAGGTCGAGCCAATGTAGTGGCTGAGCCCTGTCTAGGAATGTACCAGTAGGATCCGTGGGAAAACCCCCCCGTTTTTTTCTAATTTACCAAATTTTAAATAG
>JACEEZ010021238.1:247500-295000 GCA_016584305.1 Chionoecetes opilio | reverse complement strand
GAAGCTGACAGATGGGTACCAGGTGTAGCCGGGGTTTGTTGACCTGCTCTACGCGGTGTGGCTTCGGTCAACACAAAGCAAAAAGGATGAATGATAAAATGTTGGATATGGAGCCGGACGGCCACACGAGCATTGCTATGGCCCTGTAAAATACAAATAGATGAATTCCAAACTACATGAATACAACTATATGAATACACACAACACACAACACACACACACACACCACACATGATATACACCACGAGTGTCCGCGACTGCTGGTGGGCTTTTCAATTCTGTTTGTTCTTCAAAAGCTGTGGTTTAAGAGGAAGCCTCAAAGCTACTCAGACAGTGATCAGGGTTTGAACTCTTGAGTCCTGGCCAGGCTGAAGCAACCTGTTTAACAGCGGTCCTCAAGTCGTGCGGAAAGGGGATGTGGGGGAACAGGGGATGATTGGGTGGAGAAACGTGTATGCAACCGGAGGATAAGATAAGTACAATCTATGTTGCTACATATCTGTAGATTGCCACTTTGATGAGAATGAGTGGTACGAGGCAACAGGTTTGTTTCTTATGAAGTCTTGCAGGCAAAAGGAATGAAGGTGAGAGGTTAGGTCATTAAATACTGATCCTAGGCTTACAGCAGAGCCCCGGTTGTAGCGCCATACGCATTCATAAACTTGATACTCTCGTGTATTATATGTATGTTTATATTAATATATATATATGATATTAGATATATATATATATATAGATATTACTATATATATATATATATATATAGTGTATTATAGATATATAGTTATATATATATAATATAATATATATATAGTATGATATAATATATATTATATATATATAATATATATATATAGTATGATATCTTATATAATTTATATTATTAATATTAATATAATTGTAAGTAATATATATATATATATATTATATAGATAGATAAGAATAAGTGTATATATATATATATATTTATCTATATATAATAGTAATATATATAATAATATATATATATGAATATAAAGTATAATATATTATAGCTATATATATAGTATAAATATCTATAATATATATGAATAATATATATAATTTATATATAGATAGTAAATAATATAAAACTATCGATAATTATAAGTAATACTATATATATATATATATAATATAATCTATATATATATTTTATATATATAGTTATGTTATATATAACGTATATATATTTATATTATATATGTATATATTATATCGATATAATATATATATGATATATAGAATACTATATATATATATTTTTATGATAATATAGTATATATCATAATGATCTCGTAATATTCTATATAATATTATAATATATTTAGAGGTCTATGATATATATATGATATTATAGATATATTTATGTAATATATATATATAGTATATATATATTTATATAATATGTATATATATATAGTTTAAGGATATATATTATAATTATATATATATATTATATATTTATATATATATATATCTATAGTATATATATAAAAATATATATATATATTTTATGTATATATAAGTAGTATATATATATATAGAGTACGATATATGATATATATACGATATATATAATATCTATATAGCAATATATATATTTTATGGTATGTATAGATATCTATATATATAGAGAATATATTATTATTTATTGTTAGCATATTATATATGAGAATATAATAGATTCTATATATATAGAATATATGATAGTATGTTTAGTCATTATATATAGTTCATATATATAATATTGATATTATAGGTGAATATAGATATATATATATATATTGATAAGATAGAAGTATTACGTATATATACATATATATATAATGAGTTATGTATTATATAGTATATTATATATATAGTTTATGTATACTATATATATATATATATATATATATTATAATATTTATTTGGTATATATATAGATATATAGTACGTATAATATATATATATATATATATATATATATATATATATATATATACTTGTTAGATGTTATATATATTAATATATATATATATAGTAGATAGTAATATATATTATATGTAGACTTATATTATATTATATATATAGATCATATATATTTTATGTATATATATATAATATATAATATTTATGTATTATCTATATACATATTTATGTGATATATATACATATATTAGTATTTATGTATGTATGATATATGATATAGAGTAATAGATTTATGTATGTATTCTATATTCTGTATAGATATATATTGTAGTATGTATATATATATATATAAGATATACTATTAGACTATAATTATATATATCTATAATATATATATTTATGTATGTATATATATAGGTATATATATATATATTATGTATGTATTATATATTATATATATAACCTGTATATATATATAGATCATAGATATTATGTATAGATATATATTAATATGAGTATTAAATATATATATTTATGTATATATATATTTAGTTATATTATATATATTTGATGTATATATATATTATGGTATATATATATATATATGCGAATATATATATATGAGTTATATAAGAATACTATATATATATATAATGTATATATATCTATTTATGTATATATAGATTTATGTATATATATAGGTATATATATATATATGTAGATTATAGTAGTATATATATATACTATATAGATATATATAACATATATGATATATGATATATTGAATATATATAAGTTTATGTAGGTATTATAATATGAGCATATATTAATATATTTATGCTTATTATATTATGTAGTCTAATAGAGTATATATATATATAATAATATATAATATATATATATATATTATATATCGCTATTTATGTTATATTATAATTAGTATATAGTATATATATATATAGTAGATTTATCAGTAATATATTAGATGATATATTATTATATAGTGATAATATATAGTATAGATATATATATATATACCTATATATTATAATATATTTATGTATATATATATATAATGTATGAATGTCTATATAGTATGTAGTATATACTATATATATATATATTTATGCTACTGCGATATATGATATATGTTATATATATTATATTTATGTATCGTATAATATATGTAGTATGATATCTACTATATTTATGTATGTATATATATATATATATATAGTATACCATATATATAATATATTTATGTATTTATATATATCTATGTAGGTATATATATTATATTTATGTCTGTATAGTATATATGTATATATTATTATATTTATGTATTATATATAGGACCGAATATAAATATATATATATATACTTATGTATATATATATTTATGTATATCTGATATACTAATATAATATAGATAATATATTTATGTCGTATAGTATATAGTATTTATGTATATCATATATATATTTATGGATATATATAATATATTATATTAGTGTATATATATAGATATATATCCTATATATATTTCTGTATTATAGTATTATATATATATATATATATAGATATATAGATATACTTATGTATATATATATAAGATATAATATATATATATATATATATATGTATATATATATACTATATATAATTATATAGATATATTTATGTATATATAATATAGATAGATATAATGATATAATTATATATATATAGATATATATATATATATACTAATATATATATGATTATGATAATATATAGTTATAGTATACATTAGTATATATATATAGTATAGTATATTATACTATATATATATATATAATATAAGATAATGTATATATGAGGCCTATATTGTATCTATATATATATTTATGTTATATATATATATTTATATAAATATATATATATATATATATTATTTTATGTATATATAATATGGATATATATATAATGATTATATATATTATATATAGCTATATATATAATAATAGATTTATGGTAATATATATATATATTGATAGTTATTATATATATTTATGTATAGTATTATATATATATATATGTATAATAAGCAGATAGATATATATGTCATATATATGTATATATATATATATATATATATATATATATATGTATATATTATATATATAATTATATGATATATATAGATATATATATATATATATACTATATATATATATATATAGTAATATATATAAATAGAATTATATATATATAATATATAAGTATATAATATATATATATATATATGTCTAATAATAATATATACTATATATATATATATTATCTATAAATACATATATACTATATAGTATACTATACCCATACTTATTCTAATATATATAAAGTACAGTATATATTATATCTACTATATATATAAATATATATAATATAGATAAATAACCTATATTATATAATTTACAGATATATAATATTATATACTATATATATAATATAATATATATAAATTATATATATAGAGGTATTATATATATATAAAATATATAAATATATATAAATTGAGCTATAAGATATATGAATATATATAAATATATTGATAATATGATAATAAATATTAATATCTAGATATACTATATATATAGCTAGTATATATAAAACTATAGATCACTAAACTACATCACTTGCACCGAACCCCAACCTACTACCAGCATCTTCACCTCCTACATATACCACTCCACCCCACCGCATACCGATACACTCACCCATAAGCACTACTACGACCCACCCCCACCTATCATACCACCATACTCCGATACTATTATTCCACCTGCCTATCCCCCTCCCGTGTATCGCATTCTCACGGAGCCCCGCTACACCCCGCCCCACTACGCTACAATAACTACTAATACTTACTAATGTATCCTACCTCAGTACTATCATATACAATTCCTCATCCCCTATTCCATCTTTATAGATACCCTACGATAATATATAGAATAATATACATTGATATATATTGAATAAATATACCCTACTCTAAATATATATACGAGTGTACAATAGTAAAAGTATACACTATATACTAAATACATATATAAACGAGATAGATAATAAGAGATATACATATATATATATGCATATACCGATCCAAATATATTATATAGTTATATATATATAATATATATATATAAATATATATATATCGAATATACATATAGATGATATATAGTATTACGTAATGATAAATTATATACAATATATACATATATTAAGCACGATATATCATAGATACATATAATTAGATGAGATATATATATATACATATACGAGGATATAGTAATAGTTACATAAGTATATATATATATATGTATATGAATATATATATATATAGTAATATATTATATAAGTAGAGATATTATAGTAATATATATATATATTATATTATATAGATCATATATATGATATTATATATATATATATTAATATATACCTGACTATATATGAATATATGATATATTATATCTATAGTATGATATATTTATATAAGTATATATATATGAATTATATATCATATATAGTATGAAGTATATATATATATATATATTATATATATATCACTAATATATATATCTATATAGATATATGTATAGATATAATATATATATATATATAAGTAATATATACTTATATATGTTATAGTCTATTATATTCATATAATATTATATATATATATATATTATATATATATATATAGAGAATAATTATATATATATATAGATATATATTCATATATCGATATATACAGGGAGGTCCCGAAGATACGCAGCAGTTAGGTTCCACGGCATTACTAGTCAAGCGAAATCTCGTAACACGAAAACGGCATAAGACTAATGTAAAATATAGGTTGGTTCCAGGACTCCAATCAATAAAAAAAAAAAAAAAATAAATAAAAAGAATGTTGTTCAAGCTAAAATATAATTCTAGCAAACACAAACAAACACCACAGAGTACTATAGTTACCCACACTGTAATTACCTAATTCTGTAGAAAAATGTTCATTCTGAAAGAGACAATAGCACACAAAATAAATAACGTGCACATTAATGTTAAACATTTAAAAACATGCATAACAAGCAAGAACAAGATAATTGTAAGTAGGGGACGCCCGCCGTGATACAAAAAGAAGGTCGTGTAGCGGTCATAAGGTTGGGGCCCCACACCTGTAGATTACCACTAATGTCAGGCCGCGCCATATGGCTTAATACGTCTTCAGGGTCACGTCCTTGTAGTGGCTGACCTGACTGCCGGTACCAAGGTTTGGGGCCGCATACCTGCTAACATTACCCATAAATGTCAGGCCAGCACCGTGTGACTTAATTACCCTCAGGTCAAGCCTGCTGAGGGGTGGGACGCTCATGGGGTGCACAAAACTACATCCCCCCTTTGTCCAGCCAGAGTGGTAGGGCGGCATTTAATTGATAATTTTACTCACCCAAGTTGACTGTCGTATCATGGGAATTTTCGATTCTGTTATTGAACACGACTACTTTCCACATCTCGTCATCAGCGGATTCCGTATACGAATTGTCGTATAACAGGACACCCCTATATTATATAGGATATATAGATAGTATTTATATAGAAGTATATGTATATATGACACACATTATATATACACATATATATATATCTCATATTATATATATGAGACTTAGTATAGTATATATAATATATATATATCTATATGAAATATCTATTTATCTATATATATAATTATATATATATATATATGTGTATATATACTGTATTATATATAACATATATATATATAATTATATATAAGTCTATATATACTCATATATTATGGCATAAGGTTAAAAAAAAAAATACCCACGGTAAACTGGCCAAAGGGCACAACCAATATTAGGTAACACAAAGCCCGTTAGTTGCCAGTCCTCTATTAAAGAAGACAGTAAGAGAATAAATAAAAACAGAGGGGTAGGCATTTAGTTCGGGAAGGTGTCTTGTTACCCTCTGGTTGAAAAGATGTAAGTCATAGGCAAGTGGAAGAAAATTAGAAAAGCGAGAAGAGATGTTCCAGAGTTTACCAGGAAAGGTGAAATGAGTAAAGATGAACTGATTAACGCTATTGCCATTAGAGAAAGATCTAGGCCGAATAGGGATGAGAATGATTAGAAGTCTTGTGCAGCGAAGCCGCGGGAGTGGTGTAGGCGGCAGGACACAGTAGCAAGTTTCAGAGAGACGTGATGAGAATGAAAATAACCGTATAAGGAGCAAGAAAGCGACGTAGCGGCGGAGATTTAAAGATTGAAGACAGTCAGCCAGAGGGCTTTTGACTCAACACTGTGGAGAGTGTGATGAGGTGGATCCTCCGCCAAAAATGTGAGGGACGATACTCCATACATCGGCGGAGTAAGGCCCCGTATAGAGTAGCAAATGTAATTGGGAGGTGAGCAAAAGTGCAAAGGACGCAGATGCCACAGGGCACACTCTAACTGCTATAGAGGCTGTTTTAGACAAGAGATGAGATGTGAGATTCTCCAGTCAGAAGGATTTTTTAGTAAAGGATGAGTCCTATAATTGCTTGTAGAATAAGGAGACAGTTGGGAAGTACATGAAGAAGAAGGGGATAGTTATCTGCGTAGGTTTTGTCGAGATATAGGTGAGGAAAATGGTTTATTGAGGGCATTGAACAAAAACAAGGTTTGCTTTGCCCTAATGCAGAAAATAATAGAAAGGTCAGAGTTAGGCGTCGGTTGGCATCTCGCCGTGAATGAGACTGAGGTTCTCTGTTGAGTGGACGTCTAATAAAACGACGTTGAAGAAATGCTAAGGGAAGAATCTAGCGTTAGGAGTGGGTATCGTTGAGTTTGACATTAAAAAAGATCATTAATGAATAATAGAAAGAGAAGTGGGTGATAGGACAGAACCCGGGGAGCACCAGTATTGATATAGAATTTAGGAGAGAGAACAATGTCCGCGTCACATATATATATATACAGTAACTATATCTTATACACATATATATCTAATAATATATATCAGTACGTATATATCGTGATAATATATATATATATACTATGTAGCTATAGTATAACCGATTAGCCCCCCCCCTTCCTATATATAGTAATATAATTGTATTATACTCCTAGACTAGATGTGTCTATTGGAAACATACGACGTTGGAGATATATATAATATATATATACTAGATAACATATATAGTCCAATAGATATATATATATATACGTAATCACTATTATAGTATATAGTTAAGTATTATATAATAGATTATTATAGTATATATATATTATTATAATATAGATAGTATCTATTAATGATAATATATATATATATCCACTGTGTATATGATATAATATATATGATAGATATATATATAGTTATATATAGTATGGGTATAAGATAGAGATGTATACATATAATAACATATAATTATATATCATATATATATATATATTATAGATATATATGATATGTAGTATATTATATAATATAGTGATGATATATTAAGTAATATAGTAACATATATATATGTATAGTAATGAATTATATATTATTATATATAATATATAATATATTATAGTATATAATATATATATAATTATATACTGTATATATATAGTAGTATTAGATGATAATAGATACTATAGTAATAGTATATATATATACGATATATCGTAGTACATAATATACTATATATATATATATATTATACTATAGTATATAGGTGATAGAATAATATATTAATATATATATAATATATACGATATATATATAGAGCTGAGATAATAATTATAGAGTATATATATATATATAATATAAGATTGTTAGTGTTTAGATAGTACAGTATATATATTATATATAAGCATATAGTATATATACTAGGTATAGATACTAAGATAAAACAGATATAATAGCATATATATTATATTATATTATTATATATATTAATATATACATATATATAGAAGTATATAATATATATATATAGATATAGATATATAGATATTAGCATATATATAGATATGAATATATTATCTATAGATATATATATATGTATATATATAGTATATGATAGTATACTACCATAGTATATAATATATATATATATATAGTAATATATAATCTATAGTATATATATCATAGTATATATATACTATAATATAGAGAATAATATAATATATATATATATATATATTATATGGTAATACCACGAATTAATGAACTTCAAAAAAGTTCCTTCCCAAACTTGCACAAAATTCTGTGATATTCCTTAAATGACCTTCAAAAATTTGAAATACTAGCTTAATGACTAGTACCCGATTAAGGGACGGGCTAGCAGGTGTAATTCTTTAGATGAAAACTGAGTGTATTAACGCACGAACTGAATGACATCATTAATGTAAAGACTAAATTTTAAGTCCTTACTGAGAATAACCATTTTCGTTTTATTTACCTAAATAAATGGAGGGACAGACTTAGCAGTCATCTTAGAAAACTACTTAAATAAAAGATATGTATGTACTAACGAAGCCTTCAAATAGTAGTATTCATAGTGGTACTACCTCGGTCCTCATCAATCAACAATCATTGGGGGCATGCGCCGGGGGCGTCCGCCTCGGCCCCCACCCTACGACGTCACTCCCGGGGGGCGACACAGCGCGAGGTACCAGAGGCTCCTTTCCGCGCGAGTGTACCAAGCAGCTTCGACAAGAAAAGCCAATTTTGCCCCACGGCCACTGAGCCTTGTGGGCGCCCCTTGGTCTCCTCCACGCGGATTGTCTCTTCCAGATACAAGACGATGGGAAGGATCGAGTTCAGGGTGCGTGCCACATGCATATAGCCGAAGTGGGCGGTGAGGGGACAGCAGGTAATAGGCCTCGATACGCAGTGACGTGCAATCGTGATTTGACAGTAATTCATCCCAGCGATACCCCATGATTCTGTGAAAGAAACTGTGATACCAAAGGCATTGTATCTCTCTTCAATTCACTATGTGTGTCCATGTCTGCACAACATAGAAGTAAGACATGGATCAAAAGACGACTTGAAGATCCGAGTCGTGTGCATCGTGCATAGGTTACCGACAACGCCAAATACTCCTGAGAAGCGAAGCCATAAAACACCTGGGCTATGCAAGTGTCCGGGCCGCCAAGACTTCTTGACGTGGACCCGCCGTAATGATGGACTGCGCGCTACCAAGGGTATGTAAAAACCTTCCAGGATCTCGCAAATGTCCTCGCCACACGCATGAACAGACCTGTGAACTGCTTTCGATCTAGTAAGTCTCCAAACACCTGGCATGGTGATTGAGCCAGGAGACAGCAGAAGTCCAAAGCGTATGCCTCCTCGTGCAGCGACGTCATCGAGAGCTTGATCACCAGGCATCAACCAGAGGAGACTCGCAGCAAGAGTTACTGCACATCGGCAAAAAACAAGATTCCCAGTGATCTTGGTGTTGATGACGGTTGCTCCCACAATGACTATTGATCTAAAACCTTGTCCGCAATACCCAGTTACCATTACCAATCGTTGAAAAGTGAGCTGGGGCCAAGGGATGCAACCCTGACTCATACTCCTGGTTATTCACAGGAAGAAGGCTGGATACACCTGCCCACACTTCACAGCACTCTCAGCGTGAAGAAATACATGACCATTTATAGAGCACCAATGTAATTGCGTTAGCAGGGAATCCCTCGTAATTCGCTCATGTGTGAAAAGATCCATATTGGTGTCTCACGGTATTCATATGTATTCAAACTCATTCTTGAGATCAAGCATAGGACTGCAAGCGCACCCTGTCGCGAAAACTCACGTCGGCGTATCCAACCAAGGACACGACAGCTGCTAGTAACGGTCGTTGTTGACTTACCAGGCGTGAACCCAGATGCTGAGTCTTCTGAGCTTCACCAGGAGGATGGACTGCGAATTCGTGGTGAAGCAATAGATGGGCAAGCACTTGCCTGGTACGATGAGCATTGTTAATTCGCGCGATGGTAAGTGTGTGTGCAATTTCATGGGGATGCTGATTCCCCTTTCCCTTTCCAGATGTGACGTACATCCCCCTTGTACAGTCAGGAGTGAATGTTTACCTGAATAGCACACGGCAGTCGAGTAAGCAGCAGTCAACCCGCGGGATCATGAGCTAAACCCCCCAGCTTTGAGGGGGCTCCGCACTGATATTTATACAAAAGACGACCAGTGCGCATTTACCACGCACGCATTCAACTTGATGCTACGCCTCTCTGACGCTCGTCAAGAGGAGGGTGCGGTTTCGTTCAAATGGGAGATCGGCATCACTGCGCTGTAACCCGAAGTGGTGAGAAGACTGCTCAAGTGGGGGTGTACCAGCCGTGAACAACCGCCAAAGTACTCGGACCCAGAACGAGGCATGAATGCCCAATCCATGTCCGACACGAGGCTCGCACATTCTGACTGTTCGAATAGCACTCGCGACCCGAGAAGGAGATTGGAACGGAGCGTACTTCGAGAGCTCGGTAGGTAGGGCGGAGTCATTACGCGTTCAAATGACCCTCGGGACATCATCAGCGAGACCCTGGACATACCTTCCTTGTCTCTCCCCAGGAGTTGGTGATTAGTCCGGACGGTGACAGAGCCCTGGCTGGTTACTGGTGTACCCGAGCGAGGACCTTGGCGGTGCGGGACATTCCTCGATTTTCTCCACGTCTCCGTGAGACCAAAACACGCAGAGACTCGGGCGGCTGACTGCCAATACACTCCTTGGCAGCCTGTAGAGTTTCACGTTGAAGTATCTCACAGTTTACAGGGGTTCCAACTAGGAAAGCACCGAGCACATCAAGCGATTTGAGACTGCCCCCGCATAGACATCCATGTGAGACTGTCAAGTCCTCAGTTTCTCAAGATGAAGACACAGAATGGTACCTCTTGAGATTCTTCGGGACTGTACATGAAGTTAAGTGTAGCGCACAACAACAAGGACTGTGATCGTTAGTTGCCAAACGAACTACAGCAGACCCTCCAGTAAACCTGCAGTGCTTGAGGATCCTCCAACGAGTTAACGAGGATGTGGTCGATCTCCTTAGCTAACCGTACATCAGGGATTACTGAGATATACGACATGTCGCACCGCGTGCAGCACTCTGGTCTCTGTGCACAAGAAAACTGCTCACACAATTCTCAACCCTTCTGGACCTTGCACAGTTCAGAATGCAGAAACAGTGGTGTTCTGGTACACGGACGCCTTATCGCTGGTGACCGAAACACATAACTCGATCGGGCCATCTCTCACGTGCCACAGTAGTGGCATTGAAGCTCGCCAAGACAATGAGAGTGTCCCGAGGAGGGGACACTGGTCTAATACAGAGTCACGAGTTTGGCGCTACGCTACAACAATCTCCTTCTCGCATTCAGTTTCGCATCGGTAGGAGCGTACACTGTCAACAAGAGACATGAAACCCAGAGTGTGTTTCATCTCACAGCCTATACGCTCATCAACCGGAGTAAACCTCAACAAATGACCGGCTGCAGTTGCTGGAGAGTGCCTTATAGTTTAGTCCCAGTACACGGTGGACCATTGCTCATGCCGGACCAGTAGTAGGCCGTAAAACTCCACTGCTAGTCCGCCACTGCCTGGCCTCCTCGTCTCAGGGAGTAGTCCCACTATATCCACCCCTCAGTCATGAGCTCCGCCCGTATAGGAGAGGTAGTCGATGATCGTGATGAGCTCAGAACGTTCCACGAGCCACACGAAGAACCCTCCCTACAGTTGATCCAAGGAGGAATCGGACGGGCAGGCGCGCCTGCACAGCCCGGCCACCCCCATAAAAAACGTTTGGCCTCTGAGGGGGCCCTACCACTTGATTTGAGTGCGGGATTCCGAGCGGCTTTGCCCGAACTCGCAGAGGCAGACCCTCCACGGGTCGGCATAGGAGGGGTTGCATCGGTCGGGTCGACCCCACAGCTCAAACACTGGATGAGGTGCGCGATTCCCGCGCCCCCACTGTATCTCTAAGACACGACAATACAACAGTGTTTGTGGCTAGTTTAGTTTTTACAGGAGGAGGTTGCAACCTTCCCCTCCCCCCCCAACCAACTCTAATCTAGGACTTTGCGTCTAAAACTGTCACTCGTGGCCCGGGACGCAGAACCCCCTGTGGGATTATACACCCAGGCTGACTGTCCTTTAGGATATACACGAAAACTAGTATAGAAAAATAGGTAACCCATTTACGTCCTATTCTAGTACTATTGGCCACTTAAACTATAGCTTAGCTAAATATTTTGTCACGATTATTGACCCATAAACTACCAATGGGGGGAAAAAAATATACAATAAAGAAACTCATTTTGTGATTTTGCACATGACATTAAAAAACAAATTAACATAAAAATCAATGCGGTAATAACTGGTTTGACATCAATCCCTATGTTACAAATCATTCAATTAGATGAGACTATTGGATCATAACTGATAAAGATTTCATAATGTTACCCTTTTCTTAGCTACACAAAAAAACACAATCTTGTATTTATTAACAGTAGCTATAAGCAGGACTTCTTCATATTTAATAAAAAAACTTAATGTCCAAAGATGGGGTGTCCATGGGACTGTCTTGCTGGGGCTTCCCTTGCCAAGCTTTTCTATGTTACTAGGAACAAATTTGGCTGTCTGACTGTCTCTACCTCATTTTTTTAAACCCGTTTATATAAACGTTATGATTGATGACACCTTTTACTGTTTAAGAATGTTGAAATATTCCCTTATTTTTGATATATTACCTTAATTCTAAATCACCCAAAATTAAGTTCATATAGTGAAGTTGAAAAACAAATTACCACTACCATAATTCGTGTGATGATTACGAATTACGACGATATCCGCTTTCTAGAATCTAATTTTACTACCTCAGTCTATCGTAAACCTACCTTCACAGGCCTGGTATCGGTTACTGTTTATCATTTATCCCTTACTTTTTGATAGACCAACTTACTATTAAGACTTACTACAAAGATTATAGTTCTCCCTCCAACCTGGTTTGCCTTCGATCTAAGATTAATTCGACACATATTTTTTTCCAAATAATGGTTGCTATCCCGTAAAAAATTCGAGCACTGAGATATAAACACAATCTCTAGCTTCTTAGATGAAAAGTTAAACGAAGTCGAGTCAATCCGAATCTACATTTAGAAAACCCATTATTATTAAATCGCACCATTTTTACGCACGACCATTTAGATAGATAATTCGAAAAAACTCAATGATTACTTAAGTTACCACTTTCCGCTCAAACTCACAAAATATTTTTGTGTTTGCTTTTTACTAAGATCCATTTACTATAAAATCGCATTTCAAATTATAAAGATCCTCATACCTAAAAACTCTTATCTCCATATAATTTATTAAAGTGAGTGTGCGAGTTTTGTAAGGCTCGATACATTGGTCCGAGACGTCGATAAATCTAACGCTTAGTTCGGAGAAAATAAAGGTGTTTCTGTTCGTACTGGCCGAAGCCATTTCTTCTCCTTCTCAATCTGCAAGTAAGTTCACACTCCATAGATTTTGATCACCCATTCTCTATCTCGATGATTTTAGAATCTTATCAAAGGCAAACTTCTCTAGTGGATATAAATTATAGAATGCCTAGGACAAGACAAACACTTGTCTCGATGCCGATTGTTGTAATTAATGTCAAGTATCACTTCATGCCAATTGACAATATGTACTGACAAATGTCTTAATGACGTCACTGTCTTCGATCGTCCGGCTGCTGCTCCGTCGGCCTAATAGGAACGATAAGCTACATGGTAATTATCTTTGTCCATCAGTCCTCGGCCAACCTAGAAGCATACACATCAACGGTTGCAGAATAGTGTTTTTAGTTTATAGATAACATAGGATATTATTTTTTACCATTTCAGATGTTAGTATTGCTACCAGTTTGTACAAAGTTTATTTTTTACGTAGTGCATCTCATTGTAGATAATCGATGATGTACCAAGTGCCCCTGGCGAAATGTTGCACACAACAATAATAGTCTGGAAGCCAAATGGGATTTAGTGGTCTACCTGGAACGTAGAGTATATACAATGTTTTGTTTGATTGGATCTTGGGTCACTTGAGACCATAAATGATTAACAATCCGCTTGTGACACCCTGTCAACCTTTGGGATTTTTTCTCATTTGCATTAAAAACAAGATGGCGGCTAGTGTTCTATTGAATATACTATAATTAAGATATCTCTGGCTGTAGAAGGCTTAACACCAATTTAAGGGTGTGAACGGGCTTAAAGACACGGTCGAGTCCAGCTCACGTTCCCTAGTATAGTACGTCGTATAGGGAGTATCGCGGGCGGGGCGGGGCAGCACTCAGGGGCGTGTTTCTTCCAGAAAAGCTATTGTACTTTACAAAATTCGAAAAGATTCACTGCAGCACAAAGTGTAGAGGGCCAAAAATTCCATCGGGATCTGTTGCCTCGAAATTAACATTTCAGACCTACCAACTTAGTCCGCCAGACGCCACGAGCTCACCTGAAAAGCCACTCCGTTACACTTTACACCCACAGAATAAGCCACTACGTTAGAGATTGAGAAATTTGTCACCCTAACGACCAAGAGTTGTAGAGCCCGTAAAAAATTCTATGAAAGTTGTGGGCCGTGTCAAAACAATGCCTCAAGACCAATATTAACTGCCAGACGCCCCGAAAAGCTCACCCTCAATACATTATCCCCATGTTCTTTGGTCAGGATATATTTTACATGGGCAAATGGTGAAACGTCAGTCATGAGTATTTATTTTACCAGCGTAGGGGTGTTATAGGTCTGAAAACGTGCTGCGCACGCCCTCAGACCTTAAAACCCCCCCGGCACGAAACCGGCCACCGACGCTAACCACGTACACGGTCTGAGGCCGAGTTCAAGTTTTATCGCGGTAGAAGATCGTTAGAAGCACGATCAGCACAAGGAGATTCACCAAAGTGATGTGAAAGTTGCTTCACCAATTGTTTTCGTGCCTCAGTTCTGGTACCCCCATTGTTTCTTCATACAACTGGAACACTCTACGAGCTCACGATTTGAGATAAGGTCCTGACCCAAGTTTCTGGGGAACAAGCCATGAAAGCATCGTATCCTGTCCAGCTATGTGATACGCTTGGCAGCTGCATACTTGGACCGACGATCCTTTCGACTAAGGAATGTTTCGGAGTTACATGCAATCACATGCAGTAACGGAGCATCGGCAGCAGCAAGTCACTGAGCGCTTCCAGGACACGTAGCTCTCACTTCTATAGTCCAGCCATCATTCTCGTTAGTTGTCACATGTTTCAAGAATTAAGTCTTGAATGATTTTGCACCCACTACCCTCGTGATCAGCGGTCATTGCATAAAAAGCACTGTCTCCAGCGTGACGGGGTGCTTTGGATCCTTTTCGAATATGATTCACACACAACAGGATTAAGCACCACAGCATATACAATGGTGCAGGAACTCAATTAGATGCACACAGACACGTCTTTGTTTCTTTAATATACGTGGACTTACTGTGGTGGGCATTCTTCCTCTTTTGAGGTGTTCTATCTACCATGTGTGAAAATATGCGACACAAACATGTTTATGTGGTGACACTGAAATCATTAGTACAATGTGTAGCGTCAAGTTTATTCCTGTGCAGACAACATGTAGGCCTATCACACTATGTTTGCTATACTGTGATGATTTGCTTTATTCGTATGTGCACTGCCAGCAGAGACTCAAGTGCCTGGGGCACGGATCACATGCCACAATAATTCCACTTGAATAACACTCTGTCTTCCTCCATATTTTTTTCCTGGCAAACTAAGAATATATTACATTATAAAATATCAACAACGAGACAAGTGAACTGATTATAGTTAGTGGTTGTCGCATCTAACAATGTTGTTGAAAGTTCTGTATCAGACTATACATACGTATGATAATAATGACACTGGATAAATCCAGCAGCCAACTAGCTAACCTGGAAGTAGGAGTATATACAATTATTGGGTATTGAACAAGAATACGGTTTTTTAAACCCCTAAGTTCTGGAGGATCTCCAACGAGTACAACGAGGTGGGTGATCTCCTTAGCTACCCCTCCGGCATTACTATACCATGTCCAGCGGTGCAGCTCTGGTCTCTGATACCAAGAACCTGCAATTCTCAACCTTCTGGACCTTGCACAGTTCAGAAGCAGAAAACAGTTGGTGTTTCTGGTACCGGAGCCATGGGGACCAACACATAACTCGTAGCCATCTCTCACAGTGCCAGTAGTAGCATTGAAGTCGCCCAAGACAATGAGTGTGTCCCGAGGAGGACACTGGTCTAATACAGAGTCGAGTTTGGCGTAGAACATCTCCTTCTCTTCAGTTTTACGCATCTCGGTAGGAGCGTACACTGCAACAAGAGACATGAAACCCAGAGTGTGTTTCATCCTCACCCGCATTATACGCTCATCAACCGGAGTAACCTCAACAACTGACGGCTGCAGTTTGCTGGAGATGCCTATAGTTACTCCCCGTACACGGTGACCATTGCTCATGCCGGACCAGTAGTAGGTGTAACCTCCACTGCTAGTCTCGCCACTGCCTGGCCTCCTCGTCTCAGAGAGTCCCACTATATCCACCCTCAGCCTACTGAGCTCGCCCGATAGGAGAGGTAGTCGATGATCGTCTGAGAGGCTCAGAACGTTCCACGAGCCCACACGAAGAACCCTCCGCAGGTTGATCCCAGGAGTGATTCGACGGGCAGGCGCCGCCTCTGCACCGCCCCGGCCACCCCCATAAGAAAACGTTGGCCTAGGGGGCCCTACCACTTGATTTAGAGTGCGGGATTCCCGAGGGCTTTGCCCCGAACTCGTCATAGGCAGACCCCTCCACTGTGTCGGCATAGGAGGGGTTTGCATGGTCGGGCCCCCCAGCAAAACCGGGTCGGGGGCGCGATTCCCGCGCCCCCGGCCTCTACCTCTTACTATGTTTGTGGCTAGTTTAGTTTTTACAGGGAGGGGTTGCAACCCCCCCCCCCCCCCCCCCCCCCCAACCAATCTATATCAGGGATTGGTCTTACTGCTCACCGTGGCCAGGGACGCAGAACCCCCTGTAGGGATTTACCCCAGGCTGACCTGTCCTTTATGGATTACCGAAAACTCATAAAATAGGTAACCCCTTACGTCCTATTCTTAGTACTATTGGCACTTTAAATATAGCTTAGCTAAATATTTTGTCCCGATTATTGACCCCCTAACTACCAATGAATATACAATTAAGAACTCTTTTGATTTTGCACATGAATTAAAAACAATTAACATAAACAATGCGGTAATAACTAGTTTTGACATCCAATCCCTATTTACAAATATTCCATTAGATGAGACTATTGAGATCATCACTGATAAATTATTTCATAATGTTACCACTTTTCTTAGCTACACAAAAAAACAATTCTCTGATTTATTAACATTAGCTATAAGAGACTCTTCATATTTAATAAAAAGCTTAATGTCCAAACTGATGGGGTTTCCATGGGATCTTGCTTGGGTCCTTCCCTTGCCAATGCTTTTCTATGTTATCATGAACACATTTGGCTGTCTGACTGTCCTACCTCTTTTAAACCCTTTTATTATAAACGTTATGTTGATGACACCTTTTTACTTTTTAAGAATGTTGAACATATTCCCTTATTTTTGAATTACCTTAATTCTAAACACCCAAATATTAAGTTCATATATGAAGTTGAAAACCAATTACCACTACCATTTCTAGATATCTTTAGATATCTTTCTAGATATCTATTTTACTACCTCAGTCTATCGTAAACCTACCTTCACAGGCCTTGGTACTCGGTATTTATCATTTATCCCTTACCTTTTTATAACCAATACTATTAAGACTTTACTACACAGATGTTATAGTTTCTCCTCCAACTGGTTTGCCTTCGATAATAAGATTAAATTCCTCACTATTTTTTTCCAAAATAATGGTTATCCCGTAAAATTGACTGAAAAAACAATCTCTAGCTTCTTAGATGAAAAGTTAAACCGAAGTCGAGTCAATCCGAATCTATATTAGACACCCATTATATTAAATTAACATTTTATGGCCATCTTAGATATATAATTCGTAAAAAACTCAATGATCTACTTAAGTTACACTTTCTTAACTCAAATTTTTTATTTGTTTTTACTAATCCATTTACTATAAAATCGCATTTCAAATATAAAGATCCTATACCTAAAACTCTTATCTCCAATATAATTTATTAAGTTGAGTGTTCGAGTTGTAAGGCTCGATACATTGGCGAGACGTCGATAAATCTAACGCTTAGGTTCGGAGAAAATAAAGGTGTTTCTGTTCGTACTGGCCGAGCTATTTCTTCTCCTTCTCAATCTGCAGTAAGTTCACACTCCCATGATTTTGATCACCCATTCTCTATCGATGATTTTAGAATCTTATCAAAGGCAAACTTCTCTAGTGATACTAAATTATTAGAATCCATACACATCAAACACTTGTCTCCCGATCTTAATAATCAAGTCACTTCATGCCAATTACATATACTCAAATGATTATCACGTCACTGTTTCGATCGTCCGACTCTTGCTCCGATCGCCTCATAGGAACCGATAAGCTACATGTAATATCTTTGTCCATTCAGTCCTCTGCCAACCTAGACAGCATACACATCAAGGTTTGTAGAATTATGTTTTTAGTTTATAGATAATATAGGATTATTTATTTTTTTACATTTCTAGATGTTAGCTTCTACCAGTTTTAAAATTATTTTTACGTATATCATACTATTTTAGCCTGATGATGCCAAGTGCCCTGGCGAAACGTTGCACACACACATAATAGTCTGGCAGCCAAATGGGATTTTAGTGGTATACCTGGAAGTAGAGTATATACAATGTTTTTTGATTGATTTGGGTCACTGAGACCATAAATATTAACAATCCGCTTGATGACACCCTGTCACCTTTGGGCATTTTTTCTAATTTGCATAAAACCAAGATGGCCGCTAGTGTTCTATTGAATATACTATAATTAAGATATCTCGGCTTCTAGAAGGGATTTTAAACCAATTTAAATGGGTTAACGGGCCTTTAAAACGGTCGAAGTCCAGCTCACGTTCCGCTAGTATATACGTCTATAGGGACTTACGCGGGCGGGGCGGGGCAGCCTCAGGGGGGTTTTTCTTCCAGAAAAGCTATTTACGTTACAAATTCGAAAAATTTCACTGCAGACAAAGTTGTAGAGGGCCAAAAATTCCATCGGGTCTGTTGCCTCGAAATTACATTCAGACCTACACTTAGTCCGCCAGACGCCACGAAGCTCACCTGAAAGCCACTCCGTTACACTTTACACCCACAGAAAAGCCACTTACGTTCGAGATTCGAAAAATTTCACATAAGACAAAGTTGTAGAGCGTAAAAAATTCTATGAAAGTGTGGCCTCAAAAATGCCTTCAGACCAATATTTAATCTGCCAGACGCCGAAAAGCTCACCTCACATACATTATCCCCATGTTCTTCTGGTCAGGAAATTTTACCTGGCAACTGGTGAATCGTCAGTCAGTGAACGTATTTTTTTACCCAGCGTAGGTTGTTTAAGGTCTGAAACGTGATGCGCACGCCTCAGACCTTAAACCCCCCCGGCACGAAAGGTCCACCGCCGCTAAACACGTACGGTCTGAGGCCGGTTCAAGTTTTCGCGGTTAGAAGATCGTTAGAAGACGATAGCACAAGGAGATCTTCACCAAAGTGATGTGAAAGTTGTTTCACCAATTGTTTTCGTGCCGTCAGTCTGGTACCCCCATTGTCTTCATACAACTGGAACAACTCTACAGAGCTCCAGATTTGAGAAAGGTCTTGACCAAGTTCGGTAACAAGCGCATTGAAAGCATCGTCATCTTGTCCAGCATGTGATACGCTTGCAGATGCATACTTGACCGATCTTTCGCCCAGGAATTTCGACATGCAATCAACATGGTAACGAGCATCGGCAGCATGCAAGTCACTGAGCGCTCCCAGGACACGTACTCTCACTTCGCTAGTCCAGCCATCATTTCGAGTGTCACATGTTTCAAGAATTAAGTCTTTGAATGATTTTGCACCACTACCTCGATCAGCGGTCCTGCATAAAACAGCACGTCTCCAGCGATCGGGGTGCTTTGGATCCTTTTCAATATTACACGGAAAGCCACAGCATATACAATGGTGCAGGAACTCAAATTTAGATGCACCAGAACGTCTTTGTTTCTTTAATATACTTGCTGACTTCTGTGGTGGGATTCCTTCTCTTTTGAGGTGTCTATTTACCTATTGTTGTGAAACATATGTCACACCATTTTTATTACCTGAATCATAAGGACACTGTTACGTAAAGTTTTTTTGTGCAAAACATGTAGGCCTCCCATTTTTTTGCTATACTTGTATTTTTTATTCCTGCCCCCCAGCAGAGCTAAAGTCTTTGGCACCAATCAATCCAAACTTCCACTTGAAACACTCTTCTTCCTCCATATTTTTTTCACTCAAATAAAATATATTCATTATAAAAAAAAGGGAGCATTGATGTATACTAGTAGTGGTTTGTCACTAAAATGTTGTAACTTGTATATCATAAATCTAGTTAATAACCTGATAAATCCAGCACCAACTATTTAACCGGAATGGGTTATAAAATTTTTTTGGGGTTGTTTGGGGTCACTGATCCCAAAAATAATTAGAAACGTGGTGATTTTAAAAAAAACCGGTCCCCCGGGAGGTTTGACGGCGGCCATTTGGATTTAGAAAATAAGGAGCTTTAAAATCATAATAAAAAATATTCCTTTGGTTTCCTAATGTCAAAAAGCCCCGTTAAAACCTTTTGATTGTTTTAAAACCCCTTTCTGCAGCCGAGTTTTTTTAGTTATTGTATATTCATAGAACAATGGCGGCCTCTTGGTTTTATGCAAATTAAAAAAAAATCCCAAAGGGTGACGGGGTTCATCAAGCAATTCTTATTATTTTGATCGGACCCAAATAAACCCCCAAAAACTTTGTATATACTCCATTCCGGTTAACTAGTTGGCTGCTGGACTATAGAAACCCCAAAGAAAGACAGTTTTTTTTTGCCGCCAGACCAACCTCATGTATCATTTTAACCATAATAATCTACACTACCCCCGGGAGGGCGGGGTATACGGGCCGTCAGGGGGAGTTACACCCTAAAATTGTTTGGGTTTACGGGAAAACCTAGGTATTGATGTTTACCCAAAAATTAATCCACACTATACTAACTCCCTTTTTTTGATTTTTCAAAAACATAGGTAAGGTAATGCTTCTCTATCCTATTTGTAAACGGGAAGACTGATTTCAAGTAAAAAAGACTCAACTGATATATAATTTATACAAACTTGTAAAGCTTTGGGGAGAAAATCCCAACTTTTTTCATTTAAAATTTTAAAAAACCCATGATAAAACCATCATCTAAATAAATCTTCAATTCAATTTTTAAGAAAAACAAAAAGAAAAAACAGGCTACTAAAAAATCATACAGAGGATTTTAATCAACAAAAATCTGTCTAAAAAAACACTTTTGTCTTGGCTGTTTTAAATTGTTTTTTTTAATAGATTATACGTAAAATATTTAAAATTCAAAACAGTTAAAGTTGTCATAAAAAAAAATGTGCTCTCTAGGCATTCCTCTGGAACACTCGGTCAATAGGGCAAGGTCGTATTAATCTTTCAAATCGTTCTTAACCTTGCTGAAAAAGATGTTTTTTTCCTTGGACTCCCTTTTTGCCTTCCAAAATTTAATTTAACTTTTTTAAAAATTATTACATTGAGAACTTTTTAAATACACTAAATAAAAAGCTAAAAAAACATTTATTAGGGATTGGGAAATTTGGGCCCGGGGCATTTCTTATTTGCTCCCTTCATCCGCAAATTTAATGTTTTCAACTTTCCTTCCCTAAAGCCAAAAATTCATTCGTCCTTTAAATGCCCTTAAATCTGATAATCTTCAAATCACTAACCCGATAAAGGGACTGGTCAGTAATTTTGTAAAACTAGTATTTAACAAGCTAAATCCTCCTTAATGAAAAGACTAAATTTAAAGTCCTTTACTGATAATACAATTTTTATTTTAAAATGAGGACAGATTTTATCCTCATCTTAAAAACTACTTAAATTTAAAATTATTACAAAAAAGCCTTAAATTTAATTTCCTACGGTTCCTCCCTTGGTGTCCTCTAGGGTTACCAAAAACTCAAAAAATAGGTAACCCCTTACGCCCTTTTTTAGTACTTTTGGCACTTGTAAAAATATAAATTAGCAAATATTGGCCCCCTATTTACCCCCTAACTACCAAGAATATAAAATTAAGAACTCTTTTAATTTTTTCCCTAATTAAAACAATAAACAAAACTGCGTAAAAGATACTTTTGACATCCCAAACCCCATTTACAAATATTTCCATTTTGATGAGACATTGAATCATCACTGATAAATTTTTTCATAATTTTACCACTTTTTTTTTGCTACACACAAAAAAAAATCTCTGATTTTTTGAACATTAGCTATAAAAGCTCCCATTTTATTTAATAAAAACTTTTTGTAGGTCTAGAAAACCCCAATTCCCTGACATTCTCTAGCAAGATGTTTTTTACAATTTTTTTGACTTTTGGCCTTTTATAAAAGTTTTGCCCCACGGTTCCCCCAAAATCCCGGCATTTTTTTTTCCCGCGGGCCCAAAAACCAAAAATTGCCGCACCAAAAATTATGAAAAATTAACTTTTAACCGGAGCACCTAATTCATGTATGAATCCCTTTTTCTAGGGAAAACGACCATAGATTTCAATTCGACTCTTTGTTTGTTTTTTTTCATGTGTTTACCCCAAAAATCCAAGAGGGGGACAATTTCGGGGGAGCGAAAATGTACTAAAAAGGAAAAAAATTATCATCAGTAAAGTCCCTTTTTTCAGCTAAAACTATCTGCTAATGAACTGGGACTTTTGGGGGTGCCAATTGTTTTTAGGTAAAGTCACTGGTATGGTCAAGGTCTTCAAAAGTCATCTTCAAGGCAAAATATAATAGTATTGAATTAGGTCCTGGATCAAAAATTAAAAATAAAGTTTGTGAGAACCAGCAGTTTTGGGCAAGGGGAATAATATTTCTAAGGTGAGCTCCATTTGGGGGGGGGGTGATAGGAACACTGGCTGAGAGCTACATTGGTGATTTTTTTTCTATGAAAGGTACTTATCTCTGACTATGTAAAAAGAAATTTTCTTAGTGAGAGAAATCCTTTTTTTTTATAATTCCCCAAAAACATATTATTTTTTTTTTTCCCCCAAAACGGTATGATCCAACGTGAGTGTGATGCCCTGTCCACCATTCTGTGTGTCCTCCGTGTGGAAAACCATGTATGAAGTCACTGATCCATTACCTCAAACCGAGAAGTGGGAAAATCTCAAAACAAAAGGGCCCCGTTTAGGGGGGGTCTTGACAAATTTGGAAGTGTTGGAACTGTGGATTTGGGGTAAGGGTCCCGTCGGAAATTTACATGATACAATTTTGGTTGACCTTATTGAGTGGGGAAGAAACGGGGAAAAGGGGCCCTCAAAGACGAGAAACGAGAGGTCGATGAGAGCCAAGGTCAAAACTTCTCTAAAGTTTGATGATTTTTCCCAGCTGCAGCTCCACTTTCCCAATTGCTGCGCATTAGGGCCAATCCATGATAAAAAAAAATAGTCTGGTCTGTAAACCAGAGTCGCCAAGCACCCAAATCAAAATGATCCGAATTTCTTGTCATCTTGGGCAGCATTTAAAAGCCCAAAAGTAGCCCTTGAAGATCAAATAATGCCCAAACAGGGTCAAAATGTTGATCAACTTTGTAAATGCTCTAGCTCCTCAATCTCGGTGGGCCCTGGGGTGAGTTTGATGGGCTTGATGCTATCTCTGACCGCCAGCTACATTATGCACCAGTTTTCTCACTGCTGACACCCATGGGGAAGATGCTCTTCGACAATAAGTACCACCCCCCGATGTTCATAACTAGGTCACCTGGTTCCCCTGAGGGCGGGGTTGGGAAAACCCAAACTTGCCCCAAACGTCGGGTCAGGGGTCTTTTATGTAGAGATTGGACTCGAAGCCGAGAAACTACCGGATATGTTAATTGTAGTCTTGAAAGGGGGCTCTGTAGGACCTTAGCCATTAGTCTGTTCCTCAAAAATTACTATTTTTGATGTGATCAAAGAAATAGTCTGACCTCCGGAAAATGACGTATCTGCGTGGGTTTTTCATCCCCCCTCATTTTTGGTAACTCGCCGTTTTAACCGCATTGAGATGATATCGATTTTTAAGTGCATAGGGCTGATCATTTTCTTAGTCACAGACAGTTTAAATTTTGTCTCGCTTTTTTTGATTTTCAAGGGGTACTGTGTGGCTTTTGAACTACCCAAGATGATCATATGAAATTAGGATCAGCTTTGATTTGGGGGCTTGGGGACTCTGGTTTACAGCACCAATACTTTTGTTTTATCAGGGTTTGGCCCTAAATTGACCCGCGTCGCTTGGAAGCTGGAGCTGCGCTGGGAAACAATCATAACTTAGGGCGAAATTGACCTTGCTCTCATCGACCCCCTCGTTTTTTCTGTCTTTGATGGGCCCGTTCCCGTTTCTTGCCATCATAAAGTCACCTACAGTATTGACATATTGTCCGACGGGGCCCTTTTCCCAACCAAGTTCCTACACGCTCCAAAATTGTCAAAAACCCTTTATAACAGGCCTTTGTCTTTAGATTTTCCCCCTTCTCGGGTTTAGGTAAAGGAATCAGTGACTTATCACATGGCCTGCACCGGAGGGGCACACGGAAAGTGGCACCCTATATTATGTCCAAACAGATGGGGTTTCCATGGGGTCTTGCTTGGGTCCTTCCCTCGCCAATGCTTTTCTATGTTATCATGCACAAATTTGGAGGGCTGACTGCCCTACCTCTTGTAAACCCTTTTAATATAAACGTTATGTTGATGACACCTGTTTACTTTTTAAAAATATTGAACATATTCCCTTATTTTTGAATGACCTAAATTCTAAACACCCAAATATTAAGTTCACATAAGAAGTTGAAAACCAATTATCACTACCATTTCTAGATATCTTAGTTACACGTAAGAATAATTATTATACTACCTCAGTCTATCGTAAACCTACCTTCACAGGCCTTGGTACTCAGTATTTATCATTCATCCCTAACGTTTTTAAAACCAATACTATTAAGACGTTACTACACAAATGTTATAGTTTCTCCTCCAACTGGTTTGCCTTCCATAATGAAATGAAATTCCTTACTAATTTTTTCAAAAATAATTGTTATCCCCTTAAATAGATTGAAAAAACAATCTCTAGTTTCTTAGATGAAAAGTTAAACCGAAGTCGAGTCAATCCAAATATATATTAGACACCCATTATATTAAACTTCCATTTTATGGCCATATTAGTTATATCATTCGTAAAAAAACTCAATGATCTACTTAAGTTACACTTTCCTAACTCAAATTTTTTATTTGTTTTTACTAATCCATTTACTATAAAATCACATTTCAAATATAAAGATCTTATACCTAAAACTCTTATCTCTGATATAATTTATGAACTTGAGTGTTCGAGTTGTAAGACTCGATACATTGGCGAGACGTCGATAAATCTCACCTTACGTTCGCAGAACATAAAGGTGTTTCTGTTCATACTAGCCGAGCTATTTCTTCTTCTTCTCAATCTGCAGTACGTTCACACTCCCATGATTTTGATCACCCATTCTCTATCGATGATTTTAGAATCTTATCAGAGACAAACTTCTCTAGTGATACTAAATTATTAGAATCCATACACATCAAACATTTGTCTCCCGATCTTAATAATCAAGTCACTTCCTGCCAATTACATTATACTGAAATGATTATCACGTCACCGTTTCGATCGTCCGACTCTTGTTCCGATCGCCTCATAGGAACCGATAAGCTACATGTAATATTGTTGTCCATTCAGTCCTCTGCCAACCTAGACAGCATACACATCAAGGTTTGTTAAATTATGTTTATAGTTTACTAGCCGCAAAGCCGCCCTCCGGGCGGCCTTTTTGGCTAGCTCCTGCGGAGGGCTATCCAGATAGCCCCTTCTAACTTTCCTGAAATCATGGATGTAGAAATGTATGTATTAACGCCAACCCATTCACATCATAGCCCCTTCTAACTTTCCTGAAAGCAAAGTCGCCCTCCGGGCGGACTTTTTGGCTACCTCCTGCGGAGGGCTATTGGTGGGCCTTCGGCCCCCCACCTGTGTTTAGTGGGCCTTCGGCCCACCAAACACAGACTCTCCAGATAGACCCATTACCCACCACCTCGGCCCACCAAACACAGACTCTCCAGATAGCCCCTTCTAACTTTCCTGAAATGTATGTATTTCCCCCACCCATTCACTCACCCATTACCCATCACCCCCCACCCATTCACTCACCCATTACCCATCACCACACACCCATTCACTCACCCATTACCCATCACCACACACCCACTCACTCACCCATTATCCATCACCCCCCACCTATTCCCTCACCCATCACCCATCACCCCCACCCATTCACTCACCCATCACCCCACACCCATTACCCATCACACCACCCATTCACTCACCTATTACCATCACCCTACATCAAGGTTTCTTCAATTCTCGCAACCCACTTTTTTTTCTTCAGTTCTCGCTAATAGGCTGCTAAAAAAAGAAAAGAAAAAGTGATCGGATCAATCCTATAAGTGGGCTTAAAACCTTCCCCTGGTCAACCTGATCCCAAAACTGTGACATATGATGGGATTCCGCCACAGGGGGCGGCACCTATCGCGGACAGACAGACAGACAGACAGACAGACAGACAGACAGACACACACACACACACACATACACACACACACACACACACTTTCACTTATATTATTATAGATAGATAATATAGGATTATTTTTTTTTTTTCATTTTTAGATGTTTGCTTTTAGCAGTTTTTAATATTATATTAACGTATATCATACCATTTTAGCCTGATGATGCCAAGTGCCTTGGCGAAACGTTGCACACACACATAAAGATACCCCGAAGAAATTAAGAGTGTGTTTGCCGCCCTGAACAACCTCGTGTATCAACTTTAACCATAAGAAGCTACTCTACCAGCCCAGCGAGGGCAGGTATATATAGGCCGTCACGGGAGTTACACCCTCACTATGCCTCGGTTAGCAGTGATAACCTGGGTATTGTTTGTTTATCCTCAAAATTAGATTCCCACTAATAGTCCGGCAGCCAAAAGTACACTTTTCTTATAACCTTGTTTTGGGGTCTTAATTTTTTTATCAGTGGATTTTGTTTGCCAACATATCCGGTTTGAAAAATATATATGTTGGCTCGTTGTCAGCCTTGGGCAATTTGAGATAATTAGCATAAAACAAAATGACCGCCAAAATTATATCAAAATACATAAAACTTAAACATACATCCCTTGAAAATTCACCCAGAGGGTCAACCAATACATGAATTCCAGGTTATTTTGATCCAGAAAATCTATTTCTGGTATTTTCAAACTCAAAATGACTACCGTTTTCAAAATGGCTGCCCAACAAATAAGAAATTGAAGTGTACAAATCGTAATTTTGACGTATGTATGATTCGTACACTCTGTTAATTTACTAGTAGATTTTACTATTATGTACATTTACTTATGAAATACCTGAAGATGCAGTGTGTATAGTTTTTGATAGAAACAGTTGAAAACTAGGGATGCCTGAACATGCTATATGCACATCAGATATGTATAGGTGATTGATCCTCACGTGTTTGCTTCCTCGTAATCCTCACTTCCATTTGTTGTGTGGCATTTTATTTCTCTGTTTATTGTTTATCATAAAGGAGTGAATGTCCTTGCAATACCAGGGCACACTGGTGACTTCACTGCTGTGAAACCCAGCATGGGGTTCAGTGTCAGTCAGTCTTGGAACACTTCATGAAAGGATCCCATGCGATGAGAAACAAGATGGGACTGTGGAATGGAATCTGGAGTTATATGTATATTGAGACAACTTTTATGCGATATGGCCATGGGAAGACTGGCATAATAGGCATCACAACAAAACCTGAAACACTGAAAATGGGCCCATAGTCTGCATTCTTGTGGCCAGATAGTACAGAATATCTCCAGCATGAAAGATTCTGACAGGTTACAGAGCTCAAAGACAACCCACAAAAAAGAGGCGAAATCTAGAATTGATGCAGATAACGCTGACAGAATAGGGCTTCGAAGAAACTTGATATGAGTATACACCCTTTAGCCCCATAACAACACCCCGAAGTTACTACAGTTATCAATGTGGTTACTGGACGAATTGGTCTACCATCAGTAAATGTTGATAAAGTACTAGACATTGGCACCAGACAAATGAATGAGTTTGAAAGAAAATTACCTGATGGCTTCTATAATACAATTAAGAAGGAAGTTGAAACTGTGAATGTCACAAAGAAGTCAATCAAGATGGGGGAACATAAGGTTTATGATACAAACCTGATTTATTGCCGAGTGATGGGACTACAAGCTAGTTCCAGAGATATAGATATTAAAGAGGTTCTGTCATATGAGCTCGCACCAGTCCCCACAGCTCTCTTTACTGAATCAGGAGAAATACGAGTCTCTAAATCAAAGTCTGTCTTGAAAACCCAGACAAGGATAGATGTATCAAACAGACAGTTGACTCAGAAGTCAGTATGCACAGTCATTGATGGTTGTGCCCTCCTGTGGATTCCTCATTGGCCAGCATCAAGTCCAACTAAACAGCCTGTGGTACTTGATTATGTAGATAAATTCAAAAGTCATATAGAACAGAGGCTGAAAACTGATGATGTGTTTTTTATCTTTGACAGATATGAGGATTTCAGTACAAATGTTCTACAAGGACCTGTAGAGGGAATGAAGGCTGCCGCGTATTTAAGTTAAGTCCCACAGCGCCTCTGCCTTCTCAGAAGCTTGCCCTTACAATGACAGAAAACAAGAAGCAATTGATCAATATTATTTGCGACAACATTCTGAAAAACACAAATTTCATTCAGAAGAATACAACAAAGAACAAACTGATGATAACAGGTCAGGACAAAACACCTGTAGAAGTAAGTTGCAGTGGTACAATTGTAGAAAGAGCTGACATGGCAACCACTCATGAAGAAGCTGATAACATCATTGTGCAGCAGGCTATAGCAGTTGCTGTAGCTCAGCAGCAACCGGTCACTGTTCTTGCAGATGATACAAATGTTTATGCACTTCTTCTTTATCATTAACTGGAACAAGGCATACAAACACCAATGTTTATGAAATCACTTATAAAAGAGAGAACTGTTGTTGATATCCAGGCCACTGTAAAGAAACATCAGAACATAATTCCAGCTATATTGGCAGGTCATGCTCTTACTGGATGTGATACAGTGGCAGCATATTTTGGTATAGGAAAAGGAAAGATGTTGAAAGTACTGAAAACAGGTCTGAATCTGGATATGGTAGGTAATGCTGAGGCTAACTGGCCTGAGGTGTTGGAACAGGCAACAAAATTCATAGCTTCCTGTTATGGACAATCAAAGACCAATTCTATGTCCGAGGCCAGAATAAGTGTGTGGACTTCAAGAACGGGGAAGTCGGGAGCAGCAGTTACTCCTAAGTTATGTTCTCTTCCACCTACTACAGAGGCCTTCATTGAGAATGTCAAGCGGGCTCATCTGCAAACATGCATATGGAAGAATGCCCTGCAACTAGATCCACCAGATTTGGAACCCACAAATGATGTATGGGTCAAAGAAAAAACAGAACAAAGTCACTGCTGCCTACAACAGTCCCTGCCAATGTTCAGCTAGCACCGAATCATATACTAAAGTTGATAAGATGCACATGTTCAAGTAAACAGCCATGTAAGTCCTCAAGATGCGCATGTAACAAGTCGAGGCTACCATGCACAATATTTTGTGCTAGAGGTCAATCCTCCATTGAATGTTGCAATGATCAAACACGAACAGCAGTTGATGAGGATGATGAGGATGATTACTAATTACATCAAAAATTATGCATTTATGCCCATAAGAAATTGAGGACTCAAACCGATCTTTCAAAAAAAAAATGTCAATCTTTATTACTTTCATGTTGAACAATTAATATTCTTATATCTTGGGAATGGGTTTGTACCTTTGGGTTTTTGGGGTTTATTTAATTAATAAATTTTTTCTTTGATTTATTTGATAGATTGGGGATAATTAACACTTGTTTCACTAATTTTAATGTTGAGCGCTAGTATGAAATAAAGTCAGTCTGGAACGAGCAGCCATGGTGTTTACATCCCCTACCTGACCGGCGGCTGGTACATGAGCCGTCTAACACCATAACACATCTTCGCCTGGTCGCCCCTGCCCTCCAGCTGTTCCAGGGGCGAACATGGTGCCCAGACCCGGGAAACTGTGACTTTAAGTGATCCCGTACGTAACAAATTGGCGAAGATGTCAGTGGACGAAAAGATGTCAAGACCAGCCGGTCAGCTGGTCGAGGAGGTGAACCTAAAATGGCTGCCAGAACAGGGTCGGCTATCTCGGCTTGAAAAGAGACGGAGTGTGTGACAATAACGTCACCGTCACTGTGTGTGCCTCAGAAAAAGCTGTTCCTGTCGGGCCCTTTGTTCCTGTCGGGCCCTTAGTTCCAGCCGGGCCCTTTGTTCCTGTCGGGCCCTTAATTCCAGCCGGGGCCTTAGTTCCAGCCGGGGCCTTAGTTCTAGTCGGGCCCTTTGTTCCAGCCGGGCCCTTTATAACCAGCCGGGTCCTTAGTTCCAACCGGGCCCTTAGTTCCAGCCGGACCCTTTGTTCCAGTTGGGCCCTTAGTAACCAGCCGGGCCCTTTGTAACCAGCCGGGCCCTTAGTTCCAGCCGGGCCCTTAGTTCCAGCCGGGCCCTTTGTTCCAGTTGGGCCCTTAGTAACCAGCCGGGCCCTTAGTTCCAGTGCGGTAGATCTTGGTGTTTACTGTGGGGCTCCTGCAGTCCAAAGTCGTAAATGGCCACCTTGGTGTAGTGTGACCATCTTGTTGTCCCAAGGTTGTTAGTGGCCCCCTTGGTTTACTGTGGGGCTCCTGCAGTCCAAAGTCGTAAGTGGCCCCCTTGGTGTAGTGTGACCATCTTGTTGTCCCAAGGTTGTTAATGGCCCCTTGGTGTACTGTAGTGCTCCTGCAGTCCAAAGTCGTAAGTGACCCCCTTGGTGTAGTGTGACCATCTTGTTGTCCCAAGGTTGTTAATGGTCCCCTTGGTGTATACTGTGGGGCTCCTTCAGTCCAAAGTCGTAAGTGGCCCCCTTGGTGTAGTGTGACCATCTTGTTGTCCCAAGGTTGTTAATGGTCCCCTTGGTGTATACTGTGGGGCTCATGCAGTAGACCCTCCTGGCGAGCCCAGCGTGTGCGGTACAGGGGCGGGGAGTGCGACAGACCCTCCTGGCGAGCCCTGGTATGTAGTAGAGGTGGAGGAGGAGATGTAGTAGAGGAGTTAGTTTTGAGATGGAGTTAGTTTTGAGACGTTTGACTCACCTTGCAGTCACTCTTACTACTACAGTTATGAATCACCTTGCAGTCACTCTTACTACTACAGTTATGACTCACCTTGCAGTCACTCTTACGATGTAGTACAGGTGGGGGGGGGGAGAAGGAGATCGTTTTAAGAAGGAGTTAGTTTTGAAACAGGAGTTTGAGAAGGAGTTAGTTTTGAGGAGTTAGTTTTGAGACGGGTATAGTTTGAGTTGTGGTGTGTGTGTATGTGACACACACACAAGGGTATAATTTGAGTTGTGGTGTGTGTGTGTGTGACACACACAAGGGTATAGTTTGAGTCGTGGTATGTGACACACACACAAGGGTATAGTTTGAGTCGTGGTGTGTGTGTATGTGATACACACACAAGGGTATAGTTTGAATCGTGGTGTGTGTGTATGTGACGCATACACAAGGGTATAGTTTGAGTCGTGGTGTGTGTGTATGGGACACACACACAAGGGTATAGTTTGAGTCACGGTGTGTGTGTGTGTGTGTTTAGACAGATTGAGTGGGTGAGTTCAATTGAGAATATGAAAGAGAGAGGAAGAAAGACGTAGGAGTGGCCCAGTGGTGCTGAAGTGTTGTGCCTGTATTTTTGTATTGTAGGGTTGTCAAGTTTTGTTACTATAGGAGTATATATTTCATTATACTCCTATGGTGGGGAGAATGTTGGGAATGGGTTTGTACTTTTGGGTTTTGGGGGTTTATTTAATTAATTAATTTTTTCTTTGCTTTATTTGATAGATTGGGGATAATTAACACTTGTTTCACTAATTGTAATGTTGAGCGCTAGTATGAAATAAAGTCAGTCTGGAACGAGCGGCCATGGTGTTTACATCCCCTACCTGACTGGCGGCTGGTACATGAGCCGTCTAACACCATAACACATCTTCGCCTGGTCGCCCCTGCCCTCCAGCTGTTCCAGGGGCAAACAGTATATACTAGTATATGTATAAAAATTCACCAAAAAAAGAAAAAAAAAGAAAAAAAGGCAGCCATTTTGAAAATAGTGGTAATTTTGGATATGAAAATACCAGAAATTAATTTTCTGGGTCAAAATACCCTGGAATCCATGTATTGGTTGACCGGTTATGTCAATTTGTCACGGAATTATGGTATATTATATATTATATATTTCCTTGGCGGCCATTTTGTTTTATGCTAATTATCTCAAATTGCCAAAGGTTGACAGCGAGCCAACCAAGATATTTTTCAAACTGGATATATGGGCAATCAAATTCCACTGAAAAAAAACTTAAGATCCTAAAACAAGGTTGAGCCTGGTGGCTGCCGGACTAAAATGTCCCTTTTATTGATGTTCTAAAACATAGGTAAGGTAATGCTTCTCTATCACTATATCGTAAAGTGGAGAAGACTGATTTCAAAGTAAAAAAGACTCAACTGGATATATAATTTTTACAAACTTGTAAAGCATATGGAGTAATCCCTAACTTTCTTCAATTTAAATTATATAAACCCATGATAACCACTACATCTAAATATAAGTCATTTCAATTTCAATTATTAACTTAGAACTAAAAGAGAAAAACAGGCTACTTAAAAATCATACAGAGGACTTTAATCAATCTAAATCTGATCTGAAAAACACTTTGTCTTGGCTTGATTTTAATTGTCTTTTTAATAGATTAGTACGTAGTAATGACTCTAAATTCATAACAGTTAAAGCTTGTCATAGGAAAAAACTGTGTTCTCTAGGCATTCCTCTGGAACACTCGGTCAATAAGGACAAGGTCGTAATTAATCCTTCTAATCGTTCGTTAACTCTTGCTGAAAAAGATTTACTTTCCCTTGGACTACCTTTTGCCTTACCAAAATATAATATCAACTATGTTAAACATTACTTAACATTTGAGAAACTTATTAATACACTTAAATATAAAAGCTAAAAAACATTTTTATGGATTGGGATAACTTGGTTCAAGGCATTTCTACTATTGCTCACTCATCATACCGCGAATTTAATGACTTCAAACATTCCTTCCCTAAACTGCCACAAATTCAGTTCAATGCCTTAAATGACCTTAAATCTGATAATACTATCATAATCACTAGACCCGATAAAGGACGTGGTACAGTAATTTTAGATAAAACTGAGTATATTAACAAAGCTGAATCCCTCCTTAATGATAAGACTAAATTTAAAGTCCTTACTGATAATACAATTTCTTTTATTTATAAAATGGAGGACAGACTTATCCGTCATCTTAGAAAACTACTTAAATTAAAAGTTATTACTAAAGAAGCCTTCAATTATATATTTCCTAGCGGTTCCTCCCTTGGTGTCCTCTATGGATTACCGAAAACTCATAAAATAGGTAACCCCTTACGCCCTATTCTTAGTACTATTGGCACTTGTAACTATAACTTAGCTAAATATTTGGCCCGATTATTGACCCCCTAACTACCAATGAATATACAATTAAGAACTCTTTTAATTTTACACATGAATTAAAAACAATTAACAAAACAATGCGGTAATGACTACTTTTGACATCCAATCCCTATTTACAAATATTCCATTAGATGAGACTATTGAGATCATCACTGATAAATTATTTCATAATGTTACCACTTTTCTTAGCTACACACAAAAAAAAATCTCTGATTTATGAACATTAGCTATAAAAGACTCTCCATTCATATTTAATAAAAAACTTTATAGTAGGGTCTAGAACCTCAATTCCGTGACCATTCTCTAGCTAAGATGTTTTGACAATTGTTTTGACTTCTTTGGACCTTTTATAAAAGATTTAGCCCCACGGTCCCTCCCAAAAATCCCGGCATTTTTTTCCAGCGGGCCAAATCCAAGATTGCCAGCACCACCATTATGAAAAATTAACTTTTGAACCGGAGCACCTAGATTCATGTATGAATACACTTTTCTAGGTAAATCGACCATGAGGATTTCAATTCTGACATCAGTTTGTTGTTTTTACATGATGTTTACCCAAAAATCCAAGATGGCCACAATTCGGTGGAGCGAAAATGTAGCTAGAAAAGGAAAAACATTATCATCAGTAAAGTCTGTATTTCAGCTAAATCTATCTGCTAATGTAACTGGTACTTCTGGAGGTGCCATATTGTTTTTAGGTAAATGTCGCGTGGTATGGTCAAGGTCATTCAAATGTCATCTTCAAGGCAATATATAATAGTCATGGAATTGAGGTCCTGGATCAACTAGTATAAAGTTAGTGAGAACCAAGCAGTTGGACAAGGTGAATAATATTTCTAGAGGTGAGCTCCATGTGGGATGATAGGATACACTGGCTGAGAGCTACATTGGCTGATTTTATTTCTATGAATGGTACTTAGTCATCTGACTATGTAATGAATGTTACTTAGTGAGAGAAATCCTTTTTTGTATAATTTTCCATCAAATAACATATTATTTCTTTTTTTCCACAGACTGGTATGATCCAACGTGATGTGTGATGCCGTGTCCACCATTCTGTGTGTCCTCCAGTGTGGCAAGCCATGTGATGAAGTCACTGATTCCATTACCTCAACCGAGAAGTGGGAAAATCTCAAGACAAAGGCCCTGTTATGGAGGGGTCTTGACAAATTTGGAGACGTGTATGGAACTGTGGATTGGGATAAGGGTCCCGTCGGACAATATGTACATGATACATGTAGGTTGACCTTATTGAGTGGCAAGAAACTGGAACAGGCCATCAACAGACAGAGAAAACGAGAGGTCGATGAGAGCCAAGGTCAATCTTCGTCTAAGTTTGATGATTGTTTCCCAGCTGCAGCTCCAGCTTCCAAGTGACTGCAGTCAAGTCTAGGGCCAATCCATGATAAAACAAAATATGTCTGGTGCTGTAAACCAGAGTCGCCCAAGCACCCAGAATCAAAGCTGATCCTAATTTCATATGATCATGCTTGGGTAGCATTCAAAAGCCACACAGTAGCCCTTGAAAATCAAATAATGCGAGACAGAATCAACTGTCTGATCAACTAAGCAAATGATCAGCCCTATGCACTTGAAATCAGATATCATCTCAAATGCTGGTTAAAACATGTGCGTAGTTACCAGAAAATGAGTGAGGATGATAAACTCCCACGCATGCATAACGTCACTTTCCGTGAGGCTCAGACTATGTTCTTTGATCACATCAGAATAGTAATCTTTGAGGAACATGAGCTAATAGGCTAAGGTCACTACAGAGCCTCCTTCAAGACTACAATTATATCATATCTCGGTATGGTTTCTCGGCTTCTGGAGTCAAGTCATCCTACATCAAAGACGTCCTGACCCGACAGTTTGGGGGCAAGATCGGTTTCCAATCCCGCCCTCAGAGGAACCAGAGTGACCTAGTATATGACACATCTGGGGGTGGTACTTATGTCGAAGCAGCACTCTTCTCCATCGGTGTCAGCAGTGAGCAACTGGTGCATAATGTAGCTGAGCGGCTCAGAGATAGCATCAAGACCATCAAACTCATCCCATGGCCACCGAGGATTGAGGAGCTAGAGCATTTGCATAGTTGATCAGACAGTTGATCCTGTCTCGCATTATTTGATCTTCAAGGGCTACTGTGTGGCTTTTGAATGCTGCCCAAGCATGATCATATGAAATTCGGATCAGCTTTGATTCTGGGTGCTTGGGCGACTCTGGTTTACAGCACCAGACATATTTTGTTTTATCATGGATTGGCCCTAGACTTGACTGCAGTCACTTGGAAGCTGGAGCTGCAGCTGGGAAACAATCATCAAACTTAGACGAAGATTGACCTTGGCTCTCATCGACCTCTCGTTTTCTCTGTCTGTTGATGGCCTGTTCCAGTTTCTTGCCACTCGATACAGTCAACCTACATGTATCATGTACATATTGTCCGACGGGACCCTTATCCCAATCCACAGTTCCATACACGTCTCCAAAATTGTCAAGAACCCTTCATAACAGGGCCTTTGTCTTGAGATTTTCCCACTTCTCGGTTGAGGTAATGGAATCAGTGACTTCATCACATGGCCTGCCACACTGGAGGACACACGGAATAGTGGACACCCTACTATTATGTCCAAACTGATGGGGTTTCCATGGGGTCTTGCTTGGGTCCTTCCCTCGCCAATGCTTTTCTATGTTATCATGCACAAATTTGGAGGGCTGACTGCCCTACCTCTTGTAAACCCTTTTAATATAAACGTTATGTTGATGACACCTGTTTACTTTTTAAGAATATTGAACATATTCCCTTATTTTTGAATGACCTAAATTATAAACACCCAAATATTAAGTTCACATAAGAAGTTGAAAACCAATTATCACTACCATTTCTAGATATCTTAGTTACACGTAAGAATAATTATTATACTACCTCAGTCTATCGTAAACCTACCTTCACAGGCCTTGGTACTCAGTATTTATCATTCATCCCTAACGTTTTTAAAACCAATACTATTAAGACTTTACTACACAGATGTTATAGTTTCTCCTCCAACTGGTTTGCCTTCCATAATGAAATGAAATTCCTTACTAATTTTTTCAAAAATAATTGTTATCCCCTTAAATAGATTGAAAAAGCAATCTCTAGTTTCTTAGATGAAAAGTTAAACCGAAGTCGAGTCAATCCAAATATATATTAGACACCCATTATATTAAACCTCCATTTTATGGCCATATTAGTTATATCATTCGTAAAAAAACTCAATGATCTACTTAAGTTACACTTTCCTAACTCAAATTTTTTATTTGTTTTTACTAATCCATTTACTATAAAATCACATTTCAAATATAAAGATCTTATACCTAAAACTCTTATCTCTGATATAATTTATGAACTTGAGTGTTCGAGTTGTAAGACTCGATACATTGGCGAGACGTCGATAAATCTCACCTTACGTTCGCAGAACATAAAGGTGTTTCTGTTCATACTAGCCGAGCTATTTCTTCTTCTTCCCAATCTGCAGTACGTTCACACTCCCATGATTTTGATCACCCATTCTCTATCGATGATTTTAGAATCTTATCAGAGACAAACTTCTCTAGTGATACTAAATTATTAGAATCCATACACATCAAACATTTGTCTCCCGATCTTAATAATCAAGTCACTTCCTGCCAATTACATTATACTGAAATGATTATCACGTCACCGTTTCGATCGTCCGACTCTTGTTCCGATCGCCTCATAGGAACCGATAAGCTACATGTAATATTGTTGTCCATTCAGTCCTCTGCCAACCTAGACAGCATACACATCAAGGTTTGTTAAATTATGTTTATAGTTTACTAGCCGCAAAGCCGCCCTCCGGGCGGCCTTTTTGGCTAGCTCCTGCGGAGGGCTATCCAGATAGCCCCTTCTAACTTTCCTGAAATCATGGATGTAGAAATGTATGTATTAACGCCAACCCATTCACATCATAGCCCCTTCTAACTTTCCTGAAAGCAAAGTCGCCCTCCGGGCGGACTTTTTGGCTACCTCCTGCGGAGGGCTATTGGTGGGCCTTCGGCCCCCCACCTGTGTTTAGTGGGCCTTCGGCCCACCAAACACAGACTCTCCAGATAGACCCATTACCCACCACCTCGGCCCACCAAACACAGACTCTCCAGATAGCCCCTTCTAACTTTCCTGAAATGTATGTATTCCCCCCACCCATTCACTCACCCATTACCCATCACCCCCCACCCATTCACTCACCCATTACCCATCACCACACACCCATTCACTCACCCATTACCCATCACCACACACCCACTCACTCACCCTTTACCCATCACCCCCACCTATTCCCTCACCCATCACCATCACCCCCACCCATTCACTCACCCATCACCCCACACCCATTACCATCACACCACCCATTCACTCACCTATTACCATCACCCTACATCAAGGTTTCTTCAATTCTCGCAACCCACTTTTTTTTCTTCAGTTCTCGCTAATAGGCTGCTAAAAAAAGGAAAAGAAAAAGTGATCGGATCAATCCTATAAGTGGGCTTAAAACCTTCCCCTGGTCAACCTGATCCCAAAACTGTGACATATGATGGGATTCCGCCACAGGGGGCGGCACCTATCGCGGACAGACAGACAGACAGACAGACAGACAGACAGACAGACACACACACACACACACATACACACACACACACACACACTTTCACTTATATTATTATAGATAGATAATATAGGATTATTTTTTTTTCTTTCATTTTTAGATGTTTGCTTTTAGCAGTTTTTAATATTATATTAACGTATATCATACCATTTTAGCCTGATGATGCCAAGTGCCTTGGCGAAACGTTGCACACACACATAAAGATACCCCGAAGAAATTAAGAGTGTGTTTGCCGCCCTGAACAACCTCGTGTATCAACTTTAACCATAAGAAGCTACTCTACCAGCCCAGCGAGGGCAGGTATATATAGGCCGTCACGGGAGTTACACCCTCACTATGCCTCGGTTAGCAGTGATAACCTGGGTATTGTTGTTTATCCTCAAAATTAGATTCCCCACTAATAGTCCGGCAGCCAAAAGTACACTTTTCTTATAACCTTGTTTTGGGGTCTTAATTTTTTTATCAGTGGATTTTGTTTGCCAACATATCCGGTTTGAAAAATATATATGTTGGCTCGTTGTCAGCCTTGGGCAATTTGAGATAATTAGCATAAAACAAAATGACCGCCAAAATTATATCAAAATACATAAAACTTAAACATACATCCCTTGAAAATTCACCCAGAGGGTCAACCAATACATGAATTCCAGGTTATTTTGATCCAGAAAATCTATTTCTGGTATTTTCAAACTCAAAATGACTACCGTTTTCAAAATGGCTGCCCAACAAATAAGAAATTGAAGTGTACAAATCGTAATTTTGACGTATGTATGATTCGTACACTCTGTTAATTTACTAGTAGATTTTACTATTATGTACATTTACTTATGAAATACCTGAAGATGCAGTGTGTATAGTTTTTGATAGAAACAGTTGAAAACTAGGGATGCCTGAACATGCTATATGCACATCAGATATGTATAGGTGATTGATCCTCACGTGTTTGCTTCCTCGTAATCCTCACTTCCATTTGTTGTGTGGCATTTTATTTCTCTGTTTATTGTTTATCATAAAGGAGTGAATGTCCTTGCAATACCAGGGCACACTGGTGACTTCACTGCTGTGAAACCCAGCATGGGGTTCAGTGTCAGTCAGTCTTGGAACACTTCATGAAAGGATCCCATGCGATGAGAAACAAGATGGGACTGTGGAATGGAATCTGGAGTTATATGTATATTGAGACAACTTTTATGCGATATGGCCATGGGAAGACTGGCATAATAGGCATCACAACAAAACCTGAAACACTGAAAAATGGGCCCATAGTCTGCATTCTTGTGGCCAGATAGTACAGAATATCTCCAGCATGAAGATTCTGACAGGTTACAGAGCTCAAAGACAACCCACAAAAAAGAGGGAAATCTAGAATTGATGCAGATAACGCTGACAGAATAGGCTTCGAAGAAACTTGATATGAGTATACACCCTTTAGCCCCATAACAACACCCCGAAGTTACTACAGTTATCAATGTGGTTACTGGACGAATTGGTCTACCATCAGTAAATGTTGATAAAGTACTAGACATTGGCACCAGACAAATGAATGAGTTTGAAAGAAAATTACCTGATGGCTTCTATAATACAATTAAGAAGGAAGTTGAAACTGTGAATGTCACAAAGAAGTCAATCAAGATGGGGGAACATAAGGTTTATGATACAAACCTGATTTATTGCCGAGTGATGGGACTACAAGCTAGTTCCAGAGATATAGATATTAAAGAGGTTCTGTCATATGAGCTCGCACCAGTCCCCACAGCTCTCTTTACTGAATCAGGAGAAATACGAGTCTCTAATCAAAGTCTGTCTTGAAAACCCAGACAAGGATAGATGTATCAAACAGACAGTTGACTCAGAAGTCAGTATGCACAGTCATTGATGGTTGTGCCCTCCTGTGGATTCCTCATTGGCCAGCATCAGTCCAACTAAACAGCCTGTGGTACTTGATTATGTAGATAAATTCAAAAGTCATATAGAACAGAGGCTGAAAACTGATGATGTGTTTTTTATCTTTGACAGATATGAGGATTTCAGTACAAATGTTCTACAAGGACCTGTAGAGGGAATGAAGGCTGCCGCGTATTTAAGTTAAGTCCCACAGCGCCTCTGCCTTCTCAGAAGCTTGCCCTTACAATGACAGAAAACAAGAAGCAATTGATCAATATTATTTGCGACAACATTCTGAAAAACACAAATTTCATTCAGAAGAATACAACAAAGAACAAACTGATGATAACAGGTCAGGACAAAACACCTGTAGAAGTAAGTTGCAGTGGTACAATTGTAGAAAGAGCTGACATGGCAACCACTCATGAAGACTGATAACATCATTGTGCAGCAGCTATAGCAGTTGCTGTAGCTCAGGCAGCAACCGGTCACTGTTCTTGCAGATGATACAAATGTTTATGCACTTCTTCTTTATCATTAACTGGAACAAGGCATACAAACACCAATGTTTATGAAATCACTTATAAAAGAGAGAACTGTTGTTGATATCCAGGCCACTGTAAAGAAACATCAGAACATAATTCCAGCTATATTGGCAGGTCATGCTCCTACTGGATGTGATACAGTGGCAGCATGTTTTGGTATAGGAAAAGGAAAGATGTTGAAAGTACTGAAAACAGGTCTGAATCTGGATATGGTAGGTAATGCTGAGGCTAACTGGCCTGAGGTGTTGGAACAGGCAACAAAATTCATAGCTTCCTGTTATGGACAATCAAAGACCAATTCTATGTCCGAGGCCAGAATAAGTGTGTGGACTTCAAGAACGGGGAAGTCGGGAGCAGCAGTTACTCCTAAGTTATGTTCTCTTCCACCTACTACAGAGGCCTTCATTGAGAATGTCAAGCGGGCTCATCTGCAAACATGCATATGGAAGAATGCCCTGCAACTAGATCCACCAGATTTGGAACCCACAAATGATGTATGGGTCAAAGAAAACAGAACAAAGTCACTGCTGCCTACAACAGTCCCTGCCAATGTTCAGCTAGCACCGAATCATATACTAAAGTTGATAAGATGCACATGTTCAAGTAAACAGCCATGTAAGTCCTCAAGATGCGCATGTAACAAGTCGAGGCTACCATGCACAATATTTTGTGCTAGAGGTCAATCCTCCATTGAATGTTGCAATGATCAAACACGAACAGCAGTTGATGAGGATGATGAGGATGATTACTAATTACATCAAAAATTATGCATTTATGCCCATAAGAAATTGAGGACTCAAACCGATCTTTCAAAAAAAAATGTCAATCTTTATTACTTTCATGTTGAACAATTAATATTCTTATATCTTGGGAATGGGTTTGTACCTTTGGGTTTTTGGGGTTTATTTAATTAATAAATTTTTTCTTTGATTTATTTGATAGATTGGGGATAATTAACACTTGTTTCACTAATTTTAATGTTGAGCGCTAGTATGAAATAAAGTCAGTCTGGAACGAGCAGCCATGGTGTTTACATCCCCTACCTGACCGGCGGCTGGTACATGAGCCGTCTAACACCATAACACATCTTCGCCTGGTCGCCCCTGCCCTCCAGCTGTTCCAGGGGCGAACATGGTGCCCAGACCCGGGAAACTGTGACTTTAAGTGATCCCGTACGTAACAAATTGGCGAAGATGTCAGTGGACGAAAAGATGTCAAGACCAGCCGGTCAGCTGGTCGAGGAGGTGAACCTAAAATGGCTGCCAGAACAGGGTCGGCTATCTCGGCTTGAAAAGAGACGGAGTGTGTGACAATAACGTCACCGTCACTGTGTGTGCCTCAGAAAAGGCTGTTCCTGTCGGGCCCTTTGTTCCTGTCGGGCCCTTAGTTCCAGCCGGGCCCTTTGTTCCTGTCGGGCCCTTAATTCCAGCCGGGGCCTTAGTTCCAGCCGGGGCCTTAGTTCTAGTCGGGCCCTTTGTTCCAGCCGGGCCCTTTATAACCAGCCGGGTCCTTAGTTCCAACCGGGCCCTTAGTTCCAGCCGGACCCTTTGTTCCAGTTGGGCCCTTAGTAACCAGCCGGGCCCTTTGTAACCAGCCGGGCCCTTAGTTCCAGCCGGGCCCTTAGTTCCAGCCGGGCCCTTTGTTCCAGTTGGGCCCTTAGTAACCAGCCGGGCCCTTAGTTCCAGTGCGGTAGATCTTGGTGTTTACTGTGGGGCTCCTGCAGTCCAAAGTCGTAAATGGCCACCTTGGTGTAGTGTGACCATCTTGTTGTCCCAAGGTTGTTAGTGGCCCCCTTGGTTTACTGTGGGGCTCCTGCAGTCCAAAGTCGTAAGTGGCCCCCTTGGTGTAGTGTGACCATCTTGTTGTCCCAAGGTTGTTAATGGCCCCTTGGTGTACTGTAGTGCTCCTGCAGTCCAAAGTCGTAAGTGACCCCCTTGGTGTAGTGTGACCATCTTGTTGTCCCAAGGTTGTTAATGGTCCCCTTGGTGTATACTGTGGGGCTCCTTCAGTCCAAAGTCGTAAGTGGCCCCCTTGGTGTAGTGTGACCATGTTGTTGTCCCACGGTTGTTAATGGTCCCCTTGGTGTACTGTGGGGCTCCTGCAGTAGACCCTCCTGGCGAGCCCAGTATGTGCGGTACAGGGGCGTGGAGTGCGACAGACCCTCCTGGCGAGCCCTGGTATGTAGTAGAGGTGGAGGAGGAGATGTAGTAGAGGAGTTAGTTTTGAGATGGAGTTAGTTTTGAGACGTTTGACTCACCTTGCAGTCACTCTTACTACTACAGTTATGACTCACCTTGCAGTCACTCTTACTACTACAGTTATGACTCACCTTGCAGTCACTCTTACGATGTAGTACAGGTGGGGGGGGGGGGGGGAGAAGGAGATCGTTTTTAAGAAGGAGTTATTTTTGAAACAGGAGTTTGAGAAGGAGTTAGTTTTGAGGATTAGTTTTGAGACGGTATAGTTAGTTGTTGTTTGATGTGACACCACAAAGGGTATATTTGAGTTGTGGTGTGTTGTGTGTGACCCAAGGTATAGTTTGATCGTGGTATGCACACACACAAGGGTATAGTTTGAGTCGTGGTGTGTGTGTATGTGATACACACACAAGGGTATAGTTTGAATCGTGGTGTGTGTGTATGTGCGCATACACAAGGTATAGTTTGAGTCGTGGTGTTTTTGNGGAATATAAAAAAGAAAAGGTTTTTGAGAGAAGGAAAGGGTGGAAGAAAAATAATGCAAAAGGGAAGGGAAGAAAAAGGAAAAAAAAGGAAAAAAAGGGTTTTGACGCGGAGAAAAAAGGAAAGCAAAAAAAATAAGATAATCAAAGGATTGAGAGAAGGATTATGATAAAAGGGAAAAAAAAAAATAAAATTAAAGTAACGCCAGACCATTCCATCTTTCCCGGTTTTAATTGAGTAAAAAAAATAAAGCCATTATCGAGGAATAAACAATTGTTGTCACTTTTTCATCCAGTCCCCTTTTTTAAAATAATCCGCAATAAAATCTGAAAATTACCCGAGCTTCAAAACGCTCCTGAAACTAGCAGACGACCCCCCCACCACCCCCGGTGACGTCCCCCCGAGAAGGCCCCCCCCAAACCCCCCCGGAATACAAAACCCTTTAAAAATAGAAATAAATATAGACTTGAAGAATTCGGGTGTTTCTGATATTTTTTTTTTTTTTGGTGATATGGCATTATTTGTACCTTCATGGGTGAACAAGAAAAAGCTGTCCCTTAGAGAGCTTATCCCCCTTTTTAAACCCTATACGGCCACGATAATGTTAGAGAAGGTGTTTGCCCGGGGGAGAGGGAAGCGTGTGAGCAGTTTGTCGCCCCCCCGTGACGGCTCAGCAATTTTTCGCGCCACGGCTGGAACGGGGTGATTTTTTTTTCCCGCGTTTTTTTAAAAAAGTCATGTTTTTAGGGACATAAGGCTTTTGGGGAAAAAATTTTTTTTTGGATTTGTTTTTTTGAATAAAACATTAAAACAAAATTAGCAAAGAAAAAAAGGGTTTGGGACGTTACTTTAAGGGAAAAAAAGGAAAAAGGAAAAGAAAAAAAAGAAGGTAAGGGTTTAAGGGGAAAAGGGAAAAATAAAAAAGAAAACAAGGAATAAGAAGGAAGATAAAACAAGTGAATGAAGCAAAGAAAGGGAAGACAAGGAGGAGGAAAATGGGAGAAGGAAAAAAAAAGACAAATGGAAAAAAAAAAAAAAAAAAGAAAAAAAGGGAAAGGGAAAAAAAGGGAAGAAAGGGGGGGCAAAAAAAAGGAAAAGGGAAAAAAGGGGAAGGAAAGGAAAGGGGGGAGGAGAAAAAGGAAGAGGAAGGGAGGGAAGGGGGAAGGAAAAGTGGGAGAGAGAAAGGGAAGGAGGTAAGAGGGGGAAGAAAGGGGAGGGAAGAAGAAGAAAAGGAAAGAACGAGAAAGTGGGAGAGGAAGGAATGAAGGTAAGAGAAGAAGGAGACGAAAGAGAGAGAAGAGGGAGGGAAGGATGTAGGAGGGAATTCAAGAAGAGAAGGGAGAAGGGGGAATGAAGAAGGAGAGAGGGAAGAAGAAGGAGGGGAGAAGAAATGAAGAAGAGAAGAATGAAGGGAATAATGAAGAAGAAGGGTGGATGATGGAGAAGAAAAGGTGTGTTGCAACGGAACAGAAAAGAAAGAAAAGAACAACAATTATGATGGCGGACGCAGGTGAACAAAAGGAGAAAGAATGAACCTGTCTCGTGCCCGCTGTTTTGGGTGGTTGGTGTGTGTGTGTGTGGGTGTGGTGTGTGTGTGTGTGTGTGTGTGTGGTGTGTGTGGTGGTTGTGTGTGTGTTGTGGGGGTGTGTGTGTTGTGTGTGTTTTGGGGTGGGGTGGTGTGTGTGTGTGGGGTGTGTGGTGTTTTGGGGTGTGGTGGGAACTTGTAGTGTATGTGGTTAGCAGCTCGGCTTAAACCGAGAAGTCCCCGGGTTTGGGGGGGAGGAAAGATAGATGGGGGGTCTTTTTTAAACCCCTAGCCCCTGTCCACCCAGAAAGTGAATGGGTACGGGTGCCAGCCGGGGGGTTTTTGTAACCCCCCCCCCCCGGGGTGGTGGCTTTGGCCAACACTAATATGCAGCAGCGGGGTAGATCACTATGGCCTGAGGGATTACCTCTAAACAAAACAAACAAGAGAAACAAGAGGGTGTGTGTGTGAGAGAGAGAGACAGGAGAGAGAGAGAGAGAGAGAGAGAAAAAAAAAATTGTACATGAAAACAATAGCGAAATCCCTTTGCAACTATCTACTACTACTACTACTACTACTACTACTAATAATAATAATAATAATAATAATAATAATAATAATAATAATAATATAACTATAGTACAAAAAAAGATATATATGTTAATAATGATAAAACAAAAATAATAATGATAATAATAATAATTAAAAAAAGGATAATAATAATAATAGCAGAAATCATGATCAGAATCAGTTGCATTACTATAACAACAACAACCGTACACACACACACACACACACACACATACACACACACACACACACACATACACGCACGCACACACGCACACACACACACACACACATACATCATCTTGTACACACGTAGTAAAGAAGAATATGACAAAGAGACAGAGAGGGCCAGCAAGACATTTTGAAATACACATGATCTGACATGACCTCCCAAGCCTGTCTCAAGGGAGGGAGGGAGAGAGGGAGAAAGGGGGGGAGAGAAGAAAAGAGGAAGAGAGAGACAGAGAGAGAGAAAGAGAAGGCAGATAGCACTTGCAAGAAGACATTGTGGCTCTCATGGGTATAACTTTACTTTTGAGATGAGAGAGAAGAGAGAGAGAGGAGAGAGAGGGGGAGGAGGGGAGAGAGAAAGAGGGAGGGGAGAGAGAGGAGAGGAAGAGGAAGGGGAGAAAGAGAGAGAGA
>JACEEZ010021238.1:232500-245000 GCA_016584305.1 Chionoecetes opilio | reverse complement strand
GAGAGAGAGAGAGAGAGAGAGAGAGAGACCCAGACTGAAGAAAAAAAATTCAACTAATGAAGAAATGGAATAAACCTTGCTGAATATAGTTTAAAACCATCCCTGGAATGACCTTAACCTTTCCTGAGAGCTTGGTTGAAATTAGGACATAACTGGTGGACCCTTGGCTGCACAGACGGACATTCAGTGAAATATGGTAAGAAACTCTGCGGTAACGCCTTTCAGGTTTTACTTACTATATAGACTTTTATGCAATATTATCATAATATTATTATTACTATTATCATTATCATTATTATTATCATTATCAGTATCATCTATACTAATGTTGTTATTATTATTAGTATTAATACTATGAACACTATTATTATTATCATAATTGTTATTACTAATATTATCATTACTATAGTCAAGCCAGCCTATCTAGACGCCTCGGGTGCGGCTGTCGAGTCCGCGATGCTGTCATATCACCCCTCTACTACCTCAGCCAGGCCGCCACCCTCCTCACCTCTCTCGCTCTCGCTCACGCTCTCAGTATATTTTGATTATTAATATACATTGTAAATGCCTTCTTTTGCTTGGCTGTGCAGAACACGAGAGTGCGATGCAGGGGAACCTTCCATAGCGGGCGAATGATCATGAAATTATGAATGACCACCGGCGCGCCCCGTGTCAAGGACACTCGGGCGGTTGTGTCGCACGAGCTACGTTGCCAAGTAAAATGGTAGGTATTCAGACGCTTGTTTTACCCTCATATCGTAAGTCATTCATAAAACCATACAGCTGCACGCGCATTATAAAAATATATCATTTATTTAAAAAGCGTTAACAGCTAACAGTATGAGAGAGAGATCGTCATCAGCCTGTTAACGGTGAACGTGACAACAGTGCGGGAATCCCACAGCCCCACCCAAGGTGTCAAAATAGGCTGGGTTGACTATAGGAAAAGTTACCCGTAATAAGTATGATGCTCTGAAAGACAATCCGAATGGCTTTGTACACTTAACACCGTGTTTATGATCTCTCTCTCTCTCTCTCTCTCTCTCTCTCTCTCTCTCTCTCTCTCTCTCTCTCTCTCTCTCTCTCTCTCTCTCTCTCTCTCTCTCTCTCTCTCTCTCTCTCTCTCTCTCTCTCTCTCTCTCTCTCTCTTCTCTTTTTCTTCCATCTCCCTTGAGAGAGAGGTTGAAGAGAAAACAGACTCCTTTCACAGTCCTGTGCAAGGTAAGTATGCCCCAAGCTGCAAAATAAAACAATTTTTTCAACTAATTAAGAAATTGAATAAACCTGGCTCTTTATAGTTTAAAACCATCCCAGGAATGACCTTAACCTTTCCTGAAATTTTGGTTATAATTAGGACCGAAATGGCGGACTCTTAGCTGGACAGACGGACATTCAGTGAATGTGGTAAAATTAAATCTGCGGTACTACCTTGCTAAGTTTCACTAACTCTATAGCGTATAGACTTTTATGCAATATTAAGTAGTGTAGTAAGTATAGTAATTATAGTAAGGTGCATTATAGTTAGATTACTATTTTCAATGGTTGCTGTTGTTGATGTCGCGTTCGTATTTATCCAGGAAGCAGGTTGTGCCGCGTGCAGGTGGTGAGGGTGGTGGTGTAGGCTAGAGTAGGGGGCGAGGCGAGGGACCTTGGAACACCATCCATATAGTCCGGCAGCCAAAAGTACATTTTTCTTATAACCTTGTTTTGGGGTCTTAAGTTTTTTTTCAGTGGATTTTGTTTGCCAACATATCCGGTTTGAAAAATATATATGTTGGCTCGCTGTCAGCCTTGGGTAATTTGAGATAATTAGCATAAAACAAAATGGCCGCCAAAATTATATCAAAATACATAAAATGCCATACATCCCTTGAAAATTCACACAGAGGGTCAACCAATACATGAATTCCAGGGTATTTTGATCCAGAAAATCTATTTCTGGTATTCTAAAATTCAAAATGGCCACCGTTTTCAAAATGACTGCCCAACAAATAAGAAATTGAAATATACAAATCGTAATTTTGACGTATGTATGATTCGTACACTTTGTTAATTTACTAGTAGATTTTACTATTTTGTACATTTACTCATGAAATTATCTGAAGGTGCAGTGTGTATAGTTTTTGATAGAAACTGTTGAAAACTATGGATGCCTGAACATGCTATATTCACATCAGATATGTATAGGTGATTGATCCTCACGTGTTTGTTTCCTCGTAATCCTCACATCCATTTGTTGTGTGGCATTTTATTTCTCTGTTTATTGTTTGCACAAAGAAGAGGCGCAAGCTAGAATTGATGCAGATAACGCTGACAGAATAGGGCTTCAAAGAAAACTTGCTATGAGTATACAGCCTTTAGCCCCAGAACAACACCCCGAAGGTACAGTTATCAATGTGGTTACTGGACGAATTGCTCCACCATCGGTAAATGTTGATAAAGTACTAGATATTGGCACCAGACAAATGAATGAGTTTGAAAGAAAATTACCTGATGGCTTCTATGATACAATTAAGAAGGAAGTTGAAACTATGAATGTCACAAAGAAGTCAATCAAGATGGGGGAACATAAGGTTTATGATACAAACCTGATTTATTCCCGAGTGATGGGACTACAAGCTAGTTCCAGAGATATAGATATTAAAGAGCTTCTGTCATATGAGCTCTCACCAGTCCCCACAGCTCTCTTTACTGAATCAGGAGAAATACGAGTCTCTAAATCAAAGTCTGTCTTGAAAACCCAGACAAGGATAGATGTATCAAACAGACAGTTGACTCAGAAGTCAGTATGCAGGGCCGGGGCCGGGGCCGGGGCCGGGGCCGGGGCCGGGGCCGGGGCCGGGGCCGGGGCCGGGGCCGGGGCCGGGGCGGGGCCGGGGCCGGGGCCGGGGCCGGGGCCGGGGCCGGGGCCGGGGCCGGGGCCGGGGCCGGGGCCGGGGCCGGGCCGGGGCCGGGGCCGGGGCCGGGGCCAGGGCCGGGGCCGGGGCCGGGGCCGGGGCGGGGCCGGGGCCGGGGCCGGGGCCGGGGCCGGGGCGGGGCCGGGGCCGGGGCCGGGGCCGGGCCGGGGCCGGGGCCGGGGCCGGGGCCGGGGCCGGGGCCGGGGGGCCGGGGCCGGGGCCGGGGCCGGGGCCGGGGCCGGGGCCGGGGCCGGGCCGGGGCCGGGGCCGGGGCCGGGGCCGGGGCCGGGCCGGGGCCGGGGCCGGGCCGGGCGACGGGCCGGGGCCGGGCCGGGCCGGGGCCGGGGCCGGGGCCGGGGCCGGGGCCGGGCCGGGGCCGGGGCCGGGCCGGGGCAGCACAAGTCATTGATGTTGTGCCCTCCTGTGGATTCTTCATTGGCCAGCATCAAGTCCAACTAAACAGCCTGTGTACTTGATTATGTAGATAAATTCAAAAGTCACATAGAACAGAGGCTGAAAACTGAAGATGTGTTTTGATCTTTGACAGATATGAGGATTTCAGTACAAATGTTCTACAAGGACCTGTAGAGGGAATGAAGGCTGCCGCGTATTTAAGTTAAGTCCCACAGCGCCTCTGCCTTCTCAGAAGCTTGCCTTACAATGACAGAAAACAAGAAGCAATTGATCATATTATTTGCGACAACATTCTCAATGACACAGATTTCATTCAGAAGAATACAACAAAGCACAAACTTATGATAACAGGTCAGGACAAAACACCTGTAGAAGTAAGTTGCAGTGGTACAATTGTAGAAAGAGCTGACATGGCAACCACTCATGAAGAAGCTGATAACATCATTGTGCAGCAGGCTATGGCAGTTGCTGTAGCTCAGCAGCAACCTGTCACTGTTCTTGCAGATGATACAGATGTTTATGCACTTCTTCTTTATCATTACCTGGAACAAGGCATACAAACACCAATGTTTATGGAATCACCTGTAAAAGAGAGAACTGTTGTTGATATCCAGGCCACTGTAAAGAAACATCAGAACATAATTCCAGCAATATTGGCAGGTCATGCTCTTACTGGATGTGATACAGTGGCAGCATGTTTTGGTATAGGAAAAGGAAAGATGTTGAAAGTACTGAAAACAGGTCTGAATCTGAATATGATAGGTAATGCTGAGGCTAACTGGCCTGAGGTGTTGGAAAAGGCAACAAAATCCATAGCTTCCTGTTTTGGACAATCAAAGAACAATTCTATGTCTGAGGCCAGAGTAAGTGTGTGGACTTCAAGAGCGGGGAAGTCGGGAGCAACAGTTACTCCCAAGTTATGTTTCCTGCCTACTACAGAGGCCTTCATTGAGAATGTCAAGCGGGCTCATCTGCAAACATGCATATGGAAGAATGCCCTGCAACTAGATCCACCAGATTTGGAACCCACAAGTTATGGATGGATCAAAGAAAGCAGAACAAAGTCACTCCTGCCTACAACAGTCCCTACCAATGTTCAGCTAGCACCGAATCATATACTAAAGTTGATAAGATGCACATGTTCAACAAGTAAACAGCCATGTAAGTCCTCAAGATGCGCATGTAACAAGTCGAGGCTACCATGCACATGCACAATGCTTTGTGCTTGTCAATCCTCCATTGAATGTTGCAATGATCAAACACGAACAGCAGTTGATGAGGAGGATGAGGATGATTACTAATTACCTCAAGAATTATGCATTTATGCCCATAAAAAATTGAGGACTCAAAACGATCTGAGTAAAAAAACTGTCAATCTTTATTACTTTCATGTTGAACAAGTAATATTCTTATATACTAGTATAAGTATAAAAATTCACACAAAAAAAACAGAGAAAAAAAAAGGCAGCCATTTTGAAAATAGTGGTCATTTGGGATATGAAAATACCAGAAATTAATTTTCTGGGTCAAAATACCCTGGAATCCATGTATTGGTTGACCGGTTATGTCAATTTGTAAGGGAATTATGGTATACTAGCCGCAAAGCCGCCCTCCGGGCGGACTTTTTGGCTAGATCCTGCGGAGGGCTATTGGTGGGCCTTCGGCCCACCAAACACAGACTCTCCAGATAGACCCTTCTAACTTTCCTGAAATCATGGATGTAGAAATGTATGTATTAACGCCAACCCATTCACATCACCCCCAACCCATTCACTCACCCATTACCCATCACCCCCCACCCATTAACTCACCCATTACCCATCACCACACACCCATTCACTCACCCATTACCCATCACCCCCACCTATTCCCTCACCCATCACCCATCACCCCCAACCCATCACCCCCCACCCATTCACTCACCCATCACCCCACACCCATTACCCATCACCCCACCCATTCACTCACCCATTACCCATCACCCTACATCAAGGTTTCCTCAATTCTCGCAACCCACTTTTTTTTCACAGTTCTCGCCAATAGGCTGCTAAAAAAAAAAAAAAAAAAAAGTGATCGGATCATCACCAAAATAGCCTTAAAACCTTCCCCTGGTTAACCTGGTTCCAAAACTGTGCCATATGATGGGATTGCGCCACGGGGGGCGGAACCTATAGCGCACACACACACACACACACACACACACACACACACACACACACACACACACACACACAGACACACACACACACACACACACACACACACACACTTTCACTTATATTATTATAGATTATGTATTTTGATATTTCCTTGGCAGCCATTTTGTTTTATGCTAATTATCTTAAATTGCCCAAGGTTGACAGCGAGCCAACCAAAATATTTTTTAAACTGGATATATGGGCAAACAAAATCCACTGAAAAAAAAACTTAGACCCTAAAACAAGGTTGAGCCTGGCGGCTGCCGGACTAATAAGGGCTAATATAAGAATAATATAAGATAATAAGAATAAGAATATTGAAATACTAGTTTAAAAATTATAACTTTATATTTTTCTTATTAATGATATAATTATATAATGGCCGAATATAGTTTAAAACCCAGAAGTAAGAAAAATCGAGGGTACCGTAAAAAAAAGGTAAACAAGAAAAAAAAGGTTATAAATAATCCATGATAATGAAGGTCTTGAATAAGAAAAACAAGTAACTGCAGGGAGACAGACTAAGGGGAGTGTTGGGAGAGAAAGAGGGAATGGTGAAGGTAATGATTAGGGAACAGATAGTTTCATGATGAATACTATGAGGGAATAAGGCGGGGATAACATAGACACACGTGTTTACTATAGTTGTTTCATTGAGACATAAGATATTGACCCGCCACAAACACAGCTGGACAAGGCACAGAGAGCGAGTGCTGCAGCTGTGCAATGCGTACACACACAAGGATATATAAAGCATGCAATGATGATAACATAGACACACATAACACAAACACAGCTGGACAAGGCACAGAGAGCGAGTGTTGTAGCTGTGCAATGCGTACACACACAAGGATATATAAAGCATGCAATGATGATAACATTAAAGGCATGAAATAAGATATTGAAATAACAAAGGCAACAGACTGGCGCTGGACACATTTCTCCGATGCTCATCACATTTTTTTTTTCAAAATCATCATAAAATGTCAGTGTGTGTGTGCAGGCAGCCATTACTATAACAACAACAAAATTCCTTCACTTTGAACAACAAACTAAACGTTCCATTTGGTTTACATGTTGCTCTATATTGTTTTTCTTAGTATTTTTTTCAGTTTATTTTATTCATTCATTTGTTTTGTTACACAACTCAATAGTCTTGTGGCCGCTACTTGCTGGTGCCGGCCTGCTGCCTGAGCACACACTGCGGACACTGGTGGCCCGCAGGTCGGCCCCGGCGTGCCGTGTCGGCTGCGCCTCCCAGCACACAAGCTCCAGGAATTCCTGCAGCTGGTGCGGGGAGTGCCGCTGGACCAGTGCATCGGCCTGCTCCACCACCTGCCGCAGCAGCCACTCCAGACTCAAACCTTCCACCTCAGTGCGCTCCACGCATGTCTCCAGCTCTTGATCTGCCTCTTCCGGTCTTCGCTCAACAACCTTTCCATTTGCTCAAACACAATAGTTTCCAGTTCCTTGTCGTCATACCTCGTGCCCTTCAGTGACATGATGTCCACCCTGGCGGTGGAGTCATCGCTCGGGGCTTCTCGCTGCTCTTCCTCGCACTGGCGTAACAGTTGCACCATCACCCTGCCCAGCACGAAGCCCCCGACACGCAGCTCCTCATTCTTTGGATCTTCAACACAGACCTATATTTCCTTGTCTTCCTTTTCTAGCTCCTCACTAACAACGCTTCCCTGTGACGTTACGTCCACCATGATGGTGATGTCATCACTCAGAATTTGTCTTTGCTCTTCCTCGTAGTCCTGCCACGGCCGTACCATCACGCTGCGGTACACGGGGAGGCTCCGCAGTGCCGGCCCGGCGGTGGCTTACCAGGCCATGCTCGGCCTCCCAACACATCAGCGACAGGAAGTCCTGAAGCTGGTCACCAGAGTGAATTTTTACCAGCTCATCTTCCCGCCGCTGTACCTACTCCAGCAGCCACGCCAGGCGGGGGCCTTCCACTGCTGCTTTCTCTTCTTTCTCTATCACCTGACAGTCTTGTGCGTGTTCCTCCTCATAGTCCTGCCACGGCCGCACCATTACGCTGCGGAACACGGAGTGGCGCTGCAGGGCCGGCCCGGCGTGGCTTACGAGACCATGCTCGGCCTCCCAACACATCAGCGACAGGAAGTCCTGAAGCTGGTCACCAGAGTGACGCTTCACCAATTCGTCTTCCCGCCGCTGTACCTGCTCCAGCAGCCACGCCAGGCGGGGGCCTTCGATGGGGTCGGGCAAAACTGAGGCACACTCCATGTCTTCCCAGTCCTGTCCTGGCTCACACTATTTTCTTCTTTTATTTCGGCCTCGTACTCCTGCAACAGTAGCATAATCGAGTCATCTCTCGGGACCTCCACACGCAGCTCCTCCTTCTTCGGGTCCTCAACGCACACCTATATTTCTTCGTCTTCCTTTTCTAGCTCCTCATCGACAACTTTTTCCACATCTTCAAAAATCTTCAGCTCTAGTTCCTCATCTTTCACAACCATACAGTCTTCCTTTGACTTGCCGCAGATAACCTTCGCCTCGTTGTGTTTCTTTTCTTGCAGATCTACATCCTTTATTAAAGAAATTACTGGACACTCAGCCGCCACGCACGGCTCAGGAGCTTTGACGTTCTTAACGTAGTTGTTCTTAGAGCGACGTCCGCGCGTCCTCTTGCAGAGCTTGAAGCACCCAGCAAAGCAGGCCAGGCAGCCTCGGGGTTTATCGCCTTCGTTCATCTCTACTTTTGAGCTGTGATGACCCATGAGATTATTCTTACTTTCAGTTGCAACTGTCAAACACCTAGGGTGGCAATATTAAGGATTTTTTTTCTTCAAAAAAATACGTAACTCCAAGCTGACCCGCCCCTCACGCCCACTCTAGGTAGGCTCTTCGGTTCCAAGATCTGCTAGCAAATCAGATCCTTCCCTCCCTCACTGATAGCCAATCAGATCCTTCCCTCCTTCACTGATAGCCAATCAGATCCTTCCCTCCTTCACTGATAGCCAATCAGATCCTTCCCTCCTTCACTGATAGACAATCAGATCCTTCCCTCCTTCACTGATAGCCAATCAGATCCTTCCCTCCCTCACTGATAGCCAATCAGATCCTTCCCTCCTTCACTGATAGCCAATCAGATCCTTCCCTCCTTCACTGATAGCCAATGAGATCCTTCCCTCCTTCACTGATAACCAATGAGATCCTTCCCTCCTTCACTGATACCCAATCAGATCCTTCCCTCCCTCATTGATAACCAATCAGATCCTTCCCCCATTCACTGATAGCCAATGAGATCCTTCCCTCCCTCACTGATAGCCAATGAGATCCTTCCCTCCGTCACTGATAGCCAATCAGATCCTTCCCTCCCTCACTGATAGCAAATCAGATCCTTCCTCCCTCACTGATAGCCAATGAGATCCTTCCCTCCCTCACTGATAGCAAATCAATCCTTCCCCCCTTCACTGATAGCCAATCAGATCCTTCCCTCCCTCACTGATAGCAATCAGATCCTTCCCTCCCTCACTGATAGCCAATGAGATCCTTCCCTCCCTCACTGATAGCAAATCAGATCCTTCCCCCCTTCACTGATAGCCAATCAGATCCTTCCCTCCCTCACTGATAGCCAATCAGATCCTTCCCTCCCTCACTGATAGCCAATGAGATCCTTCCCTCCCTCACTGATAGCCAATGAGATCTTTCCCTCCCTCACTGATAGCAAATCAGATCCTTCTCTCCTCACTGATAGCAAATCAGATCCTTCCCTCCTTCACTGATAGCCAATGAGATCCTTCCCTCCCTCACTGGTAGCCAATGAGATCCTTCTCTCCCTCACTGATAGCCAATGAGATCCTTCCCTCCTTCACTGGTAGCCAATGAGATCCTTCTCTCCCTCACTGATAGCCAATGAGATCCTTCCCTCCTTCACTGGTAGCCAATGAGATCCTTCTCTCCCTCACTGATAGCCAATGAGATCCTTCCCTCCTTCACTGGTAGCCAATGAGATCCTTCCCTCCTTCACTGGTAGCCAATGAGATCCTTCCCTCCTTCACTGGTAGCCAATGAGATCCTTCCCTCCTTCACTGACAGCCAATGAGATCCTTCCCTCCTTCACTGACAGCCAAGGAGATCCTTCCCTCCTTCACTGATAACCAATGAGATCCTTCCCTCCTTCACTGTCAACCAATGAGATCCTTCCCTCCTTCACTGACAGCCAATGAGTTCCGTTCGAGTGAACGGCAGACATCTGGAGCATGTCCTCTAGGGCTCCTCCTGACACTTTCGGTTCATGTTTGAGGCTAAATGGTTGCAGGTCCTAAAATGTTATTCTTTTACCTTTCAATAAATGTAATCACCATTACTCTATCATTTGTGGTCCTTGATTTGTGCCCGATCGTTTTGTTTCAACAATTGTGAAACACCCTGTATAGTGTATTGTATATAGCAATTATGGTGAGGGAAATTTTTAGTTCAGTGTTCTTAACAGAAAGAGAGTTATGTAATACGTATGCATTACACGTATATCTAGGTAATTAGAATGCTTGCAGTAGCATTTACATCATTTTTACCGTATCTACGGACCAGACAGCCGATACACAAAAATCCACAATACACTAATATTTGTATACAGTTTATTGAATTCTTATAGTTGCTTCAGTCAGTAATTGTCACATATATCACTACATTTGTAAGGGGCAGTACACTTCAAACCAGCATTGTAACATTCACAACGCCCTCTGCAGCCTTTTGTGCAACCACATTTGAGCAACTCATGACAAGACTTTGATGCCTCCGGGAGGGTTGTCCACTTTGGTTCCCATTGCTTCTTGGCGTTTCTTGACCCTCCCCAGTGGCATGGATCTGGAAGCTCTGGTGAAGCTACACATGCCTGCCCCCAAATATGACCTCCCTGATACACTGCTCTTTTAATGTGTTCCTTCAGACCTCATCAAATGTTTGCCAGGTTTGCCAAGATTTTTTTTTCCAAATCCCACTAAAGGACACTGTGTCACAGCCAGTTATGCTGTGGAACATAGGTAGGCTCCTGGATTTCACTGACCCAAGATATGCAGCCATAGTAGTATGCCATACCAACAGCTGTTTACAAAGATATTCCTCCAACACAAGCAGCTCTCAAGGAACACATTAAAAGAGCTGTGTATCAGGGAGAACATATTTGGGGGCAGGCATGTCCAGAGCTTCCAGATCCAAGCCACTTTAAAAAAAAAAAAAAATCGGCTGTCTGGGCCGTAGATACGGTACAAATTATGTAAATGCTACTGCAAGCATTCTAATTACCTAGATATACGTGTAATGCATACATAACCCTCTTTCTGTTAAGAACACTGAACTAAAAATTTCCCTCACCATTATTGATATATATATATTATATATATATATATATATATATATATATATATGCTATATATACTAGTATAGCTCACAATATGTATAACCCAAGTGATCAAAGGATATTTTCATATTTTCATAAGATGTTCTAAGTTATGTTATTGTGGCATGAATAGTTGGTTCTAAGCATGATTGATATTCATGAGTTGCTCACATATTTGTGGACTTTGCTGGAAAAAAAGATTTTTTTTTTTTTTTTTTTTTTAAACTGAGAGACTTAGTTTTTTTATAGTTTCCAATGGATTCTTGAACCTCAACAATGTATGTTTAGACACCAAGATTGTTATTCTACCTGTCTTTGAAACAGAGATATGAGACGTAAAAAAATATTGATGGCCTTTTGGAATAAGTGCCAAATAACAAGTTTACATGCATTTATTCAAATGTCTCCATAGCTATATCTTTTTAGGATATCAAAAGGCACCATTGTGTAAAATTTGGTGCTTGTAGCAAAAAGTGCACAATTCCACTCAAAATTGTTCTATATCCGCTGGGCTATAGAGAATGACAGACGGACAGACAGACGGACATTCGGTCCATTATAGTAAGATATTCAACCCACTTTCATACACAATGATAAATCTACGTCGCGGTCTTTTCCTCGAAGCGCCACGCTGCCAGTGCAACCCTCTATCTGGATGTGCACGCCGTACTGCTCCTGCAGGGCGTGGAGGACGCAGGCGGCCTCGCCCAACAGGATCGGACAGAATTCGGCAGACACGTTTTTTTTTCACGTTTACGCCGATAGGCAGTGGTGACCCAGGGCTCGAATGGTAGGCTCTGGAGGTTCACTTGAGGGCTCTGATGCTTGGTCTTCGCCCGTGGTGGCGCAGGCAGGATTCTTATAGTGACGCCTGTGATTAGAGGCTCATGCCGCCCCCCTGTGTCCTCCGATGCACTCGCAATCGAAGGTAGAGTTGATGGGCAGAGCATGTGGGTGTTCTTAGGCCACTCGATGGTGCAGAAAGGTTTTGGTTTTCTTCGGGGATCGAACTCGGGTCACCGAGAACGCCAGTCGGAGACGCTAACCACTCCCCTACCTTTTTTCTACCTACGTGGCAGAACACTAAGTACTGAGTCTAACTCTTGTGCCTGCGCGGCGCCATCGCGCGACGATTTGTTCACTTCTTCGTCCCCTGCACTTTCTTCACACATATTGTTGTTTGTTTTTTCTTCATTTACAGCCTCCTCGTTGTTTCAGCGCTCCTCTGACCCAATGTCTTCTTCCTTGTCTATATAATCCTTCCCATCAACCTCCTCGACGGGGCTCTCCTCTTCAGTTACGCTGTCCTACTCCTTTTCTACAAGATTAATAGACATACTATCAGGTTAAACCACGCGCAGATTAGTGACGCCAGAGGAAGTTGTGTGAGAAAACGACGATTTTGTATCGTGGACTATTCTAAAATATGCCCGAGCCTCACGAAGATAAGCCTCTAAAGAAATTTGTCCTGGAAGCGTATTGTACGCTATCATTTCTTAACTTCCTCCTTATTTTAGATTAATGTTCCATGTTTCTATTTAAAATTCTTATTCTAAAAAACATTCTACACGTAACAAAATAACTTACAATTTCAAAGGATAGAGTCACATATTTACAAAT
>JACEEZ010021238.1:170000-212500 GCA_016584305.1 Chionoecetes opilio | reverse complement strand
CGCGTAGAATTGCCTTCTGAGCCTTCAACACGCTGTCTAAGAATGATGGCCAAATGCAACCCCATATTGATATGCAATACATCATTTTGGAATAACAAAGTGTATAATATATGGTTAACATTGCTTCAGTTGTGAGTTTGTAACGAATGCGATACAAGACACCACAAATCTTGGATATACTAATACAAACATGAGAAATTTGTTGCTTCCAGTTGAAATATTCATCTATTATGACACCTAAAAATTTTGTCGACTGTACACGGTTAACAATTTCCCTACCTATACCTACAGGGTCCAAGTCATGCACTAAAGACCTGTTCTGGAATAACATAAGATGAGTTTTATTGATATTGAGTCTTAACTTGTTGGCTTTAATCCAGTTGTTTACATTAGTTAATTCATGAGTTAGTTTATTGTGAAGGGATAAAAGACTTTTGTCTGTGACTATGAAGCTTGTGTCATCTGCGAATAAGGTAAAAGTAGCACTATTACTTGCATTAGTTATGTCATTTACATATATCAGAAACAAGATGGGGCCTAAAATCGAACCTTGTGGAACACCTTGCTTGATGGACTTGCACTCAGAATACTCGCCATTACAGAGAACAGATTGCTTGCGATCAGATAAGTAGCTCACTAATAGGTTATAAGCAGGTCCCCTCACACCAATATTCATTAGTTTAGCATGTAAAATGTTATGGTCTAATGAGTCAAATAATGCCTTTGATATATCTAAGAAAACACTTGCGACATAAAATTTCTTATCTAGATTAGTATAGAGACAAAATGTAGAAGAGCAGATTCTGTGGACATATTTCTCCTAAAACCATATTGACAGTCAGATAATAAATTATTATTTTCTAAAAAATTACAAAGCCGGTAAGCAATTGCTTTTTCAAAGATTTTACTAATTGATGGTAGAATGGAGATTAATCTGTAATTATTTATTTCATCTTTACCACCAGACTTTTGAATAGGAATTGCTTTAGCTATTTTCAACTTATCAGGGAAAATACCATGACTAAAACATAAATTGATTATGTGTGCAAGAGGAAGTGTTATATATTCAGAAGTTTGTTTTAGTACGGCTGCAGGAATATCAATCATCATAGCCAGTTGCATTTGATTTTAAAGAATTGATGTAGGCTTTGATTTCAGACTGATTACAGGGGAATAGGTACATAGAAAAATTTGAAGAGTTATGAAAATAATCCCTATAACTTATATCGACACTGAGAATAATCGTTGGCAATATTAAGAAAATGATCATTAAATGCATTAGCAGTATCAGGGGAAGAAATAAGATCTAGGTTAATAAGCATGTTATTGGACTTATTTTTCCGTCCCAGTAGCTGATTTACTGTTTTCCAGGTGCTTTTAGCATTACCCTGGTTCCCTTGAAGTTGGCTTTTGTAATATTCGTCTTTAGCAGTACGTAATAGGGAGGTTAACTTATTTCTATACAGTTTGTACTTATCCTTAAATGTCAATGGCCATTTATTAGCAAGTCGTGCAAGTCGATGCTTTTCTTTAATGCATCTAAACAAACCTGGTGTTAAATATGGGCTTCTCTCTGATCTTCTTGTGGTTCTACAACACTTAAAATGAAAATTATGTTGAAATAATTCATTAAACTTTTCAAAAAACATATCATATGCATTGTTAGGGCAACTAGAAGCTAATATATTATCCCAAGTGACCTGTGACATACCATCAACAAAGTTACTGATATTCTCGGGGCCAAATACCCTCTTGTTTACAGTCTTCCGGGGTTGTGCCGGGCCGCTGTGTTTAAGAAATCGGGAAATGACTGGAAAATGGTCAGAGATGTCAGTATGTACTATGAAATTTGTAGAATTTGACTCAGCCTGATTAGACCAAATGTGATATATCAGGGAAACTGTGCCGTTTGCTACTCTGGTGGGTTTGGTGGTTGCAGGCAAGAGAGAAAAGGTATACATTAATGTTGTAAATTCAGTAACATGTGAATTATTTTGTTTCAATAAGTTAATGTTCCAGTCACCAAACAAATATATGGAACTATAGGCCTGACTTTCAATATACTCAAAAAGCTCTTCTAATTTGTTAATAAAATTATTCATATTACCATTAGGTGGTCGATAAATAGAAGCTAGGAAATACCTATCTCTACCACACAATAGCTCAACACACAGACATTCAAGATAAGGTTCACAAAAACTTACGTTATGCAGACTATGAGAAGTATAGGCATCAGACACATACATGGCCACTCCACCTCCGTGCCTGTTACGATGCTTGGAGTGCATTGTGTAACCATTAATTCCATATAAAGGTGCAATGTCACTATCAAGTCGGGTTTCAGAAAAACCGATAACGTCATATTTAATATTGCTTAAGTTTAAAATTTGGTCTTCAAATGGTTGTAGATTTGTTGCAACACTAGCAATATTCATTGATAAGATAGTGAACATATTCGAGTCATCACATGAAAACATTTGGTCATTCATTGTTGTATATACAGACTGTGTGTGTGTGTGTGTGTGTGTGTGTGTGGGTGGGTGGGTGGGTGGTGGGTGGTGTGAGAGAGATTCACCCACGATCTTGTTCACGCGACTCGGACTCACGATCCCCAGTTTCCAGTGTATTCATCTAGTTGTATTTTACAGGACTTGAGCTACACTCGTATGACCCCATCTCCATATCTATATTTTTCATTTTTGCTTCCTTGTTGCTTAGTGTTGGTCGAGGCCACCACCCCGGGAGGCGGGTCACAACACCCGGCTAACATCCGGTACACATTCACTGCTGGGTGGACAGGGGCTCGGGTTTTAAAGAGACCGCCCATCTTTCTCCGCTCCGCCCGGGGATCGAACCCGTGTGTGGTGTGTGTGTGTGTGTGTGGCCGGCAGCGCTGCGGTAAGCATATTATATCACGATTCTCTTCTAAATTCAGGCCATTGACTCCCCGCCATGCACGTCCGCGCCAACGACTGCACTCGACAGCCAGTTATCTAGTTATTTAACACACTTTTGTTGCAATTGCTATTGTTGCTTCTGCAGCTGCTCTTATTAATATTACACACTCTTTTCTGCAACTATTACTATCACTATTACTACCACTACTACTACCATTACTACTACTACTACTTTTATGTATTATCACTTATATTACTTGTGCGATATTCATTGTTATAATTCTTCTTACAGATGTAATAGTAGCAGTAGTAATAGTAGTAGTAGTAGTAGTAGTAGTAGAGTAGTAGTAATAATAGCAGCAGTAGTAGTAGTAGCAGTAGCAGTAGCAGTAGTAGTAGTAGTAGTAGTAGTAGTAGTAGTAGTAGTAGTAGTAGTAGTAGCAGTAATAGTAGCAGCAGTAGAAGCAGTAGTAGTAGTAGTAGTAGTAGTAGTAGAAGTAGTAGTAGTAGTAGTAGTAGTAGTAGTAGACTAGAGTAGTAGTAGTAGTAGTAGTAGTAGCAGGGGAGGGGGAAAGAGAAGGAATCTACTTTGTTTGCACGTAACCTATGGAAAAGAATAACATTTATAATAACATTAATGATGATAGTGATAATCATAATTATTATAATTTGATTATTATTACTATTATCATTATCGTTATTATCATCATTGCTATAAAATTCACAGTAATAATGAGGAGGATGAAATGGTTATGGTAATGACTGATAATAATGATAATGGCACAAATAATGATATCAATTACAAACTTTTCAAACAAAATTATAATAATGACAGCAATAATAAGAGTAGTAATGACATATCAATTCATCAAGCAGTATAATTACCTAACCAACTACCGGAACCCCAAGCAATGCTGAAACTTAATTAGAGCGTCACGATAAAGTAAACAAATAAACAGAACAAATATATACGTGAATTGCATGATGGATGGCCCTTCCCGGAATTTCCCACGAGCACTGCAATACTTCCTCCGTCAAGTTATTTCACAGTGGATAATGAGAATCAGGAAGCCCCTTGGGAACGCTGTAAGGTATGTGTTCACCTCTTCCTCCCTTCAGCTTCGAAAAAATGGTTATATGCGAAACGTGCTTACTGACTACATCTCCCTCAGGCGTTCCTCTACTCATTACTATGCATAAATTTGTGGTTTAAAGCAAATAAATCTTAGAAAATGGTAATAATGTAACGGTAAGCACTCGCCTCTTACGCAGCTGATCGCCATGACGCTTCTATTTGTTGACTAGGGTATCTATATATAGAGGTATATCTATATATTATTAAGGTAGTACTCTATTATTGACGAGTTCGGCGCGTTGTCAAAATTCCTCCCTTTCATCGGTAACCCTTGTGCATGTATAGATAATTCTCCACATGCTTTTAATTGATATCAAAACTGAAATTTATGTTTTGATATCCATTTATTTCAATTCGCAATTAACAAAATAGCACTATTAGATATTTGTAAAGTACGATGCTCATTTATTTCTCTTCGGTGCGGCGCTAATTACACAATATGACAGGCTATCAACGCCAGCAAGAAACATGTGCCCGGGATTCACTCGGATGAAAATTATGTAACTTTAACCAACCCGCAGATGGCAGCAGTGTGGGAGCGGCTACATTCCACGCCCACGCTCTCCTCCACAGCCCACACGCACGCCCACAGGCAGTCCACGCCCTCAGACAGCCTGGAATGGACGCTGCAGGCGGATTACGACCACGAGAAAGATCTGTTCAAGGACAAGCCTGGCATCATGCGGCGCCGCGGGTTGGTCACAGTCAAACATTCATTATATATTGATGTTCAGACTTTTAATGTGTTTAGATGCTGGGTTATTTTTTGCTTACATGTTGTCTTTTGCTTGCAGGCAGGATTTCAGGTCGTGTCAGGAGCAGGCCCGCCACGTGCACTTTGAGGAAGGTCAATGGAGGCAAGAGTGGATCGAGGGAGTGACGGAAGCCAAACACACGAGTAAATAGTAACTTCATTTCCTTTTTTTTTTTTACTAATTTCATCGATGGATTTAGCTGTAACTGATGTAAGTTGATTGAATTTTATTTCCTATCTCTTCATAAAAGTAAAAAGCTGCAATCCTTCACTGTGTATTGTTTATTTGTATATTTGTATTAATAATTTATTTTGATGATTTTAGCGCAACGCTGTCCTGCCCTGGATTTGTCCCAGACTCCACATGCTGGTATGTTAACAAATTATTATTCTCTATTACTAGATCCAATTTTTCATTTGGAAATTTGGTCCTAAATATCCTGCTTATTAGATATTTGTTATCCTTTAGAGATGAGATGATGCAGCATTTACGTCCAAAAAATTGAACGATTAGTATTTCTCAAGCTGGACAGTTGCAACACTATGTTCAAAGTCAAGATTATGATCAGATCAGTTCTACCAAAGACCTCAAACGTTTCACAATAACTTAATTGTTCCCTTATCATTCCCACCCAGGAACAGGAACTACCACGTGTAGGTCTCGAGGCCTCTTGTAGCTTCCTTGTTTTCTTGTGTTCTATGTTATGTTCACTCCATATTGACGTATGTACTTCCACCTCAGCTGATCAATCAACAATATACATTTCACTCAAGGTTTTTGTAATAATCTGTCCTGTTCTTAGGGCGTGGCAAGGAGGCGGAGGAAGGTATGGGGCCGCGGGTGTGGCGGGTGCAGGCTGTGGACTCCCTCACCCACCACCTGCAGTACACCCCGCGCCCCACACACACCCTCACGGTGCCCAAGGCCGCTCAGGGCTACGCCAGGAACCCCACCGGAGCCTTCTTCACCTCCTAAAGCCTCCAGACGCCTCAACTCTTCCTGCTAAACGAACCCCTACGACGTTTAACTCTACGTACAGCCAATACCTTAAACCAATAATTATATAATCAGTTGGCATTTCACTGATTCAGCAGATACGAAACCAAAGCGTCGCCATACATTACATTACACTGATCAAATTATTACCAGCGTTGTTTCCAAAGTGCATCAGTATCTAGGAAGCCTTACACTCTCCTTGATCATTGATTTAGTTATCCCATTTCAAACCTTGTACTGTATACTCTCAACAAGTGCAGCGCTCCTCGCCCCCGCTATCACACGTATCCCGTAATTTTTATAGGAAACTCGAAACGAACGATACCTACCTAATCATATCCTTGCCATTCTTCCCCTAATGAGTTTGTTTACACTGCCAGACATGATGTAATAAATAAGCACGCCCTCATATGAATTATGGAGCTAGGAACAGAAGTAGTCCCATCCTCTTAACAGCTATGCCAATGCCATTTTCATATCCACCCTTATGAACTTCCTTATATATTTTAAACTCCTTCCATAGACAGCAAAATTTGCGTGAAAAACAAAAACTTCGTAAGACTTGTTTGTATGTAACTAGCATCCAAGTTGTTTGTATGTAACTAGCATCCAAGTTGTTTGTATGTAACTAGCATCCAAGTTGTTTGTATGTAACTAGCATCCAAGTTGTTTGTATGTAACTAGCATCCAAGTAGTTTGTATGTAACTACCATCCAAGTTGTTTGTATGTAACTAGCCATCCAAGTTGTTTGTATGTAACTACCATCCAAGTTGTTTGTATGTAACTAGCATCCAAGTTGTTTGTATGTAACTAGCATCCAAGTTGTTTGTATGTAACTAGCATCCAAGTTGTTTGTATGTATGTAAAACTAGCATCCAAGTTGTTTATGTAACTACCATCCAAGTTGTTTGTATGTAACTACCATCCAAGTTGTTTGTATGTAACTACCATCCAAGTTGTTTGTATGTAACTAGCATCCAAGTTGTTTGTATGTAACTACCATCCAAGTTGTTTGTATGTAACTAGCATCCAAGTTGTTTGTATGTAACTACCATCCAAGTTGTTTGTATGTAACTACCATCCAAGTTGTTTGTATGTAACTACCATCCAAGGTCTTTGTATGTAACTACCATCCAAGTTGTTTGTATGTAACTAGCATCCAAGGTGTTTGTATGTAACTAGCATCCAAGTTGTTTGTATGTAACTACCATCCAAGGTGTTTGTATGTAACTAGCATCCAAGGTGTTTGTATGTAACTACCATCCAAGTTGTTTGTATGTAACTACCATCCAAGTTGTTTGTATGTAACTAGCATCCAAGGTGTTTGTATGTAACTAGCATCCAAGTTGTTTGTATGTAACTACCATCCAAGTTGTTTGTATGTAACTAGCATCCAAGTTGTTTGTATGTAACTACCATCCAAGGTGTTTGTATGTAACTACCATCCAAGTTGTTTGTATGTAACTACCATCCAAGTTGTTTGTATGTAACTAGCATCCAAGTTGTTTGTATGTAACTACCATCCAAGTTGTTTGTATGTAACTACCATCCAAGTTGTTTGTATGTAACTACCATCCAAGGTGTTTGTATGTAACTACCATCCAAGTTGTTTGTATGTAACTACCATCCAAGTTGTTTGTATGTAACTAGCATCCAAGTTGTTTGTATGTAACTAGCATCCAAGTTGTTTGTATGTAACTACCATCCAAGTTGTTTGTATGTAACTACCATCCAAGTTGTTTGTATGTAACTACCATCCAAGTTGTTTGTATGTAACTAGCATCCAAGTTGTTTTGTATGTAACTACCATCCAAGTTGTTTGTATATAACTACCATCCAAGTTGTTTGTATGTAACTACCATCCAAGTTGTTTGTATGTAACTACCATCCAAGGGGTTTGTATGTAACTACCATCCAAGTTGTTTGTATGTAACTACATCCAAGGTTTGTATGTAACTAGCCATCCAAGGTGTTTGTATGTAACTACCATCCAAGTTGTTTGTATGTAACTAGCATTCACGTTGTTTGTATGTAACTAGCATCCAAGTTGTTTGTATGTAACTACCATCCAAGTTGTTTGTATGTAACTACCATCCAAGTTGTTTGTATGTAACTACCATCCAAGTTGTTTGTATGTAACTACCATCCAAGTTGTTTGTATGTAACTAGCATCCAAGTTGTTTGTATGTAACTACCATCCAAGTTGTTTGTATGTAACTACCATCCAAGTTGTTTGTATGTAACTACCATCCAAGTTGTTTGTATGTAACTAGCATCCAAGTTGTTTGTATGTAACTACCATCCAAGTTGTTTGTATGTAACTACCATCCAAGTTGTTTGTATGTAACTAGCATCCAAGTTGTTTGTATGTAACTACCATCCAAGTTGTTTGTATGTAACTACCATCCAAGGTGTTTGTATGTAACTACCATCCAAGTTGTTTGTATGTAACTACCATCCAAGGTGTTTGTATGTAACTACCATCCAAGTTGTTTGTATGTAACTAGCATCCACGTTGTTTGTATGTAACTAGCATCCAAGTTGTTTGTATGTAACTACCATCCAAGTTGTTTGTATGTAACTACCATCCAAGTTGTTTGTATGTAACTACCATCCAAGGTGTTTGTATGTAACTACCATCCAAGTTGTTTGTATGTAACTACCATCCAAGTTGTTTGTATGTAACTAGCATCCAAGGTGTTTGTATGTAACTACCATCCAAGTTGTTTGTATGTAACTAGCATCCAAGTTGTTTGTATGTAACTACCATCCAAGTTGTTTGTATGTAACTACCATCCAAGTTGTTTGTATGTAACTACCATCCAAGGTGTTTGTATGTAACTACCATCCAAGGTGTTTGTATGTAACTACCATCCAAGTTGTTTGTATGTAACTACCATCCAAGTTGTTTGTATGTAACTACCATCCAAGTTGTTTATGTAACTAGCATTCAAGTTGTTTGTATGTAACTAGCATCCAAGTTGTTTGTATGTAACTACCATCCAAGGTATTTGTATGTAACTACCATCCAAGTTGTTTGTATGTAACTACCATCCAAGTTGTTTGTATGTAACTAGCATCCAAGTTGTTTGTATGTAACTACCATCCAAGTTGTTTGTATGTAACTACCATCCAAGTTGTTTGTATGTAACTACCATCCAAGTTGTTTGTATGTAACTACCATCCAAGTTGTTTGTATGTAACTACCATCCAAGGTGTTTGTATGTAACTAGCATCCAAGGTTTTTGTATGTAACTACCATCCAAGGTGTTTGTATGTAACTACCATCCAAGTTGTTTGTATGTAACTACCATCCAAGTTGTTTGTATGTAACTACCATCCAAGTTGTTTGTATGTAACTAGCATCCAAGTTGTTTGTATGTAACTACCATCCAAGGTGTTTGTATGTAACTACCATCCAAGTTGTTTGTATGTAACTACCATCCAAGTTGTTTGTATGTAACTACCACCCAAGTTGTTTGTATGTAACTACCATCCAAGTTGTTTGTATGTAACTACCATCCAAGTTGTTTGTATGTAACTACCATCCAAGTTGTTTGTATGTAACTACCATCCAAGTTGTTTGTATGTAACTAGCATCCAAGTTGTTTGTATGTAACTACCATCCAAGTTGTTTGTATGTAACTACCATCCAAGTTGTTTGTATGTAACTACCATCCAAGTTGTTTGTATGTAACTAGCATCCAAGTTGTTTGTATGTAACTACCATCCAAGTTGTTTGTATGTAACTACCATCCAAGTTGTTTGTATGTAACTACCATCCAAGGTGTTTGTATGTAACTAGCATCCAAGTTGTTTGTATGTAACTACCATCCAAGTTTTTTGTATGTAACTAGCATCCAAGGTGTTTGTATGTAACTACCATCCAAGTTGTTTGTATGTAACTACCATCCAAGTTGTTTGTATGTAACTACCATCCAAGTTGTTTGTATGTAACTACCATCCAAGTTGTTTGTATGTAACTACCATCCAAGTTGTTTGTATGTAACTACCATCCAAGGTGTTTGTATGTAACTACCATCCAAGTTGTTTGTATGTAACTACCATCCAAGTTGTTTGTATGTAGCTACCATCCAAGTTGTTTGTATGTAACTACCATCCAAGTTGTTTGTATGTAACTACCATCCAAGTTGTTTGTATGTAACTACCATCCAAGGTGTTTGTATGTAACTACCATCCAAGTTGTTTGTATGTAACTACCATCCAAGTTGTTTGTAACAACCATCCAAGGTGTTTGTATTAACTACCATCCAAGTTGTTTGTATGTAACTACCATCCAAGTTGTTTGTATGTAACTACCATCCAAGGTGTTTGTATGTAACTACCATCCAAGTTGTTTGTATGTAACTAGCATCCAAGTTGTTTGTATGTAACTACCATCCAAGTTGTTTGTATGTAACTACCATCCAAGTTGTTTGTATGTAACTACCATCCAAGTTGTTTGTATGTAACTACCATCCAAGTTGTTTGTATTAACTACCATCCAAGTTGTTTGTATGTAACTAGCATCCAAGTTGTTTGTATGTAACTAGCATCCAAGTTGTTTGTATGTAACTAGCATCCAAGTTGTTTGTATGTAACTACCATCCAAGTACTTTTCAGTCTACATAATTTCCCTCAGACCTCACTTGTCACGTCATCAACTCCTCCCAATGGTTCAATGCAATATGTAGCCTAATAGCCACTCTATGCTGCACACCTTTAGCTTTTTACACGTCCCAGTCCCTTGAAAACTATATATAAATAAATATCCCGGCTATAATGGATGTCCCGCACAAGGAATTATACTTCTATCTATCACCCACGGAATATATTAAGCTCGCAGCTGTGACTTACCTTCACGCGTGCCTGTGCATCCCCAACTTATCCCTTCCTCTGCTATCTCCTCTCCACATGCACCTAAAAGTGTAGAATGAAAAGTCTACACTTAATTTTCTGTAGAATACAAAGTAAATAAACGTGAATAATGACATCATATATTCATATCCAAATCATTTAATGCTACCATTCTTTGTACAAGACATAGGCATATGTACACAAAATAACTTGTTGTACTCTCATACAACAATAAGTGTCACGATTCGCAAACATGTACGGGAGGTTCTTCTTAAATTTAAGGAAGTTCTTTTAGGTCCGGGTGAGGGAGGTTGCCGGGCTCTGACCCCCCAGGTACAGGACAATTTGTACACCTGGTAGATGCTAAACCTCTACCTCAACAACTAGCAAGAAAATTGGTATAGGAGGAAATATGTAAAATAATGTAAAAATAGAGGCAAAGGTCGCCGGGTCGCACCCCTTGCGCGGACATCTTGAACTTGCTTAGTCTAGAGGACATCAAGTACAGGTACATTGTGGAGGCAGAGGCACAATGATGTAAACGTATAACGTAAAAAAAATTCTAGAGAAAAACTAAGAATAATTCAAAATTAATGCCGTTTTAGTGGCATTAACACATACAGGGGACGCTAGTCAAACTGATGATCTGATGAACTGAAAAAATAAAAGGACTAGGGAAAAAGATATGAGAAATAATTAAAAAATACAGGATAAAAACCATCACTTAATGGGTAGATGAGAGAAAAAAAAAGAGAAGAGGCGAAGAGAGAGAGAGAGAGAGAGAGAGAGAGATGAGAACGAGAGAGAGAGAGAGAGAGAGAGAGAGAGATAGAGAGAGAGAGAGGAGAAGAGAGAGAGAGAGAGGAGAGGAGAGAGAGAGAGAGAGAGAGAGAGGAGAGAGAGAGAGAGAGGAGAGAGAGAGAGAGAGAGAGAGAGAGAGAGAGAGAGAGAGAGAGAGAGAGAGAGAGAGAGAACATCGACTCTACAGAACACTATCCTTGTCAATGAAAAAAATATATATATAAATGTCCACGAAAAAAAAATAATAATGATTAAATTCAGGTAGATTTCCTTCATTTCCTCACAACACTCAGTGCACATGTTATTTTCTGTAAAAGATATCAAGATAACTTCACATCGGAAATCCACGAATGTGTATCCATTTGTATGCAAAAGCGAGAAGAGAAAATAAAAAAATATAATATTTTCCCAACAATCTATGTACATTACAAATACAAGTTCTAGTGAGAGAGAAGAGAGAAGAGAGAAGAGAGAGAGAGAGAGAGAGAGAGAGAGAGAGAGAGAGAGAGAGAGAGAGAGAGAGAGAGAGAGAGAGAGAGAGAGAGAGAGAGAGAGAGAGAGAGCATAAATAAAATATATATATATATTCATATATATAGAAAGTGAGTAGTCCAAGCCACATATAATTAAAAAGAGATTCATCAGCCAGCTAGTCGATGTACCAGGTAGATTTTCAAAGATTTATAAATAATATACAGTTCATATTTAAAGTCTCTCAAGAAATAAAAATATATAACAAAAAATAATATATGTATAGTATATAATAGGTCTTAATTTACATACATTTTTACATGAAAACATCAGTGAAACTTTCAGCTTTGTGTGTGTTGGTAGTGGTTGTGGTGACGGTGGTTGTGGTGGTAGTGGTGGTTGTGGTGGTAGTGGTGATGTGGGTGGAAAAAGAAGATCATTTTTTTATCAATAATATAATACATCTGCCCACAAGAAAATAAATAGATGCTCAGTCTGTTATTTCTTCTTTCTGTACTGCATTAACTAAGCAACGGGGGGGTTGAGAGAGAGAGAGAGAGAGAGAGAGAGAGAGAGAGAGAGAGAGAGAGAGAGAGAGAGAGAGAGAGAGAGAGAGAGAGAGAGAGAGAGAGAGAGAGAGAGAGAGAGAAAGAAAAAAAAATTGGCAGTAGTATGTCTGGTAGTGGGTATAAAGTGGATGGGGAACTGTACAACACCGCTCGTCTTTAGAAATGTCAATAAAAGTAATAAAAGAGCATGGTTAACACAGTCAAGTGAAGCAGAGTCCTTGAGTGAGGAAAGTTAGTTCCTTTCACTTCATTCACTTAATATTAAAAGTAATAAACCTTTCCTTTCTTTACACGAATAGTTGTTATGGCCATCTTGACCAAAACTTAAATGATAGTTTCCAAACAATTCACCCTAGGGAGGAATTGTGTTGAAAAGTTTCCATCAATTTTTTTTCCTTTTCTGTTGAGACGGAAGTGTTAGGTGGGAGGCAAGTGTTGGGTGGCACCTGGCTCCGGGAGGGACAGCAGTCATCACTCTCACTCACAAGCACGCCAGACTGGCAGTTTTCTTAAGAAACATTCTAACAGCCCATTATTTTGTCAGGGAGAAAGAACCTAATATTATTTTGTACTTTTCAAAAACAAATAGATACAAGAAGGGGTAAGCAAATTAACGCAGAGAGAATAAAGGAATGGACGAGGAGCACAGGTTGGATGCAACAAAATATTCATTACGTACAAAGCTTTCCAACAATATACACAGGTGCACTGGTCTGCATGGGGATGCAGTTCTTTACAGAGAGCACAGTTTATCCTGATAGCATCACTGGGTCAGGGGCAGAGGTGAGAAGGGGCCCAGAGGCTCCACTGACCCACCATCACGAGCCCCGGGTGCCTGGAGCAGGGCAGTCCTGCCCAGAATACCCTGCACTGCCCTCACCCCCAACCCTGGCAGGGTTTGCATGTCCAGGTGGGATGGGACCCTGTAGGCTAGGACCTGCAGGGACTGTCTGGGGGGGCAGAGGAGGAGGAGGAGGGGGAGGGGGAGCCAGACGTGCCGCTGAGAAGAGAGAGATGGATGAAGTCAGCGTGCTCATTCCTGGGGCACCAAACTGGCCACGGGGAAAGGGGCGGCCGGGGTACTCTGGATTCTGCTGAGGAGGGACAAGGGCAGGAGAGAGGCAGGATCCAGGCTGTTTGGAGGGAGGCAAGCCTGGCAAGCCTGGCAAGCCATGGGCAACAGCTGGCAGGACAGCCATGCCAGCCTGAACCAGTGCTGGTGTGGGCACAGGAGGGACACCCATGGGAGGGGGCACTGGGCAGGGCCGAGAAACTGCTCCTGTTGGAACGATGGGAATCCCAGCTGAAGCCAGAGCTACGATCTGGGGCAAAGATGTCCCTCGCACACTGGGAGGGGCAGAAGGATTTGAACCAGGTGGAAAAAGCCCAGTGGATCCCATTAGCCTCAGAGAGCCAGAGACCACAGTCCCTCCAGTAGATCCTCCAGCAGGCTGTCCTGGTCCCGCTGCACCCACCTTCATCCCACACAACACCTTAGGCTCAATCACTTCCCGTCCATGGAAAATGGAGTTCTTTGGCTGGGCTGTGGGTGGCGGTGGTGGGGGGGGTGGCAGCAGGCTCTTGTGACGGCGATGGGTTCGCTCATCACCCTCTGTGGGAGAATTAATTACATGAAGCATTCAATTCACTATTCTAGTCTACATTGATGACTGTTCATGAGAACTCCCTCAAGGGGATGGACATGATAGGTAAGCCTCCATTTGCATCTGTCCATGCACCTCAGTCTTACATCTTCCAATCCTTTCACTCCAACTTCCACTCTCTCATCACATACTCCAGCACTTATCTTCACATTTGACAGAGGATCGATCTTTTCCACTTACAGCATATATTATACTCTTGTAAACCCTTCTTGTCACCTCACTTCTATCCATGCTCTCCGAACCATCTTAGAGTGCTGCACTTAACCATTTCCACCACTACACAGTTACCCTCTCCCTTACAGGTCATTCTAAATCTTCCATAAACATTCTCATTACACTCACCATCCATTCATTTTGCACCACATATATTTCACTAATATTTCAAGAATTTACAGGTACATAATCACCAGCCAAGGAGAGCCTCATTGTTTCTATACTAACCTGTAAGGTAGGACATGCAGGCTGGACCCACAGTAAGCACTGGTGGCTTGCGGGACAGAGGACTTGTGGTGGCGAGTGGAGTTGTTGGGGACAGCAGGGGAGGGGTTGGTCGACTCAGCATCCCAGAGCAGTTCAGCCGCAGACCTGTCACAATACCATTGTTTACCACTCAAGTACTTAACTACTGCACCTAAATTATAGTCATCCAAAAATATCGCTTCACATTTCAAATCTACTTGCTGCTGTGAGCAAAATTTAATAGAGCAACCATGGCAGTGCAAATGAGAAATTACGTAGCCAGAGATGTCTTGTAATAATGCATAGACTTTTGCAGGCAAAGGGGCATAGAAAAAGAAAAAATAGTAAAAAAAGAAAGAAAAAAAAACCTCAAATGATTGGTAAATAACCTAAATCAACACAAAGACCATACAATAAGAAACTTAATCTCCATGCCCTGCTACAAGACATGCACTACTCTGCTGCCTCACAACTCACCTGACTTATCCTCATCATCATCTGCCACACAAAGACCAAATTCTCGCCGGAGCCTGGCTGTGAGGTTTTCCCTCTGGCGCTCCAGGAGTGTTGGGGCGGCATTCCACTTGACATCCTGCGCACTGCCTCCAGTAATGGTGTGCAGAGAGTGGGACCCTGTGGTGGTACTTGTGGAGGTGGTGGTGGCAGTGAGGGAGGTGGATGCCTCAGATACTGCAGGGGTGTTACTGCTATTGCTGCTGCTGTTAGTGGTGGTGGTGGAGGTTGTGGTGGTATTGCTGCTACTGTTGTTGCTGTTGCTGCTCATGTTCTTGTTTATCAAGCTGTGTTTGTTGAGGTCACTGCTGCTGGCTGTTCCTGCAGCACTGCTGCGGTTGCTCTCTCCTTCTGGCAATGACAAAGTTACCACATCACATTAATGTTAAGGAAAACAAATTGAACTATATGTAAACTATTTATCAAACTATTGATCAAGCATTAATGATGAACACAACCACATGCACTCATTGTAAAGCTTCATGCATCTCATGTTTATTGTGCTAAGGTATAATATTTGTACAACAAATAATCAACCAAATTGAACCAATACCTCTCTTGGATTCCTGTAAAGAACTCCTGGTGTCAAAGTTAATAGGAGATGGAGGAAGGAGTATCGGACCCATGGGGGAGAGTGGAAGGTCTGGGGAGGATCACCATCTTCTCCACTTCCCCCCATCAGCCCTGGTGGGGAGGATGAGCTGGGGGAGTGTGGGCCCCCCCGCAACGAGAACTCATTACGGTGGGACGGTGGACAGGGGGGAGGAGAGGAGTCAAGAGGTCCAGCTTCTCCCCCAACACTTTTCCTCTTGCGGTACTCCAAGATAGACAACTGTGGGCGTACAGGGTGAGCAATTATCTCAAACTGCATCACATGGCTACTAATAGTACATCATTATGAACCACTGATGAACACAAGATAAAATGTACGAGGTAAGTGACAGTTCTTTGAACAATATCAAACAAGTTCTGACAAAACTACCACTACACTGCATTATCTAGTGTAAGGGAACTTATCTAAGGGAAGGTATCTAGGGGAACATTGACACACGTGACAAGGGATTTCAACAAGTGCAGGCAAGACTAAAAAATACATTGATGCTACTTTAAACTGTAGCTGATCTCTGAGCCAAGACTGACCTCAACTGTGACAAATATTTCAACTAGATATAAAAAAAGGAAGAGAGGAAGATTAGGGAGTGAGCAGTGTAAAAGCCTACCTTCTTTTTAACAGGTGCATTTCTTTTCTGAGTGCTTTCTGAATTAGAGTGAGGGTAGTGATGGGAAGGGCTGCTGCCGGCCTCCTCACCGCCTTCCTGCTGCTGGTGTTGCTGGTGTTGATCTTCTGGTGTTGCTTCCTGTGAGTGTGGGGAAGGTGGCGTGCAGGGTCCTCTTGCTCTAGGCCTCCAACTGCCCTCTATGGCATTCTCCCCTGCTCTCCTATCCTCACCTTTTGTCTCCTCAGAACCCCCGCCAATGGCAAAAGGTGACCTGAGAGGGCTGGGGTGGGAGGAGGTCGAAGAGTTTGATGGGCTGGTGGGGGCAGGACCTTCAGGGGTACGAGGTCCTTTCACCCCAAGATAATTTACATTATCAGGTGTCTTGGGTCTCAGGGGATCATTGTCTGAGAAATTTTCAGGGTTTGTCTGCCATGGAAGTGGTGGGAATAGTGTGGGTGGAGTAGGAGGTTTCCTTAAAATTTCTATGGGATGTTCTATGGGCTTCATGGGCAAATCTAGTTTCCACCTTGGTTCTGGAGTAGTCGCAGTGTTACCATCAACTTTCTCGAGTGGAGATGTCATTGTGGTTAGATCATCTTTGGTAGGTGTTTGGGAGTCTCTTGTTCTTCTCTCAGACTGCACTGGGCTATCTTCCCTTGCTGATCTAAGAAAACTCTTTCCCAAAGTTGTGGGTGATTTCTCCCTGCAGATTTTGTCCATATTCTGCTCTTTGTTGGCAAGGGAGGATGGCGACCTGGAACGTTCCCTTAGGTTGTTGAGGGGACACTGTTCCTTATCTTCAAACACAGGTTCTGTCAGCTTGGCATGCCTGTCATCTTTTTCTGCATCAACCATCATTTTATTTTCCTCTGAGGTGAAGTCTTCCTTTTCACTCGGCCTCTCTGTAGACTCCTTCACTCCCTTCCGATTTAGTCTTTGTTCCTTGTCTTTTTTCTTCAGCCTCTGTAGCCTTGGCACCTTTCTGGTTACCTTTTCTTTTTTCTTCCTACTTTTCTTGGTTTCTTCTTGAACATCCAACATTACACTTTCTTCTTCTATCTTGGCTTTTTTGTTAACTGATTCTAAGGATGTTTCAGTTGCTTTTTTGTCAACTGTTTCTAAGTATGTTTCAGTAGCTTTCTTGTCAACTGTTTCTGATGTTTCAGTAGCTTTTTTGTCAACTGTTTCTGATGTTTCAGTAGCTTTTTTGTTAACTGTTTCTGATGTTTCAGTAGCTTTTTTGTCAACTGTTTCTGATGTTTCAGTAGCTTTTTTGTCAACTGTTTCTAAGTATGTTTCAGTAGCTTTCTTGTCAACTGTTTCTGATGTTTCAGTAGCTTTTTTGTCAACTGTTTCTGATGTTTCAGTAGCTTTTTTGTCAACTGTTTCTGATGTTTCAGTAGCTTTTTTGTCAACTGTTTCTGATGTTTCAGTAGCTTTTTGTCAACTGTTTCTGATGTTTCAGTAGCTTTTTGTCAACTGTTTCTGATGTTTCAGTAGCTTTTTTGTCAACTGTTTCTGATGTTTCAGTAGCTTTTTTGTCAACTGTTTCTGATGTTTCAGTAGCTTTTTTGTCAACTGTTTCTGATGTTTCAGTAGCTTTTTTGTCAACTGTTTCTGATGTTTCAGTAGCTTTTTTGTCGACTGTTTCTGATGTTTCAGTAGCTCTTTTGTCAACTGTTTCTGATGTTTCAGTAGCTTTTTGTCAACTGTTTCTGATGTTTCAGTAGCTTTTTGTCAACTGTTTCTGATGTTTCAGTAGCTCTTTTGTCAACTGTTTCTGATGTTTCAGTAGCTTTTTTGTCAACTGTTTCTGATGTTTCAGTAGCTTTTTTGTCGACCGTTTCTGATGTTTCAGTAGCTTTTTTGTCAACTGTTTCTGATGTTTCAGTAGCTTTCTTGTCGACTGTTTCTGATGTTTCAGTAGCTTTTTTGTCAACTGTTTCTGATGTTTCAGTAGCTTTTTTGTCAACTGTTTCTGATGTTTCAGTAGCTTTCTTGTCAACTGTTTCTGATGTTTCAGTAGCTTTTTGTCAACTGTTTCTGATGTTTCAGTAGCTTTTTTGTCAACTGTTTCTGATGTTTCAGTAGCTTTCTTGTCAACTGTTTCTGATGTTTCAGTAGCTTTTTTGTCGACCGTTTCTGATGTTTCAGTAGCTTTTTTGTCGGACGTTTCAGTAGCTTTTTTGTTAACTGTTTCCAAGGATGTTTCAGTGGCTTCTTTGTCGGATCTTTCTGTGGCTTTTTGTCACTGTTTCTAAGACTTCTTGCTATTTTGTCGACGTTTCTGATGTTTTCAGTAGGGCTTTTTTGTCGGATGTTTCAAGTAGCTCTTTTTTTCGTTGGATGTTTCACTGCTTTTTGTCGGATCTTTCTGTGGCTTTTTTGTCAACTGGTTCTAAGGACATTTCTTTGGCTATTTTGTCGTATGTTTCTATGGCTTTTTGGTCAGATGATTCAATGGCTTTTTTGTCGGATGTTTCTAAGGACGTCTCAGTAGTTATTTCGTTGGATGTTTCACTAGCTTTTTTGTCGGATGTTTCAATGGCTTTTTTGTCAACTGTTTCTAAGGACGTCTCAGTAGTTATTTCGTTGGATGTTTCACTAGCTTTTTTGTCGGATGTTTCAATGGCTTTTTTGTCAACTGTTTCTAAGGACGTCTCAGTAGTTATTTCGTTGGATGTTTCAGTAGCTTTTTTGTCGGATGTTTCAATGGCTTTTTTGTCAAATGTTTCCGAGAACGTTTCAGTTGCTATTTTGTGACTGTTTCCAAGGATGTTTCCGTGACTTTTTTGTTGACTGTTTCTAAGGATGTTTCAGCTGCTTTTTTGTCGGATGTTTCAATGGCTTTTTTGTCAACTGTTTCTAAGGATGTTTCAGTTGCTTTTTTGTCAAATGTTTCCGAGAACGTTTCAGTTGCTATTTTGTTGACTGTTTCCAAGGATGTTTCAGTGACATTTTTGTTGACTGTTTCCAAGGATATTTCTGGCGAGGCAGTGGTAGTGCTGGATTGCACTTGATTGTCTTCTGAACTACCTTTGGCTTCTGTCATCTCAGCCTCCTCAGTCCTAGGTCTCCTGATGTCCTTATCTCCCTCTTTCTCCTCTTCTTCCTTCTTTAGAGGCTCACCTTGAGAGCTGCTGACTGTCTCATCCACTGATCTTTTGTCCTCTTCATCCTTACTGACTTCACTGTCCTTGTTTGTTTTATCGGAGTCTTCTATATTGTTTCCTGAAGTTCTTTCTGTCTCCTGGTGTTGCTCTGTGGTGTTTATTTTCTCTTCTACAGAGGCTTGGGGTTCGATTTTGACTTCTGGTTCTTGCCTCTCCTCCTCCTCTTCTTTCTTTACCGTTCTTTCTGTCATTATGATTTCTTGTTGTTCTTGTTTTTCACTCTCACTTTTTGGTTCAGCTTTACAATCTGCTTCTACTTTGGGCTCAGTTGGTTCAATTTTTATTTCTGGTCGGGGTATCTCCTCTTTTAGTTCTGGCTTGTTATCTGGAATATTAGCATCCTCTTTCCTTTCCGTTTCCTTCTCATCCTCAGCTTCTTTCATTACTATTTTCTTCTCTTCCTCTATAGTAACTCTTCTACATCTCTTGACTGGCTTTCTTCTCTTTACTTCAGCTTTAATTTTTAAGTCTTGTTTTCCTTTCATAATTTTTCCTCCCTGTTGTTTCTTCCCTCTTTTAGCAGCCTGCTGTTGCTCCTGGTTGCTTCCTTTCTTTAATATGTTTAGTCTCCTCTTAGGTTTGACAGATTCTCCTTCGCTGTCATCTACTTCAATATCTTTTTCCTCTTCATGATTCTCTTCTTCGTCATCCTCTTCCCTCTCTGATTCCTCATCCTCTTCTTGTAGTGTGTAACAGATCTTCTTTCCCCTGCGTGTCTTCCCTCGTATCACTCCTCTTCCCTCCTTAATGTCTTCCTCATCCTCTTCCATATGATCTTGGGAGAGCTGCCCACACGCTACCTTGCTGAAATGCACTACCCTGCGGCCTTGCTCAAAAAAACTTCCCCCTTCATCTATCACCAGGTCTTCCTCCTCGTCCTCTTCATCATGTTTCTGTACTACCCTCTTGATCCAACCACTATGGGTGCTGGTGGTGTCTGTGGTGGACCTGAGGAACCCTGCACAGGCATGGGTGTCCTGAATGCAAGGACTGGTGGGCGGGTCCTCTGAGTACCTGTAGTTGATCTTGGGCTTGTGTGAGTCCTCCTCCTCAGCCAGTTCTGCTTCCATCTGAAAAGTTGATAGTACTACCTCAGAATATTTCTGGAAACAACATCCACATTGTAGTAAGTCAGGTATGTTCTGACTGTTTTAATTTTCTTCTTTTGTAATGGAATGGGTATCAGTGTTTGATAGACCAGAAAACTAGCAAGCTAGCAGAGTAAGAGAAAAGTAACATGATTGAGATAATACTACAGATATTTTCAGATACTGTCTGGTTGCGATAAATAGTAGTTACATAATTCTTTATACCGCGACTACAGCAACAACTACCCCTTTCCAATACATGGATGAATTCAATTATTCGCAAGGAAAACTGTGGAGAAAATATTTCAAATGTACCGCCATGGTAAACAAATATATCAGTTGCTCACCCACACAGTCACGTTCCAACACTTGACCCATGTATTGACCCACTGACGGCGCTCTCACTCTACACAAGTTAACCACGAGGTCTACTACTGTCTACCAAGAAGCCTAAGCGTCCAAGTTCCAATCCTGTTAGTTTACGTGAGAAAGAAGGAAAGGATAAATAATGAACATTGGTGACAAGGCAAAGGTTCTGGATGAAACTTGAACATGAAACAAGTGCCTTTATGGCCGCATGCTGCTATGGAAAGAGTCCTATACATGGCATCAGGATTAAGATAAATATGATTTTTGCAGCATCAACTGAACCAGCGAATACATTGAGTCACCACTTTACCAAGAAATGAACAATGTACAGTGAATCTGTGTCATTCATATGTGACATCGTAATGTCTGTCTGACTAATCAAGATACAAACTCAGGCAATGGAAATATTGGCGCTTCCGTTTTCGTAAGTAAGAAAGCTAGCAAATGTGAATTCAATATGAGCAAAGGCAGGCTTCACAGGTTAAGAGAAGTCAACTAAAATGTAAATTGTGAGAGAACTTGCAATATCTGGCATTCCTACAGTGAAATAATATTAGTCAAGGAAAGTAAATGAGGAAGGCAGCTGCACTCACAAACCAAATCTTAGATACAACTATACAGTAAGATGACATAAAAAATGTCTATGATATAATGCCATGAGTAAACATAAATCCTCCTTGTGTTGATATCTATGGAATCAATGTAAGAAATCTTTCATTACTAAATAATCTGCTGCAAACCCTCATGCTTTAAAAAATATGTTGATACCTCATCATCCAGTCATATGCAAGTAAAACAGGGAAGCCTGGATGACTGGAGAATTATGACCAGTACATTATACTGTCGTCTTATGTATCAAAATCAAGATAACCAACAAAGTACCATCCACTGTGAAATAAAGTTATTATTCAATCTGCTAAACTCAACAATATCAATAAAAATATCTATCTTTTCTTCCCTTTTAATATTATCTATGTCTTATCTAGGCACTTATTCAGGGAGTCAGTCTTCTTCAGTAGGATGCATCAGAAATCAATGAGGTAAACTGCAGTTGCAGTAAATCCTGACCAAGAAATGACCATCCATAAATTCAGGAAAATTGTGATTTCAAAGATACTGTTATGCTGTTATGGTATGTATGTTATGCTCTGTGATAGAAATTCCTTCCTAAGAAATTTTGACTCATGTTTAGTAAGCTTTGTGTTCTGAAAAATAGCCCAAACCTTCAGGTTTAGCAAAATAAGAAGTAATCGATACCTAAACAAATGGATAACGCACTTCTTCATAAGCCAGCCAACAAACAGAAGAGAAAAGAAAGCTAAAGATAGGTGTCCACATATAAAGTGGACAAATGCACTCATTATGAAATATGGATTATTAATGCACATGTTTCAAATGTGTTACAAATAAAAACTGATATGTAAAAAGATTGACAGGTGGACAACTTGCCCAAACCATCCTTAACACACGGTTGTCTGCTGAACAGTGAATACAAATCATTCCAATTCCATAAAATGAAAATGAACATAAGGTCATAAAGGTGATAGGCCCCAAATTAATATGCATGCATTGCTTGAGAGAAATTTTTGGGGGTGACCCAATGAACTGCAATACTCATGCACTGAAACACTGCTAAGTCTTAAATCATCTTTCTGATCAGCCAGAGGTGGCACATGAATATCCTCTGTGTTCCTCTCAAGGGGTGAGTAAAGGTGTACAAAGGCACTTAAGTCAGTTCATAGCCTACCTCCTCGACCATCTTTTCCTCCTCCAGACTGGTGGAGTGGACAGGGGTGGAGGGCGGGGTGGAGGACAGCTCGGAGGACATGGACTCCCGCGCCAGGCGTCTCTTCTTCAGGGGTGTGATGTAGTCACCTCCACCGGTGGGAGAATCTGTACAACCATAATACATGGATTACTACTGCACTCATGACTCCCTTAATACAACCATTTTGAATAGATCAACAATAACAATCATTACAATTCTAACACTAAAACCTGCCTTCAACTGACCTGGCCTGCTATTGGGGCTGGGGCATAAGCCATTGAACTGTGGGGCTTCTGTCTCCTCACTTATGGCCTGCCTCAGCCATCTCTTCTTGGCTGACCCGCCAGACATGTCCTGAACCGGCATTGATCCCGGGCCGGTTGTCTGATTGAGAGAGGACCTACGCAGGGGCATGGCGGGTGATCTCATGTAGCACGGGGGCACTCCCGAGGGCAGGTCCGTGCCCACCACACTTCCGGCGGGCACCACTGGGTCCACGTTCTCATTGAGCCACTCGTTCATGAGAGCCTTCTTGGTCTTTGGAAACCTGATGAGATATTCCAAACATGTTCCCATCAGACCTTAAATCATGCTGATCCATTGCTACTACAAGGTGCAAGTTGAACAGGAAAACATTATAGTTACATTAAGATCAGGCAAAGTATTCATCAAAATCCCTCATGTGGCAGCCTTCACTCAAGACTCACCTGAATCCCATGGCATTATTGTTGCATTGTGGTGGTGAGTTGAAGTTGAGAGCAATGCTTTCTATGGTGGCGCCACCGCCAGGGGACATGAGGCCCACCGAGGCACAGCTGCTCTCATCGCCTGTGAGGTCAGAGGCTGCAGAGTCAGCCCGGTGATTACTGCGCTTCTGGGGACTGCCTTTTCCTCGTGCCTTTTTCCTGGTGGAATAAATGGAGTAATTGTTTAAACAAAGGCTGTCACTGCTTGGTTCAAGCTTAGGTAATGAGTGGCTGAAAATGCAGTAAAGATGAGCCCTGATGATGATGGGAGTGCTCGCGGGCCACAATAACTCGGCCAAGTGGCCCGTGGCCCCATAGTTGGCCCACGCTGATATATGTGATTGGAATACTGTAATCCTTTTACAAACCACTAAAATTAATATCAGTCTATGACATTCACCAGCCAAGGTGGTAGCAGTGATGACTGCAGTGATATTTCCACAATACTGATCTTGTGACCCACAGAAAAAGAAAACAATATTGTGACACAGCTTTGGTTATCAAAGGCACTGCTACACTGTGGTGTTGGAGGGGGACCATATGCTGGTGTGGTTTCTACCTATAAAATCCATTTTACCTGATGTAAGTTAATTTAACCTTTAATGCTGTCCTATGATATATGCCTACTAGAACAGGTTTCATATATATTACTACATAAGTGCGCTCTCCATGAAATTGGAATATATCAAGCAGTTTTTCCAAGAAGCACAAAACTATGAATATTAAGGAGAGGAAAATAATGCTTTACTGATGAAGATGAGCTACAGGTGCACAACAAAGGATGGAAATAAACACTTACCCTTTGCGGCGGCAGCGGTCGAGTCCTGCCAGGGAGCGCGCACACTCATCAGCACTGCTGGTCTTCTCCCAGTCCTCCTCATCCCCATCACAACGCTTCTTATCCTTCTCCTTGGGCTCCCGCACATCCTTGCCCTTGTCTTCTTCCTTCTTCTTATCCATTTCTTGTCTCCTCTGAGCCGCTTTCTCTAGCCGTTCAAAGGCTTTCATGTAAGCAGCTATCTTCCTCTCCTCTCGTGTCATCTTCTGTTGTTGTTGCTTGTCCAGGGTGGTGCGGGGAGTGTCTGGGAGGGGCGTGGTGTTCCCCGGCGCTGATGAAGGGGTGACGGGACCTGAGGTGGTGATGGTGGTGTCTTTGTTGCAGTCTTCAGGGGAACTGGAGGCAGAGGCTGTGCTTGGAGATTTCACCGGGGACTTGCCACAACCCGATGCTCTCCTCTGCTTGACGGTTGTGACGGGAGTGCTGGGGCTGACCAGGGGAGTTATGACAGACTCCATTAATCTGGGTTCTGCCGAAGCCGTCCTTTTGCTGGTGCGCAGCTGTAGTTGCAGCTGTTGTTTTTTGAAAGCCTTCTTGTTTCTATAAAGTAACAAGTTCATTTTAAATATCAGGTAATACTATGACCAGTTATTTTCATATTATTTTCATAACTTAATATAGACCAAGCTGAATACACAGTACAAAAAATAATGAAAACAAAAGCCCCACTAAAATTAAGCTAATAACAGAAAAGAGAAAACCTTGACCCAAGCAGCCTACTGGATAATATTCAGCAGGTTCACACATATGGCAAAATTCTACACATAACACTCACCCAACAATGAGGCCATTCTTCTTGTGGGTCAAAGCCGGTGGTGGAGCCGTGTGCTCCGGCGGAGGGCCCGGCGGTGCTCGGCAGTCGTGCTCGTCGGCCAGGCAGCACACCAGCTCCAGGGCGGAGTTGGCCGTCTCCAGGGCCAGCGTCACCTCCTCCCCCTCCTCTATCTCCTGGCTGGCCACTATGTACAGGTGGAGGGAGCCGCGCTCTACCACATGTCGCACCTGTCCACACATCATACTCTTCACCATCTAGTATACATAATTTTTGCTTGTGTCTCAAAATTCAACCCATATATCAAACTGTGTGAGAAATTACTAATACAAGCTGAATCTCTTGACACATTGGCTTAGTTCACCTTTTATGGCCCCCTTAGGCAATAAAATTCCCCACACCGGTGTATAACAATGTTGAAAAATATGGCCCAGCATGAGTGGCGCTGAGACATGGTATATCAAAGTGATTGTCCTGATGAAATGCATCTAATACTTTTGAGACATGATATAGTGGTAGTTGGTACCTCTCTGAAGACATAAAAGAAAAAAAGAAGCACACAACCATCGCCTATGACCGATCAATTTGCAAAATTTGGATCAACACGCCAACACAAAATTGGTCCTCCCCCTTTAAGTCTCCAACTACCTGCTTTATGGGGACTGCCATTCAGCAGGCTCTTCGTTGCCTTCTCTTTATTCTGCCCTTACCCAGTTCCATTTGATGTTAAAAACAGGTAATAATAATAATAATAATAATAATAATAATAATAATAATAATAATAATAATAATAATAATAATAATAATAATAATAATAATAATAATAATAAATTATTATTATTATTATAATCATAAATATTTCATCAGTGATGATGACAATCAGCAAAATTGTAAACATTCCCTCCATTATTCCAATCCACAACAATCCCGCCACTGTGTACCTCAGCATTGGGTGTGCAGGAGTGACGGGTGAACCTGGCGTCGTTGCCGTAGGTTCGTGCATCCACACACACAGTGAGGCCCTCCTTGGGCATGTGGTACTGTAGGACATAGGGGAGGTAGGGTTGACCACTCACAGGCTGCTGAGCATTCCATTGCGAGGCCAACAAGTATTTGCCCTGGAACTCCGTGATAGCAGTGTTGGGCGCCAATCTGGTGGCTGCCACAAGGATCTGGGGAAAAGCACAAAACATTACCATCAGCAAAAAATTTCAATGAAACATGGCTCCCATCACAGCCACTGTTGTCTAACTATAGCTCTGTGTTGCCATACTTTCACCCAAAAGAACCCCAAAACCTCAGACCATGAAGTAACTTGGTAATGAATCTTACCTTGCTGTCAAATACATCAAACAGTGTCTGGGGGTTGTTGACCACTCGGCAGCGGTGGCCCAGCACGGCGCCCTGGGTTGAGGCGCGCAGGTCTGGGGAGACTCCGTTGATGCGCGCCGCATGGACCCGCGCTCGCAGCTCAGGGGAGTAGTGGTTGGTGACAGCTGCCTCGTAGCCCTCCACCCACGCCCTGAGGCGCTCCACGGGCCCTCCACTCGAGTCGTCACTTACACCCTCGCACCCACTCAGGCTGTTGCTCTTCCGCTGAAAATAAATAACAAATGTGAAAATATTACATTTTTCCTAATTATCAGATATGTATGTCTTTTTTTATTTATTATTATTATTTATTAATTTTTGGGGGGGGAATATTTGAAATTTGTAAATTTGTTAAAAAATGCATAAACCTTCATAAAGTAATTTTGTATATTCAAGATCTGTAAAATACAAGTTGTATAAGATATCTATATGAACAAGCAAGCTGCTCCAGGTTTTGTGCCATCCCACAAAATTGAGCAAAAGGGCTTATGTATGTAAGACAAGAAAAAATACAACGGCCAACAAAGTCATTGCTTATAGTAAAACTTCTAATGGAAAGATTCAAGGGAGATCCCAAAAGTAACATTCATAGAATAAGGAACTGAAAGACAGGAAACACAACTCTAGCCACAGGATGATTCTTTACCACACAACAAGTGAAGAAAACTTGCTTATGAACAAACTAAACAAATTTGGACCTTTCATTAGTTTCCACGTTCCTACAAGATCACAGTCCATCATGCTTCCATGTACTCTGATGTGTTGGTGACATGGGGCACTCACCCTTCTTTTCACCAGCATCCTCCGGTCCTTATCCTCAAGGCCTGGCAGGAGACTGTTATTGCACAAGGTGGCTGTGATGGTGCTGCTGCCACCAACACTACTGCTGCAGCCGCCACCGCCGCCATTACCACTACCACTACCAACGCCGCCGCCACCCTTCTTCAGCAGCAAGAGTGACCCACTGCCGCTGCTCTTCCGCCCATTCTTCATGTCCTTGATTTGCTTCACCTTTTTCTTCTTCACCACCTTCCTCTCCTGCACCTTCCCCAGGCTTCCCCGGCTCTTAGAGGACATGGGGATGTTGTCTTCCGAGTCGGAGGATGACAACCTGATGGGGAAGTACATACAAGCTTTAAAAGCAACCCTGATTACTTATCATTACCATCTACATAGCTATTTATCAATTATTACTTATAACTCATAACTATTTAACTATTGAATAATATATCTGAATACTTTGAGAACTTTATGGGTTTTTTTGGGAGAAGAATCCACAGACATATAGGAAATAGTTGAAAAAATCCTGATCAATCAAAGCTCTTGATTGTACTCGAATGAAGTACAGTTTTCATAATAAGTTTGAATACAAGTCCTCAATGCTAAAAAAACAACAATAATCCCTACTGGTCTGCCACCCATGTCTCGTATAAGCAGGTGAGCATGCCGTCCCTTCACTGCTTACCTGGCCAGATGTGCCTTGATCTCCTGGCGCCGGCGGATCTGCAGGGCCCGCGCCTTGAAGCGGTCAATGGACCGGGGGTCACACGCCTCACACAGGTACTCGTCCGGGATGTTGTCACGGTCTATCTCCATGCAGTCCACGTGCTGCCACACACTGCCAACACAAACCACCACAACTTACAAACATCACCTAGTACAAGATCAGGTTTGTCTTGTTCCCAATGACTCAACTACTCTAGAGCTTAATATGGTCATTTTGGCACACTTCCCCACGTGAAGAGGTCCAGCATGAACAAGTGGGCCCACCATATGAGGGCACGGGCTAAATCTATTGACACAATGGAAAATATCTGTCCGTATTATTTCTTTCAGTCTGTTGTATGAACTAATAGCTCTGGGAGGGAAGTCTTGAAGTGACACAGTAATACAAACTAATCAAATATGGTATGCAGGACAACAAAACTAACCATGAGGATGAGTGAAAACTGTACTATAGCTACACGTTTTTATATGATAAATATCAAGAATATTCTATATCAATAACCTGTATACCTTAGTGTGAAGAACATTATTAGAATCCCCACGCCCGTTATTCTTGTAGCATGAAATAAACATTTTTGTGGAAGAAAAGACAAAACCATTTTTGTTTGTCTGAACACACATTATCATGACCACATTTGCGTTTGTATAATGTAAAATGACTTTAGATGCTGGGGGAGCAGGCAAAGGCAATACATACTCAGATAGGAACAGCTCCAGCATGAAACATTTGTACAATCACTATTCACGGGGAACAGGTAATACATTTATGTATGGGTGTACTTCTATTAATAGATTATCCTCATGATAAGTGCCTTAGAAAAAAATACTGGCTTGAATCTATACTTGAATGTGAATGTTGGTTCACCTATTATCTTGCTGCTAAGGAAGGTTACCACAGAACCTACGACTCTCCTTTATCACACACTAGTAGATACCATGTGAACCCCCTCACCTCCCTCTCTCCTGTGTTATATGACTGGCTCTTGGATACAGGGTTCCTGGTATGCACTCCCTAACTCTCTATTACGACGATGCTATATCATCATAACCTGTTTTTATCCACAGTGACAAAGCAGGAAAGGCATAGTCACCTCTGAAGAAATTCCCTGCGGTAGTTGTCCAGTTGAAGGCCATGCATCATACTACTCCAGCCCAAACCCAACACTAACTTAAGACCCACATCATAACTATTACTCCAACACCACTTAGGGCTATTCTCACACTTGTCTCTGCCTAATTATTCAAAAGTGCAGCATTTTTCATAAAACTGGCCATTTCCCAAATAAGGTGACACAGCATGTACTGAAACACAAGTGATTTCTGACTGAACACACCTTTTCTATGACAGGAATATATATATACTCACAAGCAGCGGTCACATTGAATCATGTAGCCATCGTCATGGGAGAAGTCACACACACACCGTGTGATGGAGTCATCTGCTGGCAGGTCGTCCCCTTCCCCCTCTGGCGCTGTCTCTGTCTCCTCCCCTGACGGACCCACCGAGGAGCTGCGGTCACTGAGGCGTGAGTCATCATCTGTCTCAGTGGACGGCAGCAGGGATGCTGTGGGCCCGCTGCTGGAGGAGGGTGGGGACTGGTGGTGTTGAGGCTGGTTGAGTGAGGGGAGCTCCACGGGAGGTGGGGGGATGTGTGGTGAGGGAAAAATGATGTTTGACTTGGGATGGGGCATAAACTGTTGGCGGTGCGGGGGCATGTTGGAGAGTGGGTGGTGGGTTATCACTCCCCCCACTGACAAGGAGGGGGAGGAGAAGGAGGCGGCAGAAGAGGGGGCAGTGTTAGTGGAGGAGGAGGAGGAGGAGGAGAGGGGTGGTGGCAGAGGAGGAGCAGCGAAGGCGAGGCGAAGGACCCGGGTGCTGTACGAAGTGGTGGTGTTTCTGCTGGAGGTGCGGGATGGGGGAGGTGGTGGTGGTGGTGGCGTGATGCTGGTGTTGCTGGTGGTGGGGGTGGTGGTGGGTGTTTGCTGCTGGAGTTGGGAGGCGGTGGTGGTGGTGGTGGTGAGGAGTGAGAGTGGCAGTGTTGGTTGTGGTAGGTTGGTGAAGGTGCTGGTGGTGATGAGAGAGTGTGGAGGATGGTGTGTGGTGATGAGAGGTGGAGGAGGAGGAGGGGGCCAGGGATGTGGATTGGTATGTCTGGTGGTGATGGTGGTTGTGGTGGTGGTACTGATGTTGCTGTTGCTGTTGGTGTTGGTAGTGGTGAGGATGTTGGTAAAGTGAGCTAGAGGAAGAGGAGGTATTAGAGGAGGAGGGGGTTGGGGGAGGGGAATGTGGGGGTGTTGGAGGAGGAGGAGCACCATAGTTATGATCCTGAAGAACGAAGGGAAGGTTATAGGTGGAGCTGTGTTTTGAGGAGGAGGAGGAGGAGGAGTTTGAGGAGGAGGAGGAGTATGGGGAGGAGGAGGCAGGTGGAGTGCTCATGGAACCACTTGGTGGACCATCCAGCACACGGCCCATATTGTCTGTTGCATTTGACCTGTGGACAGAAATGATTCTCAAGTCACTGTAAGCAGATAAAGGGAAAAATACACCTACAATGTCAGTAAAGATCATTACTAGTAACATGGGCAGTAAAAGGATATTCTTAAATATTATACTACTACTACTACAATGAATAACAATAATAACTACAGCAGTGGCACTATAGTGACCGGTGAGGTTTTGATATCTTAGCAATACATCCACATTTCATCATCTACTATGACATCTTTCAGAAAATTAGAAAATTATCACGTGCACAATAATGATGCACGGCTCAAACAACCCTCTCTGAACCTGCTGCAACATCTCAAGTTTCCAAAAGAGTGCATCCAATCAGATAAAAATGTTCGTTCAAAAAGATTAAAAACCAAGACATTTCAGTTCACGGTCCTTTACTGCTCCATATGCAACTAATCCTCTCAGTGCATGATACAAATTACCTGAACCTTGATGACTGACACACTGTGAAACTAATAAACTGAACTGTAAGGATTCAGAATGTTATAGTGCTCCTGTAATAAACTGGCGGATTTTCGAGAAAACAAAATGTGAGGCCACGGCCAAGTGACCTGAAGTAACCATTAACGCATATACATGCCTGTACTGTACAAGTGCATACACTGTTGCATGGGGGGGGGGACAAACTAATTATTTATCCTTCTAGGGGGCCATGGTCCAGGTCCCCCCTAACAAAAACTAATCCGCCGGTGGTCATAAACCTGTGCTGGTGTTTTGGTTGGAATGTTTGGTTTGTTTCTTTAAACAACTCTCATATACACCTTTCATCCCCTGCATTCAAATGAACTAGTTACATTATATTAGTCTGCAAAGAGGTCCAGATAGCACCCTCCCTATTGAAGATACTTGATTTTCTTCTGAATGACAGGTTTTGCAAAAAAAAAAAAAAAAAAAAATACAGTAAAATTACAACCTATAAAGCAAACATGCACAGGCAACCACTGATAGGTAGGTAGGCCAATACACAGGCAGTGGCCAGGTGAGTCAAGGAGCAGTACCGAGCGTGGGTGTAGGCGGATAATGTGACATGGTGGGTGGTGGGAGGCTGGACAGTGGTCGCGGCGGCCCCTCCTGGACTTAGCACCAACTTGTGAACCACCAGTGACATCCCGCGGCTACCTGGCCAGCCGCCTTGGCCCGGCCATCCTCGTCCTCACGCTCCCTGTAACAACAGGCCCAAACATGTAACACATACATACTTGGCCTTACACTGACACACACTCATAGCTAGGCCATTGCACATCTTAGCTTTGCGCTTTCTGGAAGTAGGTGCAAGGCCTCATACTTAGAACAATTAACTAGGTTTTCTCAGAAAAAAATAGTGATCTGCGAGGTCTCGTGAATTGTAAGTGATCTTTGCCGTCTGAGTGTTTACGGGTACAGCTGTGATACATGCTAGCTTTTGCATTGCATAAACCCTACCAAAACATGTATCTAAATTGCCTGAGAACAAACATAACATGCCACCTGTATTAAAAATATATACTGTTTTGCTTGCATATGCTTATCATTAACATCTAATCATGACCATTAACTCTAATCTTCACGGCAAAGTGAGCTGTCTAACCACATAATGTACATGCTGTCCAATAACAACTCCATAATTATCACCATAAAAAAGTAAATATAATGGTATTATTTTACGATAGGACCAAACTTTCCAACACAATTGGGAGCATGGTTTTTGTTTACCTTATTGTATTCTAAGAGACATTTTCTCTGAGCTTTCCGTCGCAAATCAATAGTTTCGGAGATATAGAACATTTTAGGTGGGGGAGGCATACGTTTCCTTGTTTACAAAATGCCTCCCTCTTCCTCTTCTTGTGACCTGCATCGCTTTTGTTTCCGAGTAAGTTTTCCGTGCGCACCCGTGGCTAGGAGGTTAATCTCGGGGTTAGGTACTTTATTAACCTTTTTTATTATTGGACCCAGTTAAGAGGTTAAAGGTTAGGTAAGGTGTAAGGTAAGGTAAGGTAAGGTAAGGTAAGGTAAGGTAAGGTAAGGTAAGGTAAGGTAAGGTAAGGTAAGGTAAGGTTAGGTTAGGTTAGGTTAGGTTAGGTTAGGTTAGGTTAGGTTAGGTTAGGTAGGTAGTTCAGGTTAGGTTAGGTAAGGTAAGGTAAGCGATGCAGGTCACAAGAAGAGGAAGAGGGAGGCATTTTGTAAACAAGGAAACGTATGCCTCCCCCCACTAAAATGTTCTATATCTCCGAAACTATTGATTTGCGACGGAAAGCTCAAGGAGAAAATGTCTCTTTGAATACAATAAGGTAAACAAAAACCATGCTCCCAATTGTGTAGGGAAGTTTGGTCCTATCGTATAAATTTACCAATATAATAATGAAAAGGCTTAAAAAACTTTAATATTTTCTTATATAGAAACAAGAAAAATTTCAAATAGGAAGGTAACGAACATTTTCCGATGTTAAATTTTTTAAGTTAGGATAATCACCATTCCTCTCCCTCTCTCTCTCTCTCTCTCTCTCTCTCTCTCTCTCTCAAACGAACATGCACGTAACAAGAGCCTTCCCTTACACAAGTGGCTGAGTTACTGACGCCCACTTTAACTTTCTAATTAAAGAAACATCTGCAGTGACACTTGCAGCACACTTACAGAACATACACTTGGGATTGAATAGTTCAGCAATGACACACACACAAACACAAACACAGGTAAAAACACACAACTAGGTAAATACACACACTTCGTCCATTTACCCATGAGGGACCTTACAAAAAAAAATCTGAGCGCATGTTCAAGAAATAAAGTCATGGAAAAAAATAAACCAAATTCAGAAAATTTTGTTATCTTAATTAATAGGACAAAAAACTAAATAATTAAAGGACAAAAACACATGACGCCAAGCCTTTAACTCATACGAGATCAAATTTATGAGAGAGAGAGAGAGAGAGAGAGAGAGAGAGAGAGAGAGAGAGAGAGAGAGAGAGAGAGAGAGAGAGAGAGAGAGAGAGAGAGAGAACAAAATGGAAGAAGAGAAAATAAGAACTATCAACATAATTGCTATCTCATACGATAAAAATAAATGTTTCCTTCTACCTAACTACAAGTGTGTAATAGCAATTGTCATGGTGGTTGGTGGTGTACACATCCTCCTCAGAAGTTCCCTCCACTGCGGCCTCTTGGGTGTCACGGGGGAGGGAGGGGGGAAGGCTGTTTGGAGGGAGGCATAGTGGAGGGAGGGGGGAAGGCCGTTTGGAGGGAGGCATAGGGGGAGGGAGGGAATATTACTTCTTGCGCCCAATGAAGACTTACAGCTGTGCGCCTCCTCTTCTTCCTCTACCCTGCACCACAACGCAATGTTCTGATGTTACTCCCTCTGCGTTCACTGCACTGTCCTGTCTACACTGTTGTACACCATGTAATACATTGCGATAAAAAACAGCTCGGGTTTCTTTCTCTCCCCACTGAATTATGTATATGTGCCCTTAAAAGCTTGGAAATGCGCCGAATCGATCACACTAATACAAAAGATATTTAGGAACAATGGTGAAGACGATGTAATGGGGGTGTAGTAGTAGTAGTAGTAGTAGTAGTAGTAGTAGTAATAGTAGTAGTAGTAGTAGTAGTAGTAGTAGTAGTAACACCAGGGATAACGAAGGTGGCGAGAACAAGAAATAAATAAACAAACTCTACACTTCCCATTTCAGTAAAAAAGAAATGGGATTCTCATATCGCCCTCCTGGCTGGAAATAGTTGAGTCTCTCCCTCTCACTCTCCTAATGACGTAGATCCTCACACACACCCCGCCCCACCCACGGACCCTTTACCCCACCCCTGCACCCCTACCCTCCTAGCCCGCCATCAACGACGGCAAAAAACCATTCCAGTCTGCAACTCCGAGTGCTGCGTGGTGGTGGCAAGGCGGTGGTCCCAGCAGACATTACACACTCGCAAGGGAAAGTGTCAATAATCCATCTTGAAGGGCGGGGGCGGACCGGAGAAAGAGGTGGAGGAGGAGGTAGTAGTAGTAGTAGCATGAGGAGGAGGTGGAGGAGCGGAAAAGGTGTCCAGTCTCCATTTTGAAGCCAGGCATATCGATCTCAGGCCGCCATTGTGGGTCTGGTTGTCGTGGTAACCCGATGACGTCACTCACATGCGGAGGCGGGAAAGGCAAAGGTGGCAGGAGGGAGGGGAGAAGCGGGAGGTCGGAGGCGCGCGAAGGGGTAGCGGTAGTGTTCCTTTGTTGCACTCGGCGTTATAAGCTCCCGTCCGCCCTGCTGCCTCTTCGGGAGACGGGAGACGTGTGTATATGTGTGTGTGTGCAGTTATTTTTGTTACGATTTATACAGCTAGCCAACAGCCACCATCAACACTACCCTATGGACCCTCTAACCTCTAACCCCCCCCCCCCCTCTCCCTTTCCGCACCCAGTGAAAAAGATGGACGTGTGAATGAAAACGATAAAAGATCAACGTCGCGATATACCTCACGACCCACTGTATTATACCACCACCACCACTACTACTACTACTTATACAACCAGACTAAACCACTACTACTACTTATACTACCAGACTACACCACCACCACTACCACACTTGGTAACTTTATACCACATCTCACCTGGCAGGTCGCCCATAACTATTACTCGTTATCATACATACCTATATCTATTTTATTGTAAATTTTACATTTCGTGGATTTATACTTCAGGGAGTCTTTTGTTTGGCATTTCCACAGAAAACTATCCTTCGATCTGGAGTATTTTGTCCAATTCATCTAGTTATCACAAGTAACACATTTAACTTCAAGCTTTAAAAGTGTTTTGTTGAAGCCACCCAATAACTATAGTGGAATCATCACACAACAGTGGTAGCTACAACGCTATAGTTTGGAAGGTATTGCGTGCCATGGGATCACCTGAAGATCCGTCACCCCAGGATATCCCACCTGAAGAACTGTCACCCCAGGATATCCCACCTGAAGATCCGTCACCCCAGCCCACAGTGAATGTAATATATAAAATTAGGAAGAGAAATATATTCCTTTGTGTTATGCATCTTTTTGTGAAAGTTTAAAGAAAAAATAAGTAATATAGTGTTCCAAAATACAAAATACATTATACTTTACTCAGTATTCCAAAATACAGTACATTTATTTAGTGGATTTATACTTCAGAGTCTTTTGTTTGGCATTTCCACAGAAAACCATCTTTCGATCTGGAGTATTTTGTCCAATTCATCCAGTTATCACAAGTAACACTTAACTTCACGCTTTAAAAGTTTGTTTTGTTGAAGCCACCGAATAACTATAGTGGAATCATCACACAAGTGGTAGGACGCTAGGGTTTGGAGGGTATTGCGTGCCAGGGTCCACTGACTCCTATGACTTATTTTTTTTAGCCCACTTACTTTTATATAGTCCTCTTACCTGACTGGAGCTAGGGTCCTGACTCCTCCCTTTTACCCATTTGACCTGACCTCACTTGGGAAGGTGAAGTCAGGTCAGGTCTTGACCCCACCTGAAGAACTGTCACCCCAGGTGTTGCCACCTGAAGAACTGTCACCCCAGGTGTTGCCACCTGAAGAACCGTCACCCCAGGATATCCCACCTGAAGAACCGTCACCCTGCCAAACTCTGGGGTGACTGTTCTTCAGGTGGGATATCCTGGGGTGACGGATCTTCAGGTGGACATTCTGGGGTGACGGATCTTCAGGTGATCCTTATTGTTTTATGTTTGTTTTATATGCTATTGATTTGAAGAACGAAATTAAATCAAGGTTGTCGTTGGTTACTCATTACTATTTTTATTTCGTATCATGTTTCTCTCAGGTCAGTGTGTGTTGTGTGTGTAAAGAAGGGTGGGAGGAAAGAGAAGGGAGAAGGGGGAGGGTGCAGAAGAAAGGGAGAGCAAAGAAAATGGGAGATCAATGACCGACCACCAAATGATGACCAGTATTGACTACTCTTCAATGGACGAGGCATAGTAGTAGTAGAGGTGGTGGTGGTGGTGGTAGTAGTAGTAGAGATGGTGATGATGGTGGTGGTGGACGTGGTGGTAGTAGCAGTGGACGTGGTGGTAGTAGCAGTGGACGTGGTGGTAGTAGCAGTGGACGTGGTGGTAGTAGCGGTGGTGGTGATGCCATGCAGATCCAGCATGTTGGGGACGTCAGGCAAACAAACGTGTGTGTAAGATTGTGTTGTGGTAGAGGTTGTGACAGCGGCAGAGTCACAACATCAAAGCGTGGGTGAGGCAGCTCTAACTGTGATGGTTGTGATTGTAGTGGTAAAAAATACCTTTCACCGCCCACGGCATCTACCACCACAGCCGCGAACAGCACACACACACACACACACACACACACACAGAAAGAGAGAGAAGGGTGGACCTGCCGACTCCTTTTTTTTTCATCACAAACACACACAGAGACAGACAGAGAGATAGAGAAGGGTGGACCTGCTGACTCCTTTTTTTTATATCACACACACACACACACACAGGAGGGCAGCAGCAGCAGTGGGCAGCCAGATACAACCTTGAACCTCGACCTGCTGCTGCCACTTGTACAATTTAAAGCTGCACCAAGCACCTGGGCGAGGCTCCTGCTGCCTCTATCACACACACACACATACACACTCACACACCGTTCAATATCAGCAAAGTGTTAACAAGACATCTGCCATAACCACTTCAGGGACCACTTTTACGTGCTATCACCCCCACCATCACTATCTCCACCACCACCGCCGCCGCCACACCGACAGTCTCCGTGGCCAGGTCTGGTGGTGGTGGTGGCGGCAAGCTTGCTAGACCATGGCTGAGTAACCTTGAACTTCACTTGTGGGTGTGACGGGCCCATGCCTCGACTCTCGGTTTGCCCCGCCCCCCTACATACACACACTTAGGTAGGGTCGTCGTGGAGGTAGCGGTCGTGTGTGCGTGGTTGTAAGCCAGGAAATAATTAAGGGTAGCATATTACTGACTTGCCTCCATGACGCTTGAGGATGCAGGCGAGGCACCTAGCCAGCCAACCAGCCAGGTAATGCGGAAAAACGCAACGCAGATCAAAGCAATGCGAGCCGAGGCAAACCAGAAAGAAAACGAGGCATTGCAACGCAGGAAAAGGAAAACATGGCAGCGAGCGCGCGCACACACACACACAAGACCACAAGGGTCGAGTGCCACATAATTATATTTAATCTACCTGAAGTAGGGCACAGGAAGAACGCGGTGGCAACGGCGACTCTCAATACTAATTCAGAGGTCGAGCAAAATGTGGCAGTGAGCAAAATGTGGCAGTGAAAGCCTCGTTCATACCTTGTTGTTGTTGTTAGAGAGAGAGAGAGAGAGAGAGAGAGAGAGAGAGAGAGAGAGAGAAGGAGAGAGGACGAGAGAGGATTCAGATCAGATCAATACTTTGATTACAATTGAATAACGTTTGTGAAAAGAACTTCGAGTACAGTCTTATCTCAGGTACATAAATCGACTGATGAGTGTACTAGGTAACATTAATACATGGACAAATATGTTGTTTTAGGAAGCTTCACATTTGTTTTGTTTTGGTTTTGTTCTTCCTTAGATACACTAATGGCACAGAATCTGGATGTGCGTTAGGTTTGGGAAGAGAGAGAGAGAGGAGAGGAGAGAAACATCCGAAGAGGAAAGACAGTAGACGAGACCAGAGGTCAGGATGAGAGAAAGATGAGTGATTGAGAGAAAGACGAAGAGAGAATGAAGAACGAGAATAGAATCGAAAGGAAAGAGGAAAAGAGAAATAGGAAAAGGATATAAAATCGGAGAGGAAAAGGGAAATACGTGGGCAGGGAGATGACTGGTGAGGTGGAGTTTGGTGCAAAGAAAACGAGTTAGAGTTCATAGAGTAAAACCGACAACTGCAAGGATCACAGAAAAGAAAATGAAACGATGAGACAATGGGAGTGTTGGAAGGAAGAAGTGGTGACGGGCGTGACGGTAAGGCTCCTAGACAGACAGACAGGTGGACACAGCCTGAGGGACAAGAGAATGCAAGGAAGCGGGGGCGTAAAACCATCCCCTGAAACTGGTAACTCATTTAACCCCTTCACCCCCAGGTCTTTCCTTTGCTATAAAAAATTGTATGTTGTTTGCCATAAAATTTCGAAAAGTAACTTAATATACCAAATTAGTTAATCGACAAGGATACTAAGCAGGTCATATCTATAAAATATTGCTTATATCTATTAAAATCGTCTAATGGTAGTCAAATTACAATGGAAATTACGTTCTGGGCCTCAAGGGGGTTAGGTTAACAACGATACTGCTGGATGCCGAAGAAACCTTTTATAACAGCACTGAACATACTCATTACGCGAAGAAAAAAAAAAAAAAAAAAAATATCACCAATGGCTGCTTTTGGACAATACCCAAGTCTCGAGCACAGACAGGAAGGGGGAAAGGTGGACAGACTTTGTGGTCGACGAGTGTAAACATCGCATTCAGTTCCACCGTCTCCTCTTCCTTGGTCAGAAAACAATGTGTGTGTGTGTGTGTGTGTGTGTGTGTGTGTGTGTGTGTGTGTGTGTGTGTGTGTGTGTGTGTGTGTGTGTGTGTGTGTGTGTGTGTAAAGGACCTAGCAGCTGGTTGACCTTGGACCGTCCTATGCTACACACAAACATACGGACACAGACAAGCCCTAGCGCGAGAGGGAGGAAGGCAAAAGGAGCGAGATGAGAGGGCTAGAAAGGGGGAGCAAAAGAATAAAAAGAAAGAAAATACATGCACGAATTTCTATCTCCCCTCCTGCCTTTCTCAACTAACGAGCTATAAACAGTCTCTCTCTCTCTCTCTCTCTCTCTCTCTCTCTCTCTCTCTCTCTCTCTCTCTCTCTCTCGCTCTCTCTCTCTCTCTCTCTCTCTCTCTCTCTCTCTCTCTCCTCTCTCTCTCTCTCTCTCTCTCTCTCTCTCTACCGCACCATATACACAAAGGAGAAAAAAAACATTACACAACGATACGAACTTAAAAAAAGACAAATCAAATATACAAGAAAAATAATAATAACAATAATAATAATAAGCGCTGCACCACGCCAGTCAGCCAGTCCGTCGGGCAGTGAGTGGTGGTGAAGGCGGTGGAGGAGCGGCCCGACTGACTGGTTGGATGGTGGTGGTGGTGTGTGGCGGGCAGCATGCCAGCACCCCTCACACACACACACACACACACAGGTGCAGCGCCACAATCAATAGTGTGTTACTCGAGAGAGAGAGAGAGAGAGAGAGAGAGAGAGAGAGAGAGAGAGAGAGAGAGAGAGAGAGAGAGAGAGAGAGAGAGAGAGAGAGAGAGAGAGAGAGAGAGAGAGTGAGAGAAGGCAGAGAAAGACAAGATATTACACAGGAAATAGAATAAAGAAAAAATGGACATGATAAAAAAAGACAGACACAAAAAAAGAAAAAAAGAGGAAATAAGAGAAAAAAAAAGACTAATACAAACGAAATAAAATAAAGAAAAAAATAGACATGATAAAAAAAACAATAAAAGGCCCAAAATTTTTAAAAACTGGAAATTTAAAAGAAAGAGTAAGACAAGATTTATACAGGAAATGAAATAGACAAAAATACAGACAAGATAAAAAAACCCGGACAATAGAACTTATAGAAGACCCAAATAAAGGAAATCTAAAAGAGAGAGAGAGAGAGAGAGAGAGAGAGAGAGAGAGAGAGAGAGAGAGAGAGAGAGAGAGAGAGAGAGAGAGAGAGAGAGAGAGGGGGCAGAGAAAGACAAGATATAATACACAGGAAATAAAAGTAAGTCAATAATAGACTAAATAAATAAAGACAATAGAAGACCCAAAAAAGGAAGAAAAAAAATGGAAATCTAAAAGAGGAGAGGGTGGGACTGGGGGGGGGGGGGGCATCAGGAATTGTCACCACCATTACTTACAAGATTAACAAACAAGCTGATGACGCCCCCCCCCCCTTCAACACGTGGGGATCTGCCGCTCTACCCCCCCCCACACCCCCATCCCCTGAGGCAACACTCATCTGCACCCCCACCCACCCACCCACCCTCGCCTTCCTATTCTCTCGTCTTGTCACATCACAAAAGCAACTCTCCTGCCTAGACGTGCACGCGCAGCGAGACATGAAAAGGCTACAGAGGCGTCAGACATGATGTTACGGTTAGAAATGAACATAAGAAAATAAAGAAGCTACAAGAGGCCGTCAGACATTGATAACGTTACGGTGTTTAGTAATATTTATAAGAACATAAGAAAATAAAGAAGCTACAAGAGGCCGTGAGACATTAATAACGTTACGGTGTTTAGTAATATTTATAAAAACATAAGAAAATAAAGAAGCTACAAGAGGCCGTCAGACATTGATAACGTTACGGTGTTTAGTAATATTTATAAAAACATAAGAAAATAAAGAAGCTACAAGAGGCCGTGAGACATTGATAAAGTTACGGTGTTTAGTAATATTCATAAAAACATAAGAAAATAAAGAAGCTACAAGAGGCCGTGAGACATTGATAACGTTACGTCACTAAACAAAACAAAATAAAATCCAGGCCAAATCCACCATCCAGGACATCAAATCCAGGCCACCACCACCATTACTACCAACATTAACAAAAGTAATGCACCACTATTATAGATCATCACAACCACCGCCACCAACATTCACACAAGTAATGCACCACTATTATAGATCATCACAACCACCGCCACCAACATTCACATAAGTAATGCACCACTATTATAGATCATCACAACCACCCCACCAACATTCACATAAGTAATGCACCACTATTATAGATCATCACAACCACCGCCACCACCCACAGCCAAACAAAAACCACACTTTTACCACCACCACCACAAACTAATAAGGCGAGAATTCCTATCGGTGACAGTTCCAGGTACCATAACAATGTGGTACAGAGAGCAGGGATAAGATATTTATACCCAATGTTGATTATTTTGACTAGTTGATCGTAATACACAAGCTTACCCTGCAATGTTGTGACGGGTGGATAAAGATTAATCTCTAATTTTAAACTCACTTCCTATAAATATTATGGGAAGGCTCAAGAATATGAAACTATAATAATGAACTAAACGAATCAATCAACTACTTGACGTAATAATCACGTATAATAATAGTGTATACGTATAATCACAGCGTATAATATAATGTAATAAATCAAAATGACGTAATACAAAAAAAAGGTATGTGTATCCAAATTGTTGGCATTTCTGATACAAACCCGTTTTTAAGAGATGCTCGCTTACCCAGGGGTTTTTCAGTCATAGTTTGGAAATAAAACTTGATGCAAGAAAATGAAAGCAATGCTCCCTCAACCCTTCTAAACTTGTACGTTCATTCATTTCATGCATTACATAACATTCCCAAACTTAGCAACCTTGCAAGCCACCTGTGTGATTAATAACAGGTTTCAATACATAATAAACAAAACACTCTTCCCCCTCTCTCTATCTTCCTCGCTAAAACAAAGGAACATTTTTCTCATCCGTAAAAGAATTTGCAACTCATTACCTCTGCTAACGAAGTTGGAGGGAGGTTATGTTTTCACCCCGATCTGTTAGTTTGTTTGTTTGTTAGTGTACAGGATTTCTCGAAAAGTTACCAATAGATTTGGACCAAACTTGGTATACCAAGTCTATTTGGTATAAGGAAGAACTGATTTAATTTTGGATGAAATCGAATCACAACTGTTTGTTTTAGAGCGCATACCTCCAGGCGGAGGTATGCGCCCACCCCCCCCTAGTTACCTCCGCCAACTAAGTTGGAGGGGTTATGTTTTCACCCCGATCTGTCTGTGTCTGTTTGTTTGTTAGTGTACAGGATTTCTCGAAAAGTTACGAATAGATTTGGACCAAACTCAGTATACCCAGTCTATTTGGTGTAAGGAAGAACTGATTTAATTCTGTATGAAATCTATTGACAACTGTTGCCATGGCAACCAATTGATAAATATCTCGGCGGAGGGATGCGCTCATGACGAGTGCTATGTATATAACTAGCCGCAAAGCGCCCACCAGGGCGGACCTTTTTGGC
>JACEEZ010021238.1:160000-165000 GCA_016584305.1 Chionoecetes opilio | reverse complement strand
CTAAAGAAATGCCATTACGAGACTATGAAGAAATATGCATGAACTTAATATTCACTTCAACTCTTCGCCATTTAAAACTTTGAGTCAACTTTTATCATGAAGGGTATCAATAGAAGCGCAATTTTATTAGCTTTCCGTTGCTATATTTCGTTATCTGATAAATGAATTAGAACCAGGCATAAATTAGCATTAACTAAATAAATAAAATCATCAATCGGGTAATTTTCCCGATTGATGAGGTTATTTATTTAGTCAACACTAATTTATACATGGTACTAATTCATTTATCAGAAAACAAAATATATAAGAAAATAAATAACATCATCAATCGGGAAAATTACCCGATTGATGATTTTATTTATTTATTTAACGCTAATTTATGCATGGTTCTAATTAATTTATCAGATAACGAAATACATCAATGGAAAGCTAATAAAATTGCGCTTCTATTATACCCTTCATGATAAAAGTTGACTCGCAAAGTTTTAAATGACGAAGAGTTAAGTGAATATTAAGTTCATGCATATTTCTTCATAGTCTCGTAATGGCATTTCTTTAGCGGGTTTTAGTTTTTTATTTGATAATATTATAGAACAAACATTTACGAAGATTACAGTATACCATATATACTGATAAACTAGTCTATATGATAGTCCATAGACCACTATATCTCTTTGTCGGGCGCCCCGCGGGCCCCTATGCAGCCCCGCAATTCAAAACATTGTCGCGTGAACAGTCCAGGTATACAGTGGTCTATGGTGGAGGGGAATACATACATTTCTACATCCATGATTTCAGGAAAGTTAGAAGGAGCTATCTGGAGAGTCTGTGTTTGGTGGGCCGAAGGCCCACCAATAGCCCTCCGCAGGAGCTAGCCAAAAAGTCCGCCCGGAGGGCGGCTTTGCGGCTAGTACATAATAAAAGGGAAAAACAATTCACCGCAACTTGTGGTTTTGCTGCTCTCAGAGAACTCACATGAACACACAAAAAGTAATTTCCTCCCATTTAATTAAATTTCCTGAAAGAGCGTTTTCTCTCGATACAGTTTTTTTCCCCCCTATACAACCACTTTTTCTCCACAATCATAGTACACATATACAAGATGGCAGAACAATAACAATCTAGTCACAGGGAACAAAAATAGCGAAAATAAAAATAAAAAGAGCAGGAATGTTGAACAGAAGTGCTTGGGGCTGGACAGGGTAAAGTTGCTTTGTTCACTATGGGGGCGGCATGATTGGAGCTACAGGGAGAGCGACAGTGGTGGCAGGGGTGTGGGGCAGGGCAGGCAGGGTAAGGGGGGCAACAGTGAGGCAGAGCAGGCAGGGTAAGGGGGCTACAGTGAGGCAGAGATGGCAGGGTAAGGGGGGCTACAGTGAGGCAGAGATGGCACGGTAAAGGGGACAGGGCAGGCAGGGTAAAGGGGGCAACAGTGAGGCAGAGGTGGCAGGGGTGTGAGGCAGGGCAGGCAGGGTAAGGGTGCAACAGTGAGGCAGAGATGGCAGGGTGTGGGGCAGGGCAGGCAGGTAAGGGGGGCACAGTGAGGCAGAGATGGCAGGGTGTGGGGCAGGGCAGGCAGGGTAAGGGGGGCAACAGTGAGGCAGAGATGGCAGGGGTGTGGGGCAGGGCAGGCAGGGTAAGGGGGGCAACAGTGAGGCAGAGATGGCAGGGGTGTGGGGCAGGGCAGGCAGGGTAAGGGGGGCAACAGTGAGGCAGAGATGGCAGGGGTGTGGGGCAGGGCAAGCAGGGTAAGGGGGACAACAGTGAGGCAGAGATGGCAGGGTGTGGGGCAGGGTAGGCAGGGTAAGGGGGGCAACAGTGAGGCAGAGGTGGCAGGGGTGTGGGGCAGGGCAGGCAGGGTAAGGGGGGCAACCGTGAGGCAGAGATGGCAGGGGTGTGGGGCAGGGCAGGCAGGGTAAGGGGGGCAACAGTGAGGCAGAGATGGCAGGGGTGTGGGGCAGGGCAGGCAGGGTAAGGGGGGCAACAGTGAGGCAGAGGTGGCAGGGGTGTGGGGCAGGGCAGGCAGGGTAAGGGGGGCAACAGTGAGGCAGAGATGGCAGGGGTGTGGGGCAGGGCAGGCAGGGTAAGGGGGGCAACAGTGAGGCAGAGATGGCAGGGGTGTGGGGCAGGGCAGGCAGGGTAAAGGGGGCAACAGTGAGGCAGAGGTGGCAGGGGTATGGGGCAGGGCAGGCAGGGTAAGGGGGGCAACAGTGAGGCAGAGATGGCAGGGGTGTGGGGCAGGGCAGGCAGGGTAAAGGGGGCTACAGTGAGGCAGAGATGGCAGGGGTGTGGGGCAGGGCAGGCAGGGTAAAGGGGGCAACAGTGAGGCAGAGGTGGCAGGGGTGTGGGGCAGGGCAGGCAGGGTAAGGGGGGCAACTGTGAGGCAGAGATGGCAGGGGTGTGGGGCAGGGCAGGCAGGGTAAAGGGGGCAACAGTGAGGCAGAGGTGGCAGGGGTGTGGGGCAGGGCAGGCAGGGTAAAGGGGGCAACAGTGAGGCAGAGATGGCAGGGGTGTGGGGCAGGGCAGGCAGGGTAAAGGGGGCAACAGTGAGGCAGAGGTGGCAGGGGTGTGGGGCAGGGCAAGGCAGGCAGGGTAAAGGGGGCAACAGTGAGGCAGAGGTGGCAGGGGTATGGGGCAGGCAGGGTAAAGGGGGCAACAGTGAGGCAGAGGTGGCAGGGGTGTGGGGCAGGGCAAGGCAGGCAGGGTAAGCAGGGTAAGGGGGGCAACAGTGAGGCAGAGATGGCAGGGGTGTGGGGCAGGGTAGGCAGGGTAAGGGGGGCAACAGTGAGGCAGTGATGGCAGGGTAGGAGGTAAGGGGGGCTACAGTGAGGCAGAGATGGCAGGGGTGTGGGGCAGGGCAGGCAGGGTAAGGGGGGCAACAGTGAGGCAGGAGGGGGTGGGGCAGGGCAGGCAGGGTAAGAGGGGCAACAGTGAGGCAGAGCAAGCAGGGTAAGGGGGGCAACAGTGAGGCAGAGATGGCAGGGGTGTGGGGCAGGGCAGGCAGGGTAAGGGGGGCAACAGTGAGGCAGAGGTAGCAGGGGTGTGGGGCAGGGCAGGCAGGGTAAAGGGGGCAACAGTGAGGCAGAGATGGCAGGGGTGTGGGGCAGGGCAGGCAGGGTAAGGGGGCTACAGTGAGGCAGAGGTGGCAGGGGTGTGGGGCAGGGCAGGCAGGGTAAGGGGGGCAACAGTGAGGCAGAGGTGGCAGGGGTGTTGGGCAGGCAGGGTAAAGGGGGCAACAGTGAGGCAGAGATGGCAGGGGTGTGGGGCAGGGCAGGCAGGGTAAGGGGGCAACAGTGAGGCAGAGGTGGCAGGGGTGTGGGGCAGGGCAGGCAGGGTAAGGGGGGCAACAGTGAGGCAGAGGTGGCAGGGGTGTGGGGCAGGGCAGGCAGGGTAAGGGGGGCAACAGTGAGGCAGAGATGGCAGGGGTGTGGGGCAGGGCAGGCAGGGTAAGGGGGCATACAGTGAGGCAGAGGTGGCAGGGGTGTGGGGCAGGGGCAGGGTAGGGGACGTGAGCGGGTGCAGGGGTGGGCAGGGAGGCAGTAAGGGGAACAGTGGGCAGGTGGCAGGGGGGAGGCAGGGTAAAGGGGGCAACAGTGAGGCAGAGATGGCAGGGGTGTGGGACAGGGCAGGCAGGGTAAGGGGGCAACAGTGAGGCAGAGGTGGCAGGGGTGTGGGGCAGGGCAGGCAGGGTAAGGGGGGCAACAGTGAGGCAGAGGTGGCAGGGGTGTGGGGCAGGGCAGGCAGGGTAAGGGGGGCAACAGTGAGGCAGAGATGGCAGGGGTGTGGGGCAGAGCAGGCAGGGTAAGGGGGGCTACAGTGAGGCAGAGATGGCAGGGGCAGGGCAGGGCAGGCAGGGGGGCGGGGCACACAGAGGCAGACGATCAGCTTCAACAGTGAGGGTGGTGGTGATGTTGGGTGTCCACAATAAAAAATTCAAACTTGTCATTGATCAAGTGGTGTGGCTTGACATACTGTAGTAGGATTGTGACCACCTGACGGGCCAAACATTAGTACCTGAGCTTTGTACAGGAGGGTGTGATGAACCTACTGGAGTACCTATAACTTATTACTTATGTAGTGCTTATAGGTGGTCACGGGTTGCTCTAACAATAAATGTTCACTTGGTTTATGCTGCCAAAACAGTTTTCATGTATTTTTTTTACGAATGGTTTATTGTTTAGACATAAAATGTAATATTTGTATTGGACCTTATATTGTAACGTTTGTAGGTATTAAATATAGCTACTTATTGTGGTCATTAAAACTAGCTAAGTAACTGTATAGCTGTCGTGAGTTCTTATTCTTAAAGTAAACAAGCCTGGCGGAGGTCTCATTTTCTTTGGTATATTATCCTTTATCATGAATATTGATTCTTAAAGTAAACAAGCCTGGCGGAGGTCTCATTTCTTGGTACATTATCCTTTATCATGAATATTGTGTCCACCTAATTTTTTCATCTTAATGGCTGCTATCATGAAATATCCTTATGCGTATAACGCTATATTATTTACGCTTCAACATTAATAGTCATGTTGCTGGCACTTGACATCAAAAGATCAGATCAATGCCCAAAACCAAGTAAAACTGGAGAACGTAAAGAGGAGGATGTGTGATGTGATGATTAGATATGATTGTGGTGTGGTGTGTGTTGATTGATGATGATGATATGATGAGATGAGATGATATGCATGATGATGAAAGTAAGATGAGAGTGGTGGGTGGTGGTGGTGGTGATGGTGATGAGTGGATGATGATGATGATGTGATGTGATGTGAGATGATGATGATGTTGATGATGATGATGATGGTGGTGGTGGTGGTGGTGGTGGTGGTGGTGGTGGTGGTGATGATGATGATGATGATGATGATGATGAATGGAAAGACAGCAACAGCACTTACTTACACTTATATACGACAAGCAACACCAATGATAAAGTTTTCAGTCTCACAATAATAATAACAATGATAGTGCTAGTGATCACCAGTGCCCAGTGTTACCAG
>JACEEZ010021238.1:0-155000 GCA_016584305.1 Chionoecetes opilio | reverse complement strand
TCATTGGGGAGCAGGGTGATGAGTGGGACAGCCAGACACAGCGATGGACAGGCGCGGTACAGCAATAAACAACGCCTGATACAGTGATACAGCAGTGAATGGCGGCACAGGCACAGCAAAGGGGAAGTGATGGACACAGCGATTAATTAGTCAAACAGCAGAGAATTATGTATCATAACTTCACTCATTCATATATTCAACACTGCAGTAAATGTGGCCACATGAATTGCTGATTACATGACTGTCATAACAAGTGAATAAGGTGGAGTATTTTGAAATGTGCACACCCAAGCAATGCAAAGTGGGCGGATAACAACGAATGGGTGTGGACAGCATGAAACACAACATGTAAACACCAAACAAGCAGCTTACTACCAGGCTGTTGCGAATCAAATACAACATAGAAGCTATCAAGTTAAGAGCTCTACATCTAAAACTTCCTACTTTTACTTCCAAGAATAGCACAATGACGGTATTAACGACATGCAATAATTTCCTGGTTTTTTCCAAGGTGATGACAGTTGGCTATGCTTGCCTGCCACATTACAAGCCACTTCAACACCACTAAGACGACCACACAGTGATAAACCTGCCAACCAGGTGCACACACACCAATGATCACAATGATGTCAGAGCCATTAATGCAACACAGGCAGATGGACACAGGCAGGAAGAAAGCTGACTGCACTTCCCTCACTCTGTCCAAACACAAAAATGTAAACTATGTCCTTCCCAAAAAACAATGTATCCTGCCGCCACCTGCCCACCCATCACGCCGCCTCACTGTGCATTACCCACCCTCCCTCCCGCCTGTCATTTACTGCCAAGAACCCACGATCACGACACATAACTGTCCAGCTGCTGCCCTCATCACAGTTCATCACCAGGCACCAGCCCATGGCAAGGTGTCCCCTGATAGTGCTGAGGCAGGCCATTATGAATCATAACACTGGTTATGTTGAGACAGCCACACTGGTGCACTTCACGGGGGCAGGAAGATGATACCACTAACTAGCGAGGCTCTGCCTTTGCATGTTTGTTAACCTTTACTCATGCATCATTTTGTTATCTTTTATCATATTACTTCCTAACCTAGTATTTTTAAATAACATTTAAAGTCGTTTGAGAAAAAAAAAAAATCCAACTAGCTTACTCTTTAAAAAACAAAAAAACAAATATTCGGTATATGTAATAATATGTATATTATATATATATATATATATATAATATATATATATATATATATATATATATACATATACATATATCATATATATATATATATATATATATATATATATATATATATATATAATATATATATATATATATATATATGAATACAAAATATGCATGATCCACCCACATCAAAGAGATATCAAAATGCTGACACACTTCACCCTTTTCACCTCATCAATTGGCATCACACACTGTCACAAATAGCTGAGTGGGCAAGGAAGACTAAGGAGGGTGCCAGTGTGTCTGGCTTTGAGGCGGCAGTGTATCCTCCGTACCTTACTAATACCTACACACTGTGCAGCATCTGTGTGCGCTATAAGGGGGAACATGCCGATGCAGCAGGTGTTCCCTAGCTCTGTCCAATGCCTATGTGGCAGCAAGGTGTGTACGTGTGTGCATATCCCAATTGAATATGCACTTCCAAAAGAGTAAACATCTGCTTTATCAGAGGCAGTAGTTATTGATAAAAATATAATCAGCCTTGTACTGAAATATGAATGTCAGCGTGTCAAGTCTGTCAGTGAACTGAGTGAAATGAAAACACAGCATAAAAGTATGCATGCACTTCTTTACTTCTTCACCCCTCGTCATTATGTATTATCAGTCTGTATTTTATTAGCAATTTCCATTTATTTTACTCTACATTTAACACTCAAAGCCTGCATGGGACGATCTATCAAGCTCAAATAAAGGCTGTAATGTAGATAACCAAGTGTTCTTAGGCAGGAAACTTAAATATATCACCGTGGTGGCTTGTCATCTACTCTACCAACCTAACACACCATTGGGTTCGCCTTCCTGTGCTCCCCCACAAGCCATTACCAGAGTGGCCTTCCCCAAGCCTGAGAGTGGCACAGGTGCTGACTGATCCACAACACACCACAACTTATCACACACACACTAAATGCTACTTATTTTTAATCAACACTGAACAACAGCACGTCAGAGATATCTTTACAAGATGAGTTATGATACTAACACCAATACTGTTAGTACATGTTTGTGAATTAATCCATAGACATCCATTTCCTTCTTTTACATGATCATAGCAGTAATGAACCAAAACAAACTAAATCAACACATCAAAACAGGTCTTTATTCTCATATCACCCTATATTTGCTCTATCATTGTTTAGCCAAAATAATTACCAAAGATTACTCCCTTCCTATACCCAGTCCGTGACCCCTTCCATCACATTCCCCCTTCCGTTCCTTTCCCATACAAATATCCAATTCCAATGTTTCATTCCATCACATTCCCTCCCACTCCAATACCCCCCACGTAATCTCTCCCCTTCCTCCGCCAAGTATTTCCTCCACTAACGCAAGGGTCGATCAGCACAGCAACACAAAGGGAATAATGCAGCAGGCACACCATAGCAATGACAATTCGTGTCTATTAATAATGTTTGTGGCTGTGGCAATGGGTTGGTCTTAAACTCTTAATCCGGTCTGGTAGGGTGGAGTCTATTTTTAGATGCTGATCCATTGATGAATTCAGTCAATATATACCCGTCAGGCAACTACCATTTGACTTTAACTTGAGGAAGAACTTATAGCTACTTATTCAGTAACCAATGGAAAACAATACAGAAATGAGAATATTACATAAATGCTGCACAAATAATTTTCTGGTGGATACAGTTCACAGCAGTTAATGGTCCACCGTTGAGCAAGCATAGGTACAGTAGTAAGACCGCAGCCATCACTGATACTGTAAATCTGCTTCCTTTATTCACCATTACCAATTCTATTATGATTACCCATCACTACTACCGTATTACATTATCTCCATTGCTTTGCTTTCCATAACCATTGCTTTTCCCCCACGGCCACAAATATCCCCCACCCTCCTACTCTCGCGATGTATCACTACCATAATCATGCATGCAAATACTACATTCTAAGAGCAATCCCTCTGTAAATGTAAACAGTGACTCTTTCGTGAAATCCCAGTTGGCTAGTTTTTTGCCCCTATTGACTTTAGCAGAAACATGTCATTTCTTGTGTAAAAAATAGACTGGCCTTCACTACTAGAACAGCTGCTATTATTACCCCTGTCATTAAGACCACTGGCATTCCTACACTAAAACCTGGCAACATCCATTTCACTTTTATCTCAATAAATAACACACACGACAAACAAACATTCACATCATTACAAAACACAACTTGTATATGTCATGTACGTATATACACTACCAAATGGATGGACACACAAAAGGAAAAAAATAACAGGGTTCAGAGTTCAAAGTAAAAACGAAAACAAAATCTATAAGACAAACCATGAAGCTAATGACACAGAATCTACAGATGATGATTAATAAACAAGACAGAGCAGCAAGTCATTTCATTTGATGGTACTCTTACATTACTAGTATGGCAAGAATGATTGAAGTTACAGTAATGACGGTCAATGCACAGCGCTGCAATACAAAGGCAGTGGCATCCCCTTCACCCCCTTCCAGCCAGTGACAAAAAAGAGTTACTCAAGACTGGGCTGCTGCATGATCTAACTTTTTTCCCAGAAGCAGTCATAATGAGCCACACAGGAAATGAGACGCACAATAAAAACACTTATTGTCTGTGATTTGGGATTGCTAATGTCAGGGGAGTTACTATTTTGTATTTACCTTGTGTTTGTGCATCACAGTGGAGAGCCCACCCGGGTCTTTATGGTGACGAGTTAGTTATTAAAATGTAGCTTGAGGGTTTAATATACTGACGTACAGTTTTTTCTCTCTCTTTTACATGATTGTTGGTGGTGTGCCGTGCCTCACCCTCTCTCTTTATGTCCATCCAGAGGAGATTTCACTTCATCGCTTGCTTGTGACAGGCTAAGCTTATGTTGCATCGCATCAGCGAATTACAAAGCAAATAAGAAAACTTGAGATTACCCACAATGCAGAAACGGCCATATATTTTTTTTAAACACAGATGGAAAAATGGAAAACACGAGTAATTATCTCCGCAATATCTTTTAGAAAAGAAATAGGTAATCTAAACAACCATTTACCGTAACAACACATAAATAAAACTAGAATCAATATTCAAATCACATACCTAATGCACATGAGATGTAGCCACTTGTTTATCATTTTACAAATAATCTTTAATTGGTTCAAATTGTCTTTGATTGTACAATTGTCTTATCAGTCACTATCATTCAGAAAGCCAGGTTCCATATTTACACACAGGTCAGCCCTTGTTATCTGATGGCAGGCTGCCCACCACCGGGGTTCTGTGCAGCTCGTCTGTCAAGTTCTCGGCTATCTAGGTCTACTCAACACCAGACAGAAAGACTTCACCCACAAGTCACTCACTTCGCTTGTATATGATATTATAAACATAACTATAAGTATATACATTACGTAGGCTACATATTGTGTGTGTGTGTGTGCTATAACTTTATTGTGAAGCAATAAGTCATGCCGTTCCAGCACAATTGTTTATATTACACATAATAGAGGTGCCTGATGCAAGCCTCCATCACACACTGTAATGATGTGCTGCAGCTCCCATCCACCACTTGACAAGAGTGAGGCAAGCAGGAGGCCATCATCACTTCATAGAGGAGTGGCAGTCAAGCTGATGTCGCCTCACATGAGGAACAATCAAAGGGAAGGAACGTGTAGATGCCTTTACTAAGGACCACAAAAAAGATACGAGACCAGAGGTATACAGCATGTGTGTATGAAATGACAGGTGAAATATTAGCAGGTATATAACTTTTCTGTCAAGAATGGCATGTGAAGCATATGGGACAGGGGAGGAATTGAGGAATATGTGAGACATGCCTCTGTGTGTGTGTGTGTGTATGTGTGTGTGTGTGTGTGTGTGTGTGTGTGTGTGTGTGTGTGTGTGTGTGTGTGTGTGAGAAACAATTTGATTCCAACAAGCATCAAGTGGTCAGAATACACGGCAGAAGCAGTCATATATAGGCTCCCTGTATCCACTCCAACCAAAGCTGCTACACAATTTTACCTCCCCACTTTTATAACTAATATCTGTATCCGGGCTATCCACTACAGACCAGTCCCCGATGCTTCCCTTCCTGCTGCTGGCTCCAATCATACCTCAATTCAGGATGATGGCTGAACATTTCTAAAGAATTACTCTACTGAAATAAAATTGCTTTGATTGCTTTGAATGGTATGAACTGTGGCAGCCAATCATCTAAGTCTCTGTGTGTGTGTGTGTGTGTGTGTGTGTGTGTGTTTCATTGCACCGTTTTTCTCTTTTATGGTCCGTCAAAAAGCCTCTATTTATTGACTCTTCATGAACCGTTAGGCCTACCACTAAGGAACTCTCACTTTTAAGGCAAAAATACTTCATAACTTAACTTATATCGATATTGTTCCCAATCTAATCAAGTACTACATCACCAAGCAAGGCAAAAGGTACAAAACTTATACTATAGTATTGGCATTTGTCAGCAGTAATAGTTCTGTCTTCAGCTTAATAAACACAAGTCATAAACATCCCTACCTTACATAATGTTTTTATCGAAGCACATTTGAATCTTGCAGTTTATAGTAACTGCTTGCTTGCATTTGAAGTATAGCAGTTTATAGTAACAAGGTGGCTGATCGGCTGATGATGAGAAAAGCACGAGTGTCGTAAAGTGTTATACTGTTCCACTCTAGGTGTTATACATTTATAGTATATAATTCTAGCGGGTATATAATTTTCAACAAAATGTAAATGTGCAATACTACGCTACCTTAAAAAATGTACCGTAATTAACGAAACTTGTGAAATTATCAAATATACTTGAGAAAAATGAACAAAGTCCACATGAGATAATTATAGGAGTGATGTCCAAAAAAAAAGCGTTCCTTGGTTTATATGATAACCGATTGGCAGCTCATCTCTCATGCACTGAGTCTTACTCGAATATACAAGTAATAGATTACCTGAATATATGATCTCCTTTATTAGTCATGGACTTACTGTGTGGGATAATGTCATTGCACATTTTCATTTAGCTCAAAATTTATAAACTGCACTTCATCAAAACTAAAAAAAATTCTTCTAGACTCCAGGTGCACGTTTCTGATGAATCAAGTACAGTGTTTCTTAAGTACCTACTAATCTGGTGTCTCTTAATACCGAAATACACACCTAAATATATCAACATATACAGAACTACGCTTTTTTTTATATATGTATTATGTTTCAATACCTAAATATACTAAAATATGGTTTCAAGAGACATAATACATATATTTCTAAAACGTATTTGGGTGTATTTTGCTATTAAGATAAACTCTTTCCATCGAAATATACCAAAATAGTATACAGAAATACACCCAAACACATGGTATTATTTTACGATGGCACCAAACTTCCCTACACGAGCATAGTTTTTGTTTACCTTATTGTATTCTAAGAGACATTTTCTCCTTGAGCTTTCCGTCGCAAATCAATAGTTTCGGAGATATAGAACATTTTAGGTGGGGGGAGGCATACGTTTCCTTGTTTACAAAATGCCTCCCTCTTCCTCTTCTTGTGACCTGCATCGCTTTTGTTTGGGATTTTATTAAACTTTTTTATTATTGGACCCAGTTAGGAGGTTAAAGGTAAGGTAAGGTAAGGTTCAGGTTAGGTAAGGTAGCCACGGGTGCGCCTCCGAAACAAAAGCAATGCAGGTCACAAGAAGACGAAGAGGGAGGCATTTTGTAAACAAGGAGACATATTCCTCCCCCCACTTAAAATGTTCTATATCTCCGAAACTATTGATTTGCGACGGAAAGCTCAGAGAAAATGTCTCTTAGAATACAATAAGGTAAACAAAAACCATGCTCCCAATTGTGTAGGGAAGTTTGGTGCTATCGTAAAAATTTACCAAACACACCGAAATATACCAAAATAAGTGTTTTTTTACATATATATTATGTCTTTTAATACCAATATATACTTAAATATGGTATTAGACATGTATTTCTGTTTATTTTGATATATTTCAGAATGCGTTTGGGTGTATTTCAGTATATTTCGGTGTGTGTTTAGGTACACCCGTACTAATCTGGTCGGCAGGGATAGGTCATCATTCTCAGCCCGTCATGCCACACCACCATGAGAATGATAGAGAAGGCCGTCTTTATAATTCTTCAAAGGAAAGGTAGGCTTGTTGAGTGGGAGGAAGAGAAATGCTGGAAAATGTAACTGCAGGGAAGTAAAATACTCCCTATTGACCAATACTCTCCTGACATAACTCTACATACCCCCCTACTAGTTCACTAACCTAACCTGGGCATTGATAACGTAGTCTAACCTCGCTGGGGTGTTTCGACCACAAGACCCCCCTTGTGTTATTGTTCATTTCCGACGGCTGTTGTAGGAGTTAGAAATACGTACAGCAAAGTCAGATCTTCAAGTTGAGGATGGTTATAACTACGTGCCTTGTAATGCATTAAACTGCAGTAGAACCCAAAAACACAAATGGTCATAATTCACTGTTCACTTCAAGTTCAGACATGAAATAATAATAATGGACGCCTACTACATATCTCTAAGAACTAAGTATTACACGGCACTCAGCACTACAATCCTGTAGTTTCACTTGCTTTCAGTAAGAATCAGCTATTTTCCTGACTGGTATTATTAGGTAAACAACACTCAACACTACATTCACCACGTATACACCACCACCACCACCACCACTACTAGCGTCTATATACCTCACTACCACCACCACAACCCATTACACAACACAGCCAGCTCGTTACCTTAAAATAATGTCTTGTTTCTGCACGCACACAGCACGCCAGCCAACCAACCCTTCCTTGCACGACGATGGAGGAACGAACACAACAAAATGGCAAACACAACACACACACACACGAACACACATCAAACCAGCTATGCCACGCTTGCTATCACTGTAACCACAACACTAACAACCTTTCCTTACACACAGGAGTCGCTGCAGATAACAATACGAGTGTGAAAAGCAAAAAATGAAAAAAAAATACTTTCCCGCCCCTTTTTTATGATCTTGTCAAAATCTCCAATAATGCAGACATACGCATAGAACTTCCCTAAAATGTGTTAATATATCCCTATGTTCCTAAAAATATCCATACTGAGAACGAATACCAGAATATAAGATTTAAAAAAAAATAATAATAAATAAGATAAGATACGAACTGTAGAAATCGACTGTTTACAATGTGAAGTCTTTATGAACAGCCACGAAAGAGGTCAAGATAATAGACACAGAAGACTGAGATACAGATAATCAACACCAAAATAACGAACAGGAATAATAAGACTTACCTTTGACGTTGAAGTAGGCGAAGTTGAGGCTTGAATTATATTTTCTGACACCGTAGAGGTAAAATCCTGCTCACACCTCACATATCACGCTCCAGCACCACCACAGACACACGCAAATCACTGAGGCAAACACGGATTTCTCACAACCTTATATAAAAAACCAACAACAACGTAAACATGTAAAGTTGTAAACCACGAAAACAACACTTAATAAACCCTCTTTTTTCTTACTTCCACATATGTTCAGGCGTCCACAGGTATACCGGGGTGTAGGGGACAGGTTCACGGTTCACCTGTGTGGATTAGAGGAGCTAACACTGATTTGTGTGCGTTTTACAGGAGCTTTGCGGTGGAGAGGGTGTAACGGTGTCTTGACTGAGTAGCCATTTTGGTGCGCCGCCACGGGGGCCTCGCGCACGGCGGCCATTAATGCGCATGTGCAAACTGCGCACTACGTCTGTTTCCTCCTCCTTATACTAACATGATTTCTACTTAGTTGCCTATATCTACCTAACTTTATCCTTTCATATGATAGTTATAACTCATCTTATACATTTACTATGGGTTTTTTAATGTGTTATTCGGTTTTACCAATATTTTGGGGATGTTATGGTTTGAGAAACAGACGCACCGCTAAACGTTTCCTACAGAATCATTTGTACTTTAATTTTGAAGCTTGAAATATTTTACCTATCACTACGATATTACATGTCAAATTATTACATGTCATATGGAATTTTGTTTATAACTTAATGTTTGGAAGATGTATGGGTATCAAAATATATCTAAGTTTCTTTTTAAATTCATAATAGCTGCGTTTACCCTATACTTATTTTAATAGTATGTAATATTTCTGATCTTGTTCACATATATCTTGTTCGTGTTATCATTATTATACTTTGTCGATTACCTTTCAAAATGACAGCCATAAACCCTAAATTCCCCGCGTTATGTGTTTACACATCAATGTCCATCTTTCAGCTGTTTGCATGTATGATCTATACAGTACTCAAAATTTGTTTTCTTGTCTGCAGTTTTTCCCATGTTCATATGAGAGTCGTTGCTCGTTACTCGCCCTCACTGCTCTTCACAAATTTCTGTCCTCCAGCCTTCTCTACTCAAAGCTGTCCCTCAAATCATGTCATATGCAGTCCTCACAACTTTTCTTCCACCTCCGACTACTTATTTTGTCCACGTTCAAGATTATTAAACTCCTGCCAATATAATTTGCATCCCTTCTTTCAATGTAGCCAAACCAGAAAACTGCACTAGCTTATTCTTTGAAACCCCCGTCTCTCTTATATCTTGCTATGCCTCACCCTATCCATGGAGAAATCATTTGAGTCTCATAAGTTTCCCATAATGATTACTATAGGCCTTTATATCTGTATTTTCACGAAGATGTCAATTCAACACTTCAAGAGAGGGGAAATGCCCCCCCCCCCTCCTCCCCCCCCGCCAACTCCAGGAAAACCTTCTTGTGCCTGATGGACAGGAAGATTCATGAACAAAATAAAACCATTAACTATAATTTACATTTAAATCATTATCCAAATAGAAACTCATGCAAAGGCTACCGTGCAATCATGGCGACGGTAGTGTGGGCTACCGTTAGAAATAAATGTTTGAATAGGATGTATAGCTCCTACTGATAGGAATCTACTTTTTTTTTTACTATAAAACTACTTCCCTCCCATCAATGAGCTAGCAGGAGACCGCTGAGAAGAAGAACTGTAGCATTTAAAAGGTTACGGCGATGTGACGCAGTTACGCGGGCGGATCAATGACCACTGAACGTTCTCCACAAACTTTATCATCACCCCCACACTACTCATTGAACCCAAAATTCAAAACCAAAAAGAAAAGATTACAATGATATAGCCTACATAACTCCGGAACTCTCATCCTGTTTCTATATTTCCACCTTTTTTAAATCTTAATATTAAATTACTTCAAAAGAGCAGTGTCACAGAAAACTCCACAACTATTTTTTTTTTTTTTTTTTTTAAATCTTATTTTCCTTCAATCTCTCCAAGAAACTTACACTATACAAGGGGTCTTATCTGCCCTCATACTGCTTTGGATTTATGCCTTTCAGTATTTGGGAGAGATTCACTCATACAGAAATAAAGTCCTTTTTCAAACAAGGCAGTCAAATGCTTTTCACCTCAACTCCCCTCCTCTTACTAACTGACTTCAATCTCTAGATCATCACCGTGGTACTGTACATGTATATACGTATCGCTTGTTATCTTGCTACTTCACCACTTTCCCTCCATCCGCCGCAGCTTCACTGCATAATTAATGTGTTACTCTTGCTCATCCCTATTTTTCCCATTTAAATAATGCAAGAGTTAAGCAGTATCTTCACCCTTTTATCCCTCTCCCTACCCAGTAATAACCCTACCCAGTAACCTCTCAAACTCTCCTCTAATTTAAATTTTTTCACCTTTCAGCAACAAATAATGTTGCTGGAAGGTGATCTTGATAATCCAGAGCAGGGGCGTAGTTAGGCCTGGGCATTGGAGGCTATAGCCCAGTATGTTCTATGAATAGCCCCAGATCTCAAATATTTTTTTTTCTTTTTTTTTCTTCACAAAAATAAGATAAGCTCTGACTGGGGCCAACATAAAATTATAATAAAAAACAAGATATTTGGTTAGATGTTACTGATGATTTTTTTAGCGTATGCTGATGGCATCCTTTTTATGAGCAGGACATGAGAGAGGTGGAGAGAACAGAGGAGATGAGGAGTGCATGACAGAGGAGACACCAGAGAAGACCTTTTGGAGAGGTGAAGAAGAGAATATTAGATGGACAAGACACAGAGTTAACATAAGTGCATTTTTTTCGAATTGCATTTTTTTCGAAGTGCACTTTTTTCGAAAAGCATTTTTTTCGAAGTGCATTTTTCTCGAAGTGCCTTTTTTTCAGTGCCTTTTTTCCGAAGTGCCTTTTTTTCGAAGTGCCTTTTTTTCGAAGTGCATTTTTTCGAAGTGCATTTTTTCGAAGTGCCTTTTTTTCGAAGTGCATTTCTTTGCAGTCCTTTGTGATGTACAAAAAAAAAAGTAGTTATAAGACCGAGGTTGGTCTGATTTCAGTATTGAACAAAGCATTGGGAATATACAATCTATATGACTGCTTCATCACGCCAAAGCTCTTTTTCTTAGGGTTTTACTCCTACTGATGAAAATAAAAATAATAACGAAGTTGAACCCCAACTCAGATTGTCTTGATTTTATTTTAATTTCATGTTTCGAAAGTTATCCTAAGCAAATTACCGGAGCCTTTTGGTAGAGCACAGTGTCTCAGATCTTATATTCATTATACTCATAAATAAATTGAAATTACCCTGTAGAAATTTTAAGATCTCGTGGCTGGGCTAAGCCCCCAATGTTTCAAGATCCTAAATACGCCCCTGCAGTGATCCAGAGAGAACTATCAAGACAACTCATGAACCAACTCTTTCCTAAATCATTCTTTTCACGTAAGGGGCTGGCTATTTCTGAGGGTTTTTTTCTGCCCATAGCCAGCCTCTTTAAGATACACACACACATACATTATATATATATATATATATATATATATACATATATATATATAGATATAGATAGATAGATAGATAGAGATATCACTGGGAGCTGCTATATGAAGATTATTAAGTCTTGATAGTTTTGATAATTTTGTCAGATGACTTAACATCTATATATCTAATTATTAGATAGGTAAATTAGTCTAAATAGGTAGTTGATTAGTCTTGACAGCTGAGACAAAGGAGAAAGTTGAGAGGAGATTTATATATTGGAGGCAAGCAATGGAGAGAAGAGGTCTGAAGGTGAATATGTCCAAGACAAAGATGATGGTAACAGGCAGGCAAGAAAATAGAGCAAAATATTCAAGTGGGAAGGTTTCCTTGTGGAGTATGCGGTAGTGGAGCGGGAGTAAACTCTATTCATTGCAAGGAATGTGACAAGTGGTGCGATAAAAGGTGTTCGGGTTCGGGAAAAGGGTTCGGACACCTGAATAGGATGGTAGATTTCTACTGTCCAGTGTGTAAGAAAAATCAACGAAGGGGGCCAGAAGAGGAAGAGGTAGAAACTATAGGAGAGAGCAGTAAGAAAACGGGTGGCAACTACATGGATGAAGTGGAGAGAGATAGTGAGACTGCTGATAAACAAGAGTATTCCACTGAAAAACATGAAGCGTATATGAAGCATGTATAAGACCAGTATTGCTGTATGGTCCTGAGATATGGGCTTTGACGAGGAAGTTGGAGGATGTGTTGGTTGGTTGTGATCGGAGAATGTTGAGGTATATGGCTGGGATCACATTGAGAGATGAAGTGTCCAGTGAAGAGGTGGCAAGAAAATGTGGATTGAAGGAGCTGAGTGCAGTGCTGAGAGTAAGGAGATTGGGGTGGTTTGGGTACGTGAAGAGGAGAGAAGATGGTGAGGTATTGGGGTGAGCTGTTGGAGTGGAAGTTTCAGGTCGCCGTCCACCGGGCAGGCCAAGGAAGACATGGAGGCTGTGTTGAAGAGAATCTGGCAGCATTGGGCATTGAAGTTGAGGCAAAGGATAGAGATACTGTAGTTGGAAGCGGCCATCTAACCTCGTAAGATATTATGGGAAAATCTGCCATTAAACAGAAAGAATAATATATATATATATATATATATATATATATATATATATATATATATATATATATATATATATAATATATATATATATATATATATATATATATATATATATATATATATTATAAGATAAGATATATATATATATATATATATATATATATATATATATATATATATATAAAATGTCATAGCAGACTAAGAAAAATACTTATATATATATATATATATATATATATATATATATATATATATATATATATATATATATATAATGTATTTTTCTTAGTCCTGCTATGACCATTTTTTTATGCAGTAAGGATTCAAATGAATAAAAGCAAAACATGGGTAAATAAAGTTATTTTTATATAAATCGTCATCGCTTAATCACATGAATCATGACTCATTCGACTCAAAACACTACAATTTTCCTTCCTTGCCATGCAAGATGATGAATGAAACAAATCTATGCATCATTCATCATGAGTACACCATAAAGAAAAAAACAAGGCATTCACTCCTTCACCATTATCTCAAAACCCTCACACAAAAGTATTACGGTTTTGTAGTGGAAGCCATTGTATCAACGTACACAACACACACACACTTCGTCCATGAATCACATCTAGTTCCCTGACACAGGTTTCTTCTTCAGATATTTCTAAAATGTTCAAATTGGAAGAAAAAAACCCCATTAAAATTAAGTATGATAAATACACAACGACGTTATTAGATATGAAAATTACATACCAGCACAATACACAGTGAGATTTTTTGATAAATGGATAAAGACACGTTTTAACATTTGATACACTTAACTTATACGTACGTATTTGATTAAAAATCATGATTAAGACACAAAACATCAAGTAAATTGAAAGGAAACTGGTTGCTATTTTTGATTTTTATGCTAACACCCAGCCATCACAAAACAAGCACAGTGTTGTCTGTGCTGTTCCTTGCCTGGCCCGGGTGAGACAGGAACACATCACTTCCCCATGCTCTTAGCAATCTTTGTAAATTTCCAATATTGTTTCTTTTCCTTCATTTAATCTGTCTGTCTTTCTCTAATCAACTTCATGCTAAGGCCCTATTTTGTAAGACTGTCACATCCAAATTATATAAATCTTATAAAAATTGTGCAATGGGAGTGTTGAATAATTACCAGGCATAGCCAAAGATTAGAAAGGAAATGTACGTAAATTCATTTTTTCCTGGTATACCATATTATCATTTTACGCAGAATTGAAGTCCAATTACAATATTGCATTGTATTAGTAAGAATCGTAATAATTTTGTTTGTGAACAATCTGCTTTGCGTAAGTGCCACCCCAAGTGTTTGGGAAAAAGCCTTTTGCATGGGAACAAAAAAATGCCAGTCAACTTATTAAATCTGGGGAAGCAAGTATGGTTGCATTTGATTCAGAGTGATCACATGTGCAGCTAATGTTGCCGCGCTCTGTGACTCTCATGCTTTCACCTTATAGTCTACCTTCCTATTAGCGCTAAGTGCAAGGTTACTGAGTGAGTGATAAGGAGGAATAGAAAGACAAAAAGGATTACAACTGTACCAGGAGTTTCTTCCACCCCAAATACTTTTTTGCATACTGTTTGGCAGAATACCATTTTCTTTTTTAGCATGAGTATGGAGTCAGCCTTAATGGTATTCAACAATCTGGATGGATTGTACATCTCTTAAAAAGGCTGCATAACAACTAAGTTCCGACAAAAATAATCTGCCGCTCAGAATAAAGCTAAAAATGCTTGCTTGCCCAACATATCAATTGAATATTTAAGACAATGTTTTGCATACAACAAATGCATAAGTCTGCTGATGTCTCTCTGTGTGTGAGCCTCTGATGACTTTCAACAAGTAGTCACAAGCACTCCCAAACATTCAGTCACATAAATACATATGTCCAATACCCTGCTGTGGCCGAGCAAAGTACAAATATCTTGATAATATGGCCTGGCACACCTGCAGGGGTATGGACAGGTACAACCAGGTGCACTCACTAACACTCACACAGACACACTCAGTAACAATCTAGTAGCTCATTTGCAGGGCCCCACGAACTTAAGAAATTATATATACGTATACGTAATAAAAACATATAAAATAAAACTACATAACTAAATAACAAAATCAGAATACAACATACAGCACAACAACAAGAGTCATCTCTAATTGAAGTATCATAATAAAAGAGCACCAAATAAAACACAATAAGTTAAAAGAGTAAGATCTGAACGATAGTAGGATAAATAACAGCCAACACCCACCCATTTGAGCAGCTAGTGCAGTCAGTGCCATTTTAAAAGACTATTAATGTAGTGCCTGGCAGGCTGGTTGTCCAATCTCACCACCCAGCAGTGTTTAAATTAGTGGCCTTAACCTGTGATTATGAGCATTGATATTGAAACTGGCTGAGACAGTAATAAAAAATATTCACTATAAAAATTTGGCATCAATAGCTTCTTTATAAATACAATAACATCCTGATTTTTATCACAATGAGTCTGCGGTGTCTACCTCAACAAATGCAACAACAGTGAAAGCAGCTCACATTTTTGCTCCATACTGTCAGCCGTTAGCTGAGCCAGGGTGTCGGGGTGGTTTATGGCCTCTACTCCACTCAGCTGTCTGTCATCTAAGTCTGGGGTGACCTGGAGTCCCCCAGAGTGGCTGACCTCACTGCGTGGGGCTGTGCAGCTGAACATAGTTGGCTGGAAATAGTCCATACTGGCCATTGCACCAGCCACGCCACCAGCCCTCGTCAATCTGTGGACACACGGAAGAATGGGCGGTGGAACGTTAGCTTACCGAACAGAGGCCACACTTGTGACGCAGCTCTGAGGCTCCAGGATTATCTTTAGGAATGAGACACAGTAGACACAGCCATCTCCTCCCTAACCATCCATAGTAAGAAGTTGAGCACAACAAAGGGATGTACAGTATCAGTGCGAGGAATGTTACAATGTATGGCATCGATTATGAGGGTTGATTCACCTAGTTATAAATACTGTGCAACCTACTCTATACCAGGCATTATAACATTCCTCTCACTCCTCCATGTCTTTGTTGTGCTCAGCTTCTTACTAAGGATGGTGGAGAAGGTAGCTTTGCCTTTCCTGTCTTATTACTAAAAGCAGTCTTGGAGCCTCAGAGATAAATCACAGGTGTATACGCACTGTTCAATACACTACACTGCCACTACCTTATGCTTGCAATGTGATTGCAGCAGACGCAGAAAGATGCTCAAGGTTTGATGTGAGTCAGTGTATCATTTCATTGCATGATAAACTTATAAGCTTAATGAATGTGTACTGTTGAAGATTATGATGGCATAGCTTCTTTGTGACCATAGCAACTAGCATGACATTAAAAAACATGGAGGTCTTGTATAAAGAAAACAATGACTGATCTGATTTATTTCTGGGCAAGATGTGACGTCAGAAGGAAGATGGAGATAAGGATGGAGACTAGGAATAAGATAAGATACTTTGATCCTATCTAGACACTTTGCAAGTACCAACTACAAGGTTATTGACTATACAAAGCGCCACCACGCCAGGACGAACTTGGTGGGCTCGAACCGCTGACCGAATGCAGGGACACTACACGCGACCCCGCAGCTCTACCAACTGAGCCACCCTGATGGGTTTGGAGAATAAGAATCAGGTGGGTAATGACTCACCATCTCAATGTTTGTGAGGATGTCGTCAGGATCGAAGGAGATCTCATCTGTGTCGGCTGAAATGAAAAGTTAAGTCAGGCATGTCTCCTTTTATCATATAAAAATAATAAAAAACTCCATATGCTTGACTGCTACCCAAACTAATACTAGTATCTATGACACATATTAGTATTGTACACATTGACTTGTACTCCTACTGTTACAATACCCTCTGATTAATTATACCTTAGATGCTAAAAGTGGCTCCTATAATGGCACTCATATATTGCTCTGGAGGTACAACAGGAGGGAAATCAAATGCTAAGTACAGTCAAACCTCGATATAATGGACTAAAGGGGGGGAGGAGTGGTCCGTTAAAGCCGATTGTCCGTTATAGCGAGGGTATTTTCCCAAGGGTGGAAAAATATATGAAAAAAACGGAAAAATTGTGAAATAAATGAGAAATAATCACATCACAACCAGACTGTGTAGCTATGTTGGGAGGTAAACAGTGGCTGGCACTACATGCTGAATTTGGTCCGCTCCTACACGTGAAATAAATGAGAAATAATCACAAACACAACCAGACCGTGTAGCTAGTCAAGCTCAAGCTCTAGTGAAAGGTAAACAAATTGCTACGAGCCAGATTCAGCCGTGGCTTCCAAAGGTATTGCTTATTATCATGACTAATGCTCATTATTGTATATATTATATGGTTGTGAAGTGCAGTTCTATACACGTGTCACTATTTAGGTCAGTGTAGCACTGCGTGTCACCTAAGATAAGGGTGATTTAGGGTGTTGAGGTGACAGGCAGACGTAGCAGCGGCCACGCCATAACACTAATAGTCACTATTTTAAACAATACACACCTTCTACCACTAAATCACTAGCAACACAGGCTCCTTCCTTATAATATTATATCTTAATATGTGTGATACATCAAAACTCCTTAAAACCCAAGCATTCCAAAGTAAAATGAGAAAATAATACAATTATGTTGAGTTGACAATTTGAGCGGCGATAAGCGGTCTAATATGAAAAAAAAAAAAAAAAAAAAAAAAAAAAAAAAAGTCACGCAAATGGAGTCCGTTATATCTGAAGTCCGTTACATCGAGGTCCGTTATATCGAGGTTTGACTGTACAGTAATCAGCATACAGAACAATAACTCCAAATATATACAGTAAACCCTCACTATAACAAACCAATTGGGGGGAAGAGGATGATGTTATATCTGAAAGTTTGTTATATCCGAGGGATCCGAACTTTCGCATATAACAAACTTTGTCCATTATATGAGGTAAAAGTTAACTATTTCTGACCATTTCCATGTATAATGAACTTTGTTTGTTACATTAGATGAAAGTTCACGTACATGCAGCCATCACAAATATTACACACATACAGGGAAATGACCGTAAATGGCGGCGTACAAGTCGACTCTTTGAGCCTGAAAAAATCTCTCCATAACTAGGGGTCGACTTATACGGCAAGGATAAAATGCGAACCTTTACCACCGAGTGGCAAACAAGTGGATCAGCACTACTAACAATCGCTGTAAACCACTTACCGTAACTCCAGTCAGACAACTACAATATGCGCCACTTCCTGAGCAACAGCGACAACTGGAGAAGACGTTTAGCGGCAGTTCCACCCACAGCTGTTTCCATCGGCTGATACACAGAGTGTAAACACTGGCGAATGCAAATGGCGGAGGGCACCAGTAAGCGCAGTCCAGTCATAGGTACTACCTTGTTTTACTATAATATACAGTATGTAGCAGTACTATCAGGGGACTAGGGTGTTTTACAAGAGAAAACAAGAGGCGGACCTATAGTAAAGATTCATATCTTCATATAAGTGGTGTGGTGTTATGCGTTTTTGCGACAGGTTACCGTATACCGTACCGTAGCCTATCCACATTCAAGCTTTGGCCTACCAGTAGCCTACCATAATTTTGGGGCCGACTTATACGGCAAGTATAGCCCTAACCCGTAATCTTGAGCTAATAATCTTGGGGTCGAATTGTACGCCTGGTCAACTTATACGCCACCATTTACGGTAAAACAATACGTGGTGAGGCACGGGAGGCAGGCAACGTAGTGAGGCATGGGAGGACGTGAGAGGAGGTGTTTACACTCGGGCCGACAAAGCCAGACTAATCGGCCTGCAGCCGCGCACCGCCCGGTCGGCTTTGTTTTCACTGCCACCGTCCGACCTGTGTGTACATGTTTGGCCGGCCCACCACCGAACCAAACCCCGCATTTACCGAATTGATTCGGTAAATCCCCGCATATATCGGAATGGCAGCAAAAGTTAGTTAAAGTCGTAATTCGTTATATTGAGTTCCATAAAAGCGAGAGTTTACTATACAGTACCCTCCCAAGTTTCGCGTTTGCTTTCTTCACAAGGCATAGCGCTAAACTCAAGGATCGCGAAACTCGGGTATTGAAAACACTGTAAAAATGCTTATTTAGTCCGGTGCGAGGCGTAGTACCATATTTTACGGCTTATAAGACTCACGTTTTCCCCCCAAAATACCCTGAAAAATACTAATGGTCTTCCAAGACGAATATTGTAGTACTTCCTTAGTACTTACCTGTTACAAGTATTTCAAATACCATAAGACATTCAAATCAACTACGTAATCTGTCCTCACACTGGTATGTTTACATTCCCCCTTTTGGCGCGATTGCCGCGATTGCCGCGATTGCCGCCAACAGCGCCATCTATCGTCTGCTAGTGTTGACGTATCATTTACCACTAGGCTGTCACACGGACACTTTTTCCGGCATCTTTTGGTAGCAAACGCGGAGTCGCACATGTTCATTCTTTTGCCACCAGTACCGGCATCCTTGTTTACATTTTGGAGCAGCCGACGCCACGCAAAGCTTGTATGAACTATACATTTCAATTAAATAAAGAAAAATGACCAATCTTGGGTGGTCAAGAGATCTCTATGTGATAGGTTTAGGGAAAATAAGTGTTGTATATAGGGAATATAGCTGTATAATTTTGTATAATAATAGTAATATGGTGTAGATGAGAGGAGAAAAATAAAGATGAGAGGAGGAAAATAAAGTGTTTGGCAGAGTAGGGTAGGAGGAATATATAGGTTTATACTCTCTATATATACAAGACATGTGTATGATATGGTACATGCGTATTATAAGATTTTTTTTGACGTATGATTTAGACATACTTATGTTTTGAGTTGTTGATGAGAAGTTATGACGGAAAATGTTGATAAAAACTGAAATTTAATAGGCATTTAATAGGCTGCGTGTGTTTTTACTATAGAAACGGGGATAATATGAAGTGTTATTTTTACTTGATTTAGGAATTCAAGTAAGGTTTATTTATGGTTATCAAGGGAAATGTGAAGAGGGAAGGACATTTTATAGATGCCAGTAGAAGCAGAGTAGCTAAGATAGAAGAATAAGATCTTAGCTACTCTGGTAGGAAGATGCTCATAGCCGAAACGCCGTGTGACAAGTCGCGCACCTTTTGCCACCAGTACGGGCATCTTTTGGTAGCAAGATACCAAAAGATGCTGGAAAATATTGCTCGTGTGACATGGCCTTTAAGCTCTTTTCAGTCCGGGAAATTATCACCCATGGCGAATTCATCAAAAAGATTTACTAATACTATCGCATACAAGCTAAAAGTTATACGATACGCAAAAGAAAATGGAAACAGACCAACAGAAAGACACTTTTGGATCACCGCTGGGAGAGGCGGTGGCCACGTGGTCCGCCCCGAGCACATGGCTGGCCGACAGTGGCCGTGTGGTGATGTAAACAAAGGACATTACCTCCCCTGTAAATGCGGTACACTCACGCTTACTAATCTCTTTTTTGAGGGCTGGGAAAGTGATTGATGGTGTTCATCTGTCAGACTATGTCCTCCAGATGTTGGAATCTGGATCTATTCCTCGCTACATTGAAAAATGTAAGGTAATAGGGAATATAGATCCATATAACATACCGCGGCACAAATGGAAGGGCATCACGACTCTGCTTGGTGGCGATCTTCCGGGCTTATTACGCCAGTGATATATACCACTACCTTGTGAGCTTGAAAAGTATATTTAATCACTCTACCCATGTCTACAATTCTTAAAGACTAGTCAATTCGCACTGCAGTTTAATACACAGCTTAAGCACTGCAAACATAGTAATAATAATGAGCTGTAGCTACTACTGTGTGCGTGAGAGGAACGGTGACTGTGGTGTGCGGGAGCGGAGGCCGTCGGAGAGAGCCTCGCCCAGTCGCTTACACAATCAGTGAGTACTGAGGGTGGCGCGCTTGCTTATACCCCGATTGATGATGATTTTTATTTAGTTAACGTTAATTTATGTATGGTGCTAATTCATTTATCAGATTACGAAATATATTAATGGAAAGCTAATCCAATTTCGCTTCTACTAATGCAGCCCATTAACTCTTATAAAAATCCTGCTTGCGCCACCACGGGCGAGGGCCAACCATTACAGCCCTCGAGTACAGGGCCTGCCATCCCACCCCTGGAGGTCACTGCCAAACGACGCTATAGGCACGCACACGCACGCACACACACACACACATGGAGAAAAAAAAAAAAAAAAAAAAAAACTTGTACGAAGCAGTGCGAAACTCGGGGAGATAATGCGCGAAAGTCGGGATGGTAAGAATTTAATTTAGGACTCAGCGCGAAACTGGCATAGCGTGAAACTCGGGAGGGTACTGTACTTATTTGTTTTTGAAGCTTTCATGCTTTATACACCTGTATCCAAGGCCCTCAGTGAAAAATTATAAAATTATAACCTATATTTTTACATAACTTTTCATTGTTCCCACAAGCACGTCACTGCTACAACCACCCACCTGCTTGGTAATCAAAGAGGGCAAACGCTGTGATGCCCATGGCCTCATCCTGCGGGGCGTCTGAGGCAGCTGCCAGGGCCGGGGCCGGGGCTGCAGCGGCGGCGGCGGCGGCGGCGGGGGGCTCCTGATGGGGGGTCACGGGGCTCTGTCTCCCGCAACACAGGGAAAAGTGGAAGGGGAGGGCAAAGAAGAAAAGAAGGGAGAAAATGTTTCAATTACAATCTGTTATGGAGAACATCAAATTAACCTTTTCATCTAATATTTTTCTTGTAATCATCAGTTCTCAATCATCACCTAGGTAGTGACTTAATACAATGTACAAATAGGTGTGTGCAGATAAACACTAATGACTGACAAAGGTACGTATACAGGAGCCAAGCTGGACAGGTGAACAAACGTCACTTAAGGCGGCCGGGACACAACAACATGCGTCTTACAAGTGACAGCACAGACAACCAGCTGCCACACTGCTGCCGCTGCCATGCTGCGGCACACAACACTGCAGCACATGCCACAACACACACACACAGACATACACAACACACATACACAACACACACACATAGACATAATGGTGCCTTGTTTCCCTTATTTTCAGTCTGTCTCAAAACTCTCATTCTCTTCCCTCAGTGACCCTCAGTGACCCCCTTGACCAAAATTTCATGGGTTGCCGTTGAGCCCCTTGCAGCTGACACATTGCCCCAAAAGGTAATCTTCATATCAATAGTCAATATAAAAAGATAAGCTCAACCTTAAACAAAACACTGCATTAGCCAAGCACAAATGCTCCACCATAATATTGGCAGCTGAGGCAAAAGCTTGTTAGTATGATCGCTGAAAGATATATTCCCTCTTACCAAGTTATCAAAAATAGGAAGAAAAAACTAACTGGAGAGAGAGAGAGAGAGAGAGAGAGAGAGAGAGAGAGAGAGAGAGCGAGAGCGCGAGAGAGAGAGGAGAGCGCGAGAGAGAGAGCGAGAGCGCGAGAGAGAGAGAGCGAGAGCGAGAGAGAGAGAGAGAGAGAGAGAGAGAGAGAGAGAGAGAGAGAGAGAGAGAGAGAGAGAGAGAGAGAGAGGAGAGAGAGAGAGAGAGAGAGAGGGAGAGAGAGAGAGAGAGGAGAGAGAGAGAGAGAGAGAGAATCAAATAACCTGACAAGACAGAAAATGAGTAATATGCTGAACGTATATGTAGGTTAATCAATAAAAACAGTAAGAAACAGGCCAACAGACAGACAAGTAAACAGGGCAGAGAGCACTACAGATCAAGCAAGGAAACAAACCCAAAATGAACAATTAATGGACTAAACTAACAAAATAGATAATATATATAATGAGAAAGACAACACACACACACAGAGAGAGAGCTCTAGAGCTCTAGAGCTCGAGAGAGAGAGAGAGAGAGAGAGAGAGAGAGAGAGAGAGAGAGAGAGAGAGAGAGAGAGAGAGAGAGAGAGAGAGAGAGAGAGAGAGAGAGAGAGAGAGAGAGAGAGAGAGAGAGAGAGAGAGAGAGAGAGATAAGATAAGATTTTCATCCTATCTAGACACTTTGCAAGTACCAACTACAAGGTTATTGACTATACAAAGCGCCGCCACGTCAGCATGAACTAGGCGGACTCGAACCGCTGACCGAATGCACAGGGACGCTGCACATTGGGAACTCACGTCTCTACCAACCTTGCCACCCTGACGGGCAGCTCTAGAGAGACCTCGAGAGAGAGCTCGAGAGAGCTCGAGAAGAGAGAGAGAGAGAGAGAGAGAGAGAGAGAGAGAGAGAGAGAGAGAGAGAGAGAGAGAGAGAAAAAAAATAAGACTCACAAGGCAGGAGGAGAAGGAGTATGAGGAGGAGGAGAAGGAGGAGGAGGAGGAGGGGGAGGAGGAGGAGGAGGAGGAGGAGGAGGAGAGGAGGAGGAGGAGGAGGAGGAGGAGGAGGAGGAGGAGGAGGAGGAGGAGGAGGAGGAGGAGGAGGAGGAGGAGGAGGAGGCGGAGGAGGAGGAGGAGGAGGAGGAGGAGGAAGAAAATGAATTGTGTACAAACAAGATATATAGAAGCAAAAACGTTTTCACTCACACACACACACACACACACACACACACACACACACACACACACACACACACACAAAGAATAAGCATCTCTCTCTCTCTCAAATATTGCTTTTTTTCCTTCTAAAATGCGTGTGTATTCATCTAGTTGTGATTTACCGAAAGAGCTAATCTCGTACTGTCCCGTCTCCAAAACTACTATTATCCAGCTTGGCCTTGAAGTCGTGAATATTCTTGGCATGAACTACCTCCTTATCCAGGTTATTCCACAAATCAATGGATGTGTGTGGGAAGCTAAATTTCTTGATATCTCTTCATGTTTTCCTCTTCAACTTCCTCCATGACCTCTCGTATCTTTTTCGTCCCATAAAAACATAGCCTTTCTATCAAAATTTTCCAGTCCCTTGTAAATGCTGAGCCCATTAATCAGATCACCTCTTTCCCTTCTTTTCTCCAGCATTGGAAGATTTAATCTGGACAGTCTTTCCTTGTACAATAAAACAATTTCCTCACGCTTTGCTGACTCTCCAATTCCAATAGAATTTCTTCTTCCCCTCTTCCGTTCTCAATGCATTTTTTTTCCTTTGCTTCCCTGCTTGATTCACTCATTTTTTGTTCTTTCCTATTCATTCAAATCTTTCCTAATCCATATATTCTTGAAACCTTCCTTCGCCCAGTCCATAATGATGGCAGGTCACGTCAAGAAGTCTTACGGCGGATTGGCATAGCCGACGGTGTTACGGACTCGCTCAGCAGGAGTATTTGGCGTTGTCGATACCTGTGCAGAAGGACAAAGATCCGGATCTTCAAGTCGCTTGTGATCCCTGTCTTACTCTATGGTTGTGAGACATGGGGATGTCTCACTTGCGACTTGAAGAGGCGAATCGATGCCTTTGGTAATAAATGTCTTCGGAGAATCATAGGGTATCACTGGGGTGATTACGTGTCAAATCAGCCATTGCACCGTGAGACTGAATCAAGGCCTATTACCTGCAGTCCGTCAGCGCCAACTTCGGCTATATGGGCATGTGGCACGCTACCCTGAAACCGATCCTTTCCATCGGGTTGTATCTGTAAGAGACAATCTGGCGTGGAGGAGGCCAAGGGGGTGCCCACAAGGCTCGTGGCTGGGGCAAGTTGATGTTTCCTGTCGAGAGTTGCTTGGTATGGTATAAAATACTTTGATCCTATCTAGACACTTTGCAAGTACCAACTACAAGGTTATTGACTATACAAAGCGCCACCACGCCAGGACAAACTTGGTGGGCTCGAACCGCTGACCGAATGCAGGGACGCTACACGCGAGCCCGCAGCTCTACCAACCGAGCCACCCTGACGGGTGCTTGGTATGGGAAGGGAGCCTGCATGGGGACTCGTGCATGGTGACCCCCGGGAGTGGCGTCGTAGGGTGGAAGAGGCGACGCGCCCCCCGGTGTATGCCCCCAATGATTGATTGATTCTTCCTCTGCATGTTTCCAAGACTTTGATAGAATATTTTCAGCAGCTGATTGTGACTGAAATGTAACTTTCATTGGTCTCACTTCCCCTTCTCTAAATTTACCCAATCTGTACACTTCTTCATCTTCCTGCTTCAGTTCTGCATTATTTTCTTGGACTAACTCAAGTATTTCTTGTGCCATCCTTTTCTTTTCTTTTCCTCTAATGTGATGGATGGGCATCACCTCTTCCTCCACCCCATGAAGCACAATACATTTCTTCTTGTCAAATGTATTTCATACCAACTTTTCCTTTTTATTGATAATCTTCACCACTTTCTCCTTTATCTGATTTTCCAAAATGTCCCTAAAATTTACCTTCTCTTCTTTTTCCTTCTTCCACTCTCGGTGCAGCCCCTTCCTCTCCTTCATCTCCTCCGTGCTTCCCTTCACTATGTCTTCATTCTTCTGCATTTCCTTTGTTAAGGTTTCCCAGGTTTCCTTCAAACTAATATTTTCAGCCCTCAACTCCTTCATAACCTCATTGGTTTTCTTTTCACTTTCTACTTCCTGCCTCCTCAGTTCTTGATTTTCTACTCTTAGCACGTTGGCCACTTCCTCCATCTTCTTCATTCTCTGCAGTAGTGTTTCCACTGCGTTTTCTACTAATGTTGGTCGTTTCGGGAACATCCTCTTAGCCAGCTGTCTGTCCTCGGAGTCAAAACCTTGAAACTCTTGTCATACCAGCAAGTTTCACAGCCACTTATCTTGATGGGGGCTCTATCACATAAATCACTCTTATCCGTGTGTGTGTGCGTGTGCGTGTGTGTGTGTGTGTTGTGTGTGTGTGTGTGTGTGTGTGTGTGTGTGTGTGTGTGTGTGTGTGTGTGTTATATAGGATACCATAGTCAATAATTTTTTTTTCTCTCTGACACAGACACACATGCACACACACACACACACACACACACACACACACACACACACACACACAACACACCCACACACACCCACACACACACACACACATAAATTGGGGTAGGTATCATATACAATTTATGGGGGAGGTTTATAATTATAGTGTGGTTAAAAAAGCAATCAATATTAGTATCTCCCCCTATTTTCATGTTATTTTATCCTTTTAGTAAATTATGTGAGATGGACGATGATTTTAAAGAGGTAATTAATCATGAAAATAATAAAATGAGTAACATAGCAAAGGGAAGATAATATGTGATGGATCAGGAGGAGAAAGGAGGAGGAAGGAGGGGGGGTTGGGGATGATGGGATGGTCAGGAAAAAGGAGGGGGAAATGGAGGGGGGGAGGGATGAGGAGGGTATGGGGGAGGGGGGGAGAAGGGTCCCCTGGGGATGCGGCCATAAGGGGGAGCTTTGTTGCGCCCCTAGCCCCCAGCCCTCCTTCTCTGCCCTGAAGGCTGCCCCCTTTGCTGCTGCCCCTCCGCCTCCCAAACCCCAACAACCAGTGTGCAGGCGCTACAGCCAGTGCTTGCTTGCTTGTATCTCCTCTCTCTCTCTCTTGTTTATAGTTTTTCTTTTGCTTAATTTATTTGCTTGCATCATTCCTCACATACGATTTCCATTTTTTCTACATGCGCAACATTCATTTGCCTCTTCAATTTCTTACACCTCCAGTTATTCATTTTTTGTTTTCAGATTTCACTCAATCACTTTGCAAAATGCAATTATTATTAAAATTTAAATATTTCCTTACTTTCACTTATTTTAATTTATTTTCTTTTTCTCCACTTCCCCTTTTTATTCATTACTCTTTCTTTCCTGAATTATTTAAAATAAACTTCAAACCCTACATACTCGCCCCCAAAACCCCACACCCCACAACCCCCACACACCAATGCCTGCCATTAACAGTTGCCGTGTGTTGCGTAGGAGGAGGAGGAGGGAAGGAAAAACAGGGGTAAGAGGGACTTTTTCCTACTAGTTTTGTGATTTTTCTTTAGGGGGGGCGGGGGAAGCTTGTGGTGGGGGGACTGTAAGTCAGGGTTGAGGACCACCCCCGTGACGATGGAGGTCTTTTTTTTGGGGGGTTCAACTGTTAGGACATCGCTACCACTTTCCCTGGGTAGTGCTGATCAGTTATATGTGCCCCCAAAGATTACCGCTGCAGCTCAGCCCATACCCCATCCTCAATTTTTAATTTACGATTAAATACATTTTTTCCCCTTTATACCCGATGCCCAGCACACTTGTATAATATTCTTTTGTCTCCTCTCTTTCCCGCGAGACCACCCTTTCCAGTACCATCACACGTCCCCACTTCTTATAAGGTTCCCTTTTATTCACGGACCTCCACCTCCAGGAACAGGAGGACGGGGGTGTTATGAACATCAGAAAATTTTATTTTCAGAAAAGGGCCCCCAAAGTTCCCGAACCCCCTTGTCGCCCCCTTGCTGTTTCCCAAAAGTAGATGACTTTACCCCGCAGAGTATTAGGTTTACACAATGGGGTGCAGTATTTGGAAAAAAGGGAGAGGAAGGGGCACCCGAATAAAAAAAACACAGGGCGACATAGCACAAAAGCCTGATCAGTGCCCTGGGAGTCTGAGGATACAGAGGGACACCTGCTAAAGAGGGACAGTCACAATTTTCACGTAACGCTCATTCTTATACTAAATTATGATAATTATGCTATAAAATTTGATGGACTAAATAAAAACTGAATGAATTTGGATACGCTGGACTTTTTTTTCTTGAGGAAAACGGAAAAAAATCATCGGGGGTTTCTCAGCTGATGATCCGCAGAATTTTTTTTTACGAAAAATCGATTTTTTTTAAATTTCTGTAGCAAAAAAACCTGACCTGATTGAGCAAAACCAAGGTCATTTTGGGACTCAGAGCATCAAAATTAGTCAAATTTCAGCTGGAAAACCCTGGACGATTTTCAAAACATATGTTTTTGTTACCCAGTGTAATCTTCACCACTTTCCCTTTATTGATTTTCCAAAATGCCCTAAAATTTACCTTCTTTCTTTTTCCTTCTTCCACTCTCGGTGCAGCCCCTTCTCTCCTTCATCTCCTCCGTGCTTCCCTTCACTATGTCTTCTTTCTTCTGCATTTCCTTTGTTAAGTTTCCCAGGTTTCCTTCAAACTAATATTTTCAGCCCTCAACTCCTTCAAAAACCTCATTGGTTTTCTTTTCACTTCTACTTGCTGCCTCCTCATTTCTTGATTTTCTGCTCTTAGCACGTTGGCCACTTCCTCCACTTCTTCATTCTCTGCAGTAGTGTTTCCACTGCGTTTTCTACTAATGTTGTCGTTTCGGGAAAAATCCTTTTAGCCAGCTGTCTGTCCCGGAGTAAAAACCCTTGAAACTCTGTCATACCAGCAAGTTTCACAGCCACTTATCTTGATGGGGCTCTATCACATAAATCCTCTTATCCGTGGTGGTGCGTGTGCGTTGTGTGTGTGTGTGTGTGTGTGGTGGGGTGTGTGTGTGTGTGTGTGTGTGTGTGTTATATAGGATACCATAGTCAATAATTTTTTTTTTCTCTCTGACACAGACACCCCATGCACACACACACACACACACCACACCCCACACACACACACCACACACACACACACACACACCCACACACACCCACACACACACACACACACATAAATTGGGGTAGGTATCATATACAATTTATAGGGAGGTTTAATAATTATAGTAGTGGTTTAAAAAGCAATCAATATTAGTATCTACCATATTATCATTGTTATTATTATCCTTATTAGTAAATTATGATGATGATGATGACGATGATGTTAAGAGGATAATTAATCAGTGAAATAATGATAATGAGTAACATAGGCAAAGGGAATGATAATGATGGTGATGGATCAGGAGGAGAAAGGAGGAGGAATGGAGGAGGGGTTGGGGATGATGGTGATGGATCAGGAGAAAGGAGGAGGAATGGAGGAGGGGAGGGATGATGGAGGGTATGGAGGGAGGGGGGGAGGAAGGGTCACCTGGGGAGTGTCGGCCATAAGGAGGAGCTCTTGTCTGCGCACCTCAGCCTCCAGTCGCTCCTTCTCTGCCCTGAAGGCTGCCTCCTCTGCTGCTGCGCGCTCCGCCTACCAACCAATCAACCAGTGTGCAGGCGCTACAGCCAGTGCTTGCTTGCTTGTTATCTCTCTCTCTCTCTCTCTCTCGTTTACTCATGTATTCATTTGCTTAATTCTACTTGCTTGCACTCACTTCCTCACATACTGACTTCCATTATTTCTCACATGCGCAACATTCACTTGCCTCTTCAATTTCTTACACCTCCAGTTATTCATTTACTTGTTGCAGATTTCACTCAATCACTTGCAACACTGCAATTCATATATTAACTTAAGTATTTCCTTACTTTCACTTATTGTAATTCATTATTTTCTTTCTTCTTCCACTTCCCTCTTTATATTCATTCACTCTTATCTTTCCTGAATTATTCAATTAAACTTCAAACCATATCATTACTCGCCCCCAAACCACACACACACACACCACACACACACCAATGCCTGCCATTCATACAGTCTGCCTGTGTGTTGCTGTAGGAGGAGGAGGAGGTGAATGGAAATACAGGTGTAATGAGGAGACTGTATTCCTGACTAGTTTTGCTGATTCTTCTTCAGGGGAGCTGGGGAAGCTGTGGTGGTGGTGCACTGTAAGTCAGGGCTTGAGGACCACCCTGTGCACTGACTGGAGGTCTGGCTTCAACTGTTAGGACATCGCTACCACTTTCCTCCTGGGTAGTGCTGATCAGTTGATATGTGCCTCAAAGATTACCGCTGCAGTCTCAGCCCATACCACATCCTCAATTTTTATATTTACGATTAAATACATTTTTCCCTTTATACCAGATGCCCATGCACACCTTGTATAATATTCTTATGTCTCCTCTCTTTCCTGCCGAGACCACCTTCCAGTACCATCACACTGTCCCCACTTCTTATACAGGTGTCCATTCTTATTCACGTGACCCTCCACCTCCAGGACACAGGACGGACGGGGGTGTCTCATGAACATCAGAAAATTTCATGTCTCAGAAAGGGCCCAATGTTCCCTGACCCTGTTGTCCAGCCCCTTGCTAGTTTCCCAGAAGTAGATGCACTTTTACCCGCTGCAGAGTATTAGGTTTACACATACCTGGGAGTGCAGCTACTTTGGTAAAACTGGCAGAGGAATGGACACCAGAATAAAATAACACAGGGCAGACATGAGACACAACAGCCTGATCAGTGCCCTGGTGAGTCTGAGGATACAGAGGGACACCTGCTAAAGAGGGACAGTGCACGGAAGCATTGTACATCACCATGAATACAAACACTAAGAGAGCCAGTGATGCAGTATGGGCTGAGACCGCGGCTACTATTTGTGAGGCTCATGGTGACTGATCGATATCACACAGGAAGAAAGTGGGAATGCGGCTCAATCCGCGATATCCTGACTGTCGACACTAGTCCTCAAATCAGCGAGAGCGATGGCCTATATGACTTGACTATATTCGGCGCACGTTAAGTTGGCGAAAATGGGGCCCCCTCACTCCCCCCCTTCCGAATGCATGGGATTGGCTGAGGTGTTGGGGCTTTAGGGCGGAACTTGGACTAAGGCATTCTCACCCAACAACACCCAACACCTCAGCCAATCCCGTGCGTTCGGCAGGGGGGAGTGAAGGGGCCCCATTTTCGCCAACTTAGCGTGCGGCAAGTATAGTAGCGTACTACCACCAAAGCTTCCTCGGTTCCCCTGAAGAAGTGTTAGTGAAAACTAGTCAAAAATACACTCTCCTCATTATACTTGTGTTTCCTTTCACCTCCTCCTCCACCAGTCTGTCAAAATGTTCACACAGTTGTTGTTGCTGCTGTTGCTGCTTGGGAAGGGTGGGGGATACTGCTATCTAATATGAGGAAATGTGTTGTAATGATGTTCTTTGGCGTTACAGGGAACACTCAAAGCCCTAAGGAGGTACTAACAACATATTGAAAACACCCTATGAACAGGAAAATTACAAGAACACATGGATTCAATATGCATCAAGGTGTCTACGGTATGATAAAAAAAATCTTTACTGTAATGTCTGGCATATTCAAACTTCTCTAAAAGACACACCAATATAATTCACACAGGTCTAGTGAAACTATGTATATGAAGCATGGAAAGACTACCAAACATGAAAACCTAGTTAAGATATCTTGCACTGTTGGCCTTTACTAGTACTCTTCGGCCTCATATACTGTACGTAAATTCTTCCTCAAGTTATATTCTACTTGTGCCTGAGCTTAAAGGAGTGAGTACTTGTGGAGGTAACACTAACACCTAACACACTACACACACATACAAACATATGAACTACAGGGGCAAGGGAGGGACAAGAGATGGGTGGGGTTTCATGGGCCATGTAAGGTGCACATACACTTGGGTACATCCACACATCCAGTTCATGCTGGTGTGATGTGTTGGGTGTGCCTAGGGGATGGGGTGTACTGTCTCCATCAGGCTGTCTGTCAGTCAAGGGGCTTTACGGGTGGAGGGGCTGTGCAATGCTGACCAATGGGGCATGAACAGTGAACACCAGTGATGGATGAAATAAAGTACTCAAATACCAGGCAGGGAGAATGGAAAGGAGGAAGAGGAATGGTAATAGAGGAGGTAGAGTTAAGGAGGTAAGTGCACTCCAAGGATAGTATATAGAGTATATATATTATCCTTTATCCTTGATGAACTCCTTGTAGATGAGACAGGTGTAAGGATGATAAAGGGTGGAGGAGAGGAATGTGTATATCTGAAGTGGAGATATAAGTGGTATATATCATAGTGGAGGAGTTGAAGTGTGGAAATGGGGCTTGTATAAGTGAGATAGAGTGTAGAACATTAAGTGGACATTAGGAGTAGTTATAGTGGTTGGGGCGAGGGTTGTGGTTGTGGCAAGGGTTGTGGTCAGTGCGCGGATGGAAGGTCCCGGGGAATGAGTGCACATTGGGGTAATGAGGATTAGGGGATGTGATCGGGTGTTGGTGGTGGTATATATGTTGACATAAACACCATTCTATAACATGTCCCCATAACATGGTGCATTATGCTCACATATGTACCATACTAGGCCACATAACATGAATTACTAGTACAGCTACAACATCCACCAGCCTCACCTAACACATTACACCAACACTAACTAACAGGCTAAATCTAGTGGCTTGCAGCTATAAAAACCAATGCCTTAAAAACATTAATGAATTAAAACATATAACTGAGTAAAAGAACTGAAGCAAAATTATTATGTTAAAGATTAAATTAGCTTGTTTTAAACAGCGCTATCTAGTTAGACATTAACTGAATTAAGCTTGTAAGTGTGAAAAAACAAAGAAAAAAAGCCAGCTGATGTGTGGCAATTGAAATATAAAAACAAAACAAATACTTGGAAAAAAATACCATCAAAATATCACTAAATATTCTCCCTAATAACAAAATACACACAAAAAATAAGAAAGAATAAAAAACAGGCAGCACAGAGCAGAAGCACATCGAGAAGCAAAAAATGAAAGCAGAGAAAAAGATACCAAACGTGACGTTGGTGAGGCGAAGGGGAGTGATGGAAAGGCGAAGAAGTAGTCAGAGGTAAGTGAGAGGGAGACTAGGGGAGTCAGTATTGAAGGAAGGGACTGGGGGTGAGTTAGAAGACTGGATTAGAAGACTGAATAGACTGGAGTGAGAGGGGAGAGGGAACAGGAGAGACGAGAGAGGGAAGGTGAAGTGGGGTCACAGGTTCAGACAAGGTCATGTTACTGTGACACTTCCTATCTTTGTGATGTTTTCAAATGTTTACATGCTTATTCATAAACTGAAAAGATTGCACAAAAATAAACCATTGAAAAGGGACACAAAGTTTTAGTCTGTACAGGCAGGTTGTGATATCCAAAGTTTTGCTCATCCGATGGGAGTATTACAGGACACTTGCTATTCCATAAGCTCGGTGAACACCTGGGCAAAGGCTGAAGACTCAAAATCTCGATGGAACAGAAAATTGAAAAAATGATACACATGGCAGGAACAGACAGGGGCCATTGTGCACCGATGATTTTCTATGACAATCTGTAATGCACATCCCTCTTCCCCTATCCTTCCCACTCCCAGCTTCACGGTGTCCTGCAGAATATCTATCTGGTAGGCATACAAAACCTTTACAGTATATCCCATCATTTCCCTCCTTCAACACAAAACTGGTTAAATGTCAACAGGATCTTCAAAGAACTTTATTTCCCATAAGTTTTATGTTTCATTATCTGACAGAGTGTCTCGGGAATATGCTCCTATTAGATAATATGGCTTGCCGCTAAATAAAGATGTTCTATGAATTCAAATTTGAGATGCCATCAAATGCAGACAAAAACTCAGTGTCCCAGTTCCATCTACAATACTTTTCATCAGGCTTTTGAGCATAGTAATCACTGTGTATGTGTTCATAACCTCATATGATGTCAGTCCCAAATCGGGTTTTTCTTCCACAAATAGTTTATTTTATGCTATTTTTCCACCTCATCTGGACTTTTCCTCTGCTTATCTGTTTAAGAAAAGAAAAAAAAAAAAAAAACTAGGTATGCTTGCAGATGAAGCTACAGTAAACCCTCGCTTTAATGAACCAATTGGGGGAAGGAGGTGATGTTATATCCAAAAATCCGTTATATCCGAGGGATCCAAACTTTTCGCATATAACAAACTTTGTTCGTTATATGAGGTGAAAGTCACTATTTACGAACATTTCCGTGTATAATGAACTTCGTTAGTTACATTAGATGAAAGATCGTAAACTTACGTAAAACAATTAAATTAAAACAATACTTACATACTGAGCCCACCACCGAACCCAACCCCGCCTTTACCAAACTTACTCGGTAAATCCCCGCATATGCCGGACTGGAAGAAAAAGTTTCTTAAAGCCGAAATTTGTTATATAGAGGTCCGTAAAAGCGAGAGTTTACTGTATGTAATAAAAAAAAATTAGGAAAAAGGTGCAAATACTATTACTACTGTTGCGCATATCAATGTTGCCATACAGAAGTGTGTGTGTGCCTTGTAAATAAATGAAGAAGAAATAAATGTAAGCCAGTGATGGTTGAGAGGAGGGAGGAGGAGGAGGATAGTCACACGAAAAGTAGTCAGTCCTCTTGATAGTCCTTTACGCTCAGTACACAAGACAAATACAGGTCAACAGTGTGTAAGTGTGTGTGTGTATTTACCTAGTTTTACCGAGTTGTAATATACGGGAAATTAATTACACTCGTGGTATCCCGTCTCCTTGTCTCATTTAGTCAATCTTAGCTTTAAAAACATGAATACTTTTGGCATCTAGACTTTCACTGTCCAGGCTATTCCACACATCAATGCACCGATAAGGAAAGCTGTACTTATGATGTCCTTCAAGCACCTTGTCTTCTTAAGCTTCTTCGTATGACGTGTGTGTGTGTGTGTGTGTGTGTGTGTGTGTGTGTGTGTGTGTGTGTGTGTGTGTGTGTGTGTGTGTGTGTGTGTGTGTGTGTGTGTGTATGTGTGTGTGTATGTGTGTGTGTGTGTGTGTGTGTGTGTGTGTGTGTGTGTGTAACAACCTACCACCAGTGACCTTGTCTGTCTGGCCAGGTAGAGGAAGAGGGAGGAGGAGGAGGAGGAGGAAGAGGGAAAGAAGAGCGAGAGAAGAGAGGAGTCACCCACCTGTTCCGCGGTGATGGTGGTAGACGCAGCGGCGGCGGCAGCAGCGTCCTGAAGGTAATGGGCGTCCTCCTCAGGCAAGGTGGCCTCCTCCCTGGCTTGTCTGAAACAATAAGTGAAAAATAAATACAGATACAAAGAGTTCTGACAGCATGGGGTGAAGAGTGTAAAGTGTTATTGGTATATGGAGTGACTAGGGATGAGGATGTTTGCTGAAAACAGAGAAGACCTGGAAATAGAAGAAAGATGCTGAAATAAGCAAAATGCTAGCAAAAATATGTGACTTAAAAAACATGTAGAGAAATAAGTATTGAAGTGGAATGTTACCAATATATGTTAGGATGAAGCAATTAAAAATTAGGTAAACAAAATGTTACAAAAGAATGAAATATTTGAAGAATCTGATGACAAAATTTGCACATCAAAAGATGATGAAAACTTAAACTCAGATTCTAAAAGAAATTAATCAAGAAAAAATATAAAAGGGAAAACTACGTACATAGAACTGCAGAAATACATCAAGGAAATAAACTGGTCAATGCTCTAACTCTAAGCTCTTTCTAGGAGTGTCGTTGCTGGGGATCCTAAGTCCTGCACATGATCAGGGCCATGGGTGACTAACACTCCCACACACCTGATCTGCTCCTGCCTCTTCTTGCGTTCCCTCAGCCTGTCCTCCTCTTCATTCCTCATCCTGAGCCTGGTGGACTCCTGCTCCTGCTGCTCTGCCACCTTGGCCTTCTCCTTCTGCACCAGCGCAGAGTCCACCTCAAAGCGCTTCTTCTTGTCTTGCTCTAACTGCTGCTTCCGCTTGGAGTCCTCCTCCACCGCCAAGTTCTCAAAGCGTGCCCGCAGGCTTGTTGCTTTCTCTGATCCTGCAATATTATTTTCTAAATGAAAAGAAGGCTAATCAAAGGGCAAAGAGCATTTACTCATTTAAGCTTAAGTATAAAAGGTAAAGATGGGAGCATACGCTATGCTGTGCGTGGCATTCGGTGCTCATCTCCGTGGCATTAGCCCTTAGAGCCTGTGGTGGGTGGGGACCAGTTTCCCCGGGACACAGGGCTAGTGTGACATTCGGGTTACCCCAGTTAGGTGTAGTGATTATCTATGTTCTATGCATCTATGCATCTATGTATCTATGTTATAATGTTTCAATGAGTGAAAACACGTAACTCAGAAAGGTGCTTCAATAACACATTAGATCAGTGGTTCTTAACCTTTTCAGAGGCACCGAACCCTAACAAAAACCTCCGCACACTGGCCGAACTCCTCAAATATGTGATTTTTTTTTTTTAAAGAATTGTTTCAAAATTCAAGAAATATTTGAATAAGAAGAATACCTTTTGATTTAATTGATGCAAAAATTTGAGAAAAATTGCCTCAAAATTCATGTTTATTTGGATAATAAGAAGGGAAGAAGGAAGGAATGAAGCAGTGGCATATATAGGTCCTCGGAAAGGGTGGGGGGTGGGGGGGGGGCACAGTGGTGAATCCAGGATTGTTTTAAGACGGGGTTGGGCGAGTGAAGTGAGCCTCTACAGCTGGGGGGTCTGAGGAGGGGGTCAGGAAATTTGTTGAAAATCAAGCATTTTTAGGCCTCAGGGATATATTGCACTAATTTGATATTCAATGGCCAAACGAGGCCGTGCCCCCCCCCCCCCATACGTATACATCACTGTTCGGAAGTGAGAGAGGCGGGCGAACCACACGCCCTTATACACACCCACACGTGACTCCCTCCACCGCGCTGCTTAAATTTACGTTAATTTTGCGTATAAATTACTTTGGTGAATAATCTGGAATTATAACAATAGGAAAATTGCAATGTTTTCGGAGGGCCTCCGCCTAACCCCTGAGACTGGCTCACCGAACCCTGAGATTAGATCGAACCCAGGTTAAGAACCACTGCATTAGAGGGCTCAGGGCAGACTGTGGTTTTGTTTTTACACCCGTGGTCAGACTCGGTAGTGAGGTGTTCTAAAGTTTTTAGTTACATAAACATATAGCAAATGTAAGAACAAAAAGTTTGATAAATTATATAGCTTGTGAAGAAAACAGTGCACACGTTCCAAAAGGATACAATCAATTCTAATCTCCAGCCATCCTATCAGAGTGACCTACAAGTGCTGCTCCAAGCCCACAGCACAGATCCTGTACAATCTACCCTTAGTAATAATGATAATGATAATAATAATAATAATAATAATAACAATAATAATAATAATAATAATATTAGACTCATACAAGTAAGCTAACATCAGAAGCAACCAGACCCCCTCAAGTGAACCTCCAGACCTACCATCCGGCCCTGGGCCCCACGCCTACGGGGCCTATAGGCAAAAAATGTAAAAAAAAAAAAAAAAAAAAAAAAAATCTGAATGTTTTTGGTCTGTACTGCGTAAATACTAAATTGTATTGTCCTAATTTGTTCGGATGGGATCGCCGCAAATGCTTCATAAAAGCCGACGTCGTGCCAGCCTTGTCCGTGATGCTTTGCTTGCAGAAAGTACAAACTGCTGTGTGCTTCTGGTTTCCGTGTTTATTATAAAAAAACCTCCTTGTGGTCCTTGAACGTCTATTTGATAACTGCTGAAGATGCAGACATGATTACTCATTCCGGTGTCCGAACGGAAACTAAACAAGACTAGTCCAGTACACACTGTCCGATGACCTATGTCACTGCCAGACAAAGTTGCCAGGTCCTGCCAATTGTTGTATTTCTTGCCAGAAATTACTCAACACATTTTGGAATTTGCTAGAACTATTCGTCAATTGAATTTCATTTTCTTATGATGAAAAATTGAAAATGCCAAAAAAGTAAAGTGTGAATGCCAAAAGAATATTTTGTGGTTTGTGCACCTGGCAACCCTGCTGCCAGATGTGCTCGATGTAACGACTAACGAGTTCTGGTAGAAGGGGGTTAAGGGTAAGGTATAAGGGAGGAAATATATTTACAAAATTTAATATATGTGAACAACTGAACATCTAGGTCAAATATTTCTGCTTTCATTGCTTCGTTGGCATGAAGAAACAAACATAGGAAAATAGCAATTTTTGTGGTTACGTTTTCCAAGCGAGCTAGCTAAACCTGTGGTGTACGTGTACGAAGGGTGCGGGGATTGCATAGGCCTACACATATATGAAGTACACGGAGGTGAACAGAGCTGCAAACATACGTGCGTGCAAACGGAGATTATCACTGCGAGAATGGCCACATCATGCATGTTCTCTTGACTCGCACGCACTCTATCAGCGCTCGCAGGGCTCAGCTCATGCATCATCACCGTAGAGCTAGTCAGGCAGTATCTATAGACAGTACAACGCTGTATGGTGCGCCGTGAAGCGAAACAGCCATGATTTTTCTCCGTGTATGATAATAAATTTCGACCTTCCCCACGCCGCGATGCACTTTTTAATCCTGGTCTCGACCTGGTCTAGAGCCAAACTCCGAGACCAGAAGCTTCGAGACCAAGATCAAGACCAAGACCACATCAAACGAGACCAAGACCAAGACCAAGACCACATCAAACTGGTCTCGAGACCAAGACCAGTCTCGAGACCTACAACACTGGTATACAGGAAAAAAAAAAATAATAATAACATAATATACAGACATGAGGGAATGAACTTAGTTGCCTCTTTGACCTCCTACCTTTGACCTCAGGCTTGGTGGGCTGGTAATTGGTGCCGACGCCTCCCTGGGGCTCAGCAAACTCATGGGCTGACGAGTCCATGCGGTCTTTTTGCACTCCAAACTTTCCACCAAAGCCCTGCAGATTGGAAGTCAATATAAGAACATGAGAAAATAAGGAAGCTACAAAAGGCTGTGAGACCTACACGTGGTAATTCCTGTAACAATATGAAGCAAATCTAATGCTCTCTCTGCTTTGATGAGCTTCCTTTGAATGTTACGGCCACAATGAATCTTAGGTTTGGGGGTGCTCTGCTGTAAAAATCTAAAAGTGTGCTGTCTTTTGGGTTAGCACATAGGTTAATAATGTAAATGGAAAGTTTAAAAAACCTAGGGCCACTGTATATGGTTGACAGAGCCATATTACCCAGCAAACAGGCCGGATTGACTATGTGAATGAGAACTTTCATCTCCCCAAAAAATATGAAAAGTTGATCTGGTTTTTCATAAAAAAAAAGCAGTACCTTGGATGGCTCACCTGGCCTCATGCTTCTTTACCTCTCCATGTGGTCCCAGCCAGCAGCGGTTTTTGTCCTGCCGTCCTTTCTGCACACCCAAACTGGGCCTCCAAAACCCATGCCGTGTAGTTGTTTGGGATAAATGGATTAAAGGATCAGTGCCTGAATCTCAACTCTGATGGACTGCTCTGTTTTAGTCAAAATCATGACACCACAAGTCTACACTATGTGTTTTCTGGGAACTTTCCTGGACAGGTGGCAGGGAATAAGTCACATCTGCACCTGTCCTTGCACATTTAGACTCTTGCTTCCCTCTCTCTCTACAATGCCCAATCCTCTCCTTCCCTTTTGTGAGGTCCATCCTCTCACACTCCATTTATTATGATCTGCATATCTTTCAAAATTCATACTTACCATTCTCTCCCGCCCAAATAAACCACCTCACGATACAGCATTTTACTGTCTCCACTACTCTTTCCTACTTGATATATCAAAGTTGCTGTTACATTGTCATTACTTTTAGCCTCACCTGTGCTCCCACCACACCACCTCTCCCTTTCCACTGCTTCAAACCCTGAACCTTGGCTTTTAACGGTGTCCCGCATTCCCCGACATTTATCCCGACATGCTCTTGAAATCGGGTCAGTACAAAACACTCATAAAAATGTTTCGGGGAATGTCGGCATGTTCGTCGCAGTCTCGTGAGGTGTCGGCAAACTGGCCAAGTTTTGAGCCCTCGCGCTCAAAAAGTCGTGGGTGACCCCTTTCTCTGGACATTGTCATGGCTTTGTTTGCATGTTTGTACTTGCTTCGTATCGGCTTCCCTAATTCAAATGGGGATCGTGATGTTTTGTATTTAATCTTCCACAAAAACCGTTGTAAGACACGCGCATAGCATGCACGAAATCCCATGAAACCCAAGACGACATATATGAAACCCCGTACGAGACTGGGAAGAGTTCCCTCTATTTTCGACAGGACAGGGGGTTGAAGATGGACACAAAGGACAAACGACATCCACTCGAACACCCCTGAACCAGGCACGTACTACCCACTTGGTGTGCATGATATGCCACGAAAGGGGCTCGACTTGGCATTGCTGCTCGAAGACACGGCAACGCTGTGCCCCAACTCTGCCAATAAATACGCCCAAGGCAACAATTGCGCATTTGCTTCTTCCATTTCGGGGCCCCCCACCCCAAAGACTACCTATCGGTTTTTGGCCCCGCGCCAACCCGCCGCCAGTGGGGCCGTTTTTCGATTCCGCCCTTTAGCCACCCCATTTTCCCTTCCTAATTTACATTAGTTTCCGTTTCTTCCCCAACCAAAATTCAAATCAGAAAATCAAAAAAGCCCCTTTAAAATGAAAAATTGCGCCCCCTTTTTCTCTTGCCTTTTATTTGGGAAAAAATTTAACGCAAAAAAAGGGGGTTTTTTTTAACTTCCAGAAAACTTTTCTTTAAAAACCACCCCTTTTTTTTAAAAAAAAAACTCCTGTTCCCCAAGAAAAAGTTTCCTAAACGTGGGCCGAAAATTTTCCGTTTTTCGGAATTTTTTCTTTCCCTTTTTTTTTTCCCCCCCCGGGGGGGGGGCCCCCGGAAAAAACCCCTTTGCCCGTTTTAAGCCTTTGGAATCCCCCCCATTTTTTTTTTTTTTTTTTTTTTCAAAAAACCCCGGGGCCCCTGGTCCCCCAAAAACCCCCTTGGGCCGTCCCTTAAAGGACGAAAATAAAAAAAGGGGGGTGAAAATTTTTTCAGGGTTTGCCCCCTTTTAAAAGTTTAAATCACAAAGGGAAAAAAAAAAAGGGGGGAGCCCGGGTTGGGCACCCCCCCCAAACTATGGTGACGAGTCCATGCGGCTTTTGCACTCAAACTTCCACAAAGCCCTGCGATTGGAAGTCAATATAAGAACATGAGAAAATAAGGAAGCTACAAAAGGCTGTGAGACCTACACGTGGTAATTCCTGTAACAATATGAAGCAAATCTAATGCTCTCTCTGCTTTGATGAGCTTCCTTTGAATGTTACGGCCACAATGAATCTTAGGTTTGGGGTGCTCTGCTGTAAACTCTAAAAGTGTGCTGTCTTTTGGGTTAGCACATAGGTTAATAATGTAAATGGAAAGTTTATAAACCTTAGGCCCACTGTATATGGTTGACAGAGCCATATGTACCCAGCAAACAGGCCTCGGATTGACTATGTGAATTGAGAACTTTCAGTCTCCCAAAATATATGAAAGTTTGATCTGGTATTTTCATAACAAAAAAGCAGCTGACCTTGGAGTGGTCCACCTGGCTCTCATGCTTCTCCACCTTCTCCATGTGGTCCCAGCCAGCAGCGGTTTTGTCCTGCCGGTCCTTCTGCACACCAAACTTGCCTCCAAACCCATGCGTGTAGTCTGTGGGGATAAATGGATGTAAAGGATAAGGTGCCTGAGATCTCAACTCTGATGGACTGCTCTGTTAGATCAAAATCATGACACCACAAGTCTACACTGATGCTTGTTTTCTGGGAACTTTCCCTGGACAGGTGGCCAGGGCATAAGTCACCATCTGCACCTGTCCTTGCACAGTTTAGACCTCTTGCTTTCCCATCCTCTCTCTCACACATGCTCCAATCCTCTACCCTTCCATTTTGGTGAGGTCCATCCTCTCACACTCCCAATGTCTATTATGATCTTGCATATCTTTCTTAAAATTTCATACTTCACCATTCTCTCCAGCCAACTAAACCACCTCACGATACAGCATTTTACTGTCTCCACTACTCTTTCCTACTTGATATATCAAAGTTGCTGTATACATTGTCATTACTTTTAGCCTCACCTGTGCTCCCACCACACCACCTCTCATTTCCACTGCTTCAACCCTGAACCTTTGGCTTTTAAGCGGGTGTCCCGCATTCACGACATTGATCCCGACATGCTCTGAAATCGGGTCAGTACAACACTCATACAATGTTTCGGGGAATGTCGGCATGTTCGTCGCAGTCTCGTGAGGTGTCGGCAAACTGGCCAAGTTTTGAGCCCTCGCGCTCAAAAGTCGTGGGTGACCCTTTCTCTGGACATTGTCATGGCTTTGTTTGCATGTTTGTACTTGCTTCGTATCGGCTTCCACCTAATTCAAATGGGGATCGTGATGTTTTGTATTGATATCTTCCACAAAAACCGTTGTAAGACACGCGCATAGCATGCACGAAATCCCATGAAACCCAGACGACATATATGAAACCTGTACGAGACTGGGAAGAGTTCACTCATATTTTCGACAGGACAGGGGCTTGAGATGGACACAAAGGACATCGACATCCACTCGAACACCCCTGAACCAGGCACGTACTACCCACTTGGTGTGCATGATATGCCACGAAATGTGCTCGACTTGGCATTGCTGCTCGAAGACACGGCAACGCTGTGCCCCAACTCTGCCAATAAATACGCCCAAGGCAACATGTGCTTGATCACTTGCTTGCATTCCATCGTGCTGCACCATGACCACCCCAAAGACTACTCTATACTGGACTTGCTACTCGTGCCCCGCGCCAACCCGCCCATGACCAGTGGAGGCCAGTTTTGCGATTCCTGCCATTTTAGAACATCACCCCTATTTCCCTTCCTAAGGTTTATCAGTATATATGATATACCGTTATCTTCGTAACTGTTTGTTCTATAATATTATCAAATAAAAAACAGTAAAATACACTAAAGAAATGCCATTATGAGAGAGTGAAGAAATATGCATGACCTCAATATATACTTAAACTCTTTGCCATTTAATATTTTGCGAGAAAACATTTTAGATGCTAGCGATAGAAAGAAGCGGATTTTCATTAGCTTTCCATTGATATATTTCGTTTTCTGATAAATGAATTACCACCATGCCTAAATTAGCGTTAACTAAAAAAATAACATCATCAATCGTATCGGCAAGTAAAAAAGTGTTCCATGAATACAGTAGACTATGGCATATCAGTATAAATGATACACTGTTATCTTCGTGAATGTTTGTTCTATAATACAGGAGAACCTCGTTTATCCGGCACCCTCGGGGGGGAGCGCATGCCGGATAACTCATTTTGCCGTTGTTTTGAGAGTTACTCTTATGGAATCGCCCAAAATCCCATTTTTTTTTTTTTTTTTTTTTTTTTATACATCAAAGGAACTGGCCAAGGGCACAACAAAAATGGGTAACACAAAGCCCGCTTAGTTGCCAGTCCCTATAAAGAAGACAGTAAGAGAATAAAATAAAAAAGGGGGGTGAGCCAATTTTGTTCGGGAGGTGTCTTGTTACTCTTCTTTTGAAAAGATTTAAGTCACAGGAAAGTGGAAAAATAGAAACAGGAAGAGAGTTCCAGAGTTTACCAGTGAAAGGGATCAAAGGGTTGCCAACCCTGCGTACCCCGCCAAATTTGAACTAAATTTCTGCCGATTTTCTCAGTTTTTGAAATAATTCTACCTAATTAATGCCTGGGTTATCCTGCTGAGTGCCCCGCACTCCTCGTCAGGATGGACAAGCTAGTCCTCGTGTCGCACGCCAGCAGCACGAACACTCTCCTCTCTTTTTTCACAGGATCTCTCTGACGAGCTCAAGCTAGCCCGTGGTCCTCCCTGCTGGAGGCCCGGGGAAAAAAAAAAAAAAAAAAAAAAAAAAAAAAAAAAAAAAAAATGCCTGGGTCGATTAGTGCCGTTGTTTTAAATGCCGGTTAAATGAGGTTCTCCTGTATTATCAAATAAAAAACTGTAAAATACACTAAAGAAATTCCATTATGAGACTCTGAAGAAATATGCATGAACTTATATTCACTTAAACTCATCGCAATTTGATATTTTGCGTGAAGACTTTTTACATGCAACATATCAATAGAAGCGGAATTTAATTAGCTTTCCATTGCTATATTTCATTTTCTGATAAATGAATTAGAACCATGCATAAATTAGCGTTAACAAAATAAATAACATCATCCATCGGGTAATTATCCCGATAGATGATGTTATTTTTTTAGTTAACGCTAATTTATGCATGGTTATGATTCATTTATCAGAAAACGAAATATAGCAATGGAAAGCTAATGAAAATCCGCTTCTTTCTATCGCTAGCATCTAAAATGTTTTCTCGCAAAATATTAAATGGCGATGAGTTCAAGTGAATATTAAGTTCATGCATATTTCTTAACTCTCTCATAATGGCATTTCTTTATTGCATTTTACTGTTTTTTATTTGATAATATTATAGAACAAACATTTACGAAGATAACGGTATATCATATATACTGATAAACCATAGGAAGGGAAAAGGGAGTGATGTTCGAAAATGGCAGGAATCGCAAAACTGGCCTCCACTGGAAATAGCCCAAAATGAGTAGCAAGTCCAGTATAGAGTAGTCTTTGACCACCCCCAAAAACCCTCGTAACATGCGAAGGAAGGTGATTATAGAAAAAGCAAGCTAAGGTTTGTTTTAATCTGAAGTTATAGACGTCTACACTCAGAACACGCCCTCTGGCCTAGACCTCCTTGGAAACCAGGAAATGGACGGGGCGGGGCTCCTTATATACTCAGCAATTTTTTTCTTTCAGGCAAGGCGTGATTTCGTGAGGGCGTCGTACATAGAATGTACTAGCTTCGTACAGCTGTTGTGTGACTATCGTGCCATTTCGTGCTCCGGAAATTAACTTTATTTCTTAAAATGTACCCAAGGTACCGGTGTCGCCAGATTTCGTAGGGCTTTCATAGGAATGGCTAGAAGCATCGTAAGGGCTACGTATGGCTATGTTTCAGTTACGTACGGACATGTCATTTTGCCGAAATCTAAAGACTTCTTGTGATTCGAGACATGTCGGGATCAACGTCGTGAATGTGTGACGCCCACTGAACTCTGTGTGCAGGTCTCACCAGCATATCAAACTGGTGAGCCTCTAATCTTATCTCAGTGTTTCTTTTATCCCACTACAAGCATTTTCAAACCAATGTATCTGGATTTAGACTTTTACCATAGAGATGATAAATATCTGTGACATCAAAAATAGCTCTCTCTCTCAACCTACCTTTCTGGCTCTCATGCTTCTCCACCCGCTCCACGTGGTCCCATCCCGCGGCACACTTGTCTTGCCGGTCAGACTCAACTCCAAACTTGCCACCAAAGCCTTTTGAGTAATCTGCATAAAGCACAAAATTATGCTAGTGGCAAGCAATAAATGGAGAAGGATGTAAAAAAAAAAAAGAGAGAGAGAGAAGAGAGAGAGAGAGAGGAGAGAGAGAGAGAGAGAGAGAGAGGAGAGAGAGGAGAGAGAGAGAAGAGAGGAGAGAGAGAGAAGAGAGGAGAGAGAGAGAGAGAGAGGAGAGAGAGAGAGAGAGAGAGGAGAGAGAGAGAGAGAGAGAGGGAGAGAGAGAGAGAGAGAGAGAGAGAGAGAGAGATAGAGAGAGAGAGAGAGAGAAGAGAGAGAGAAGAGAGAAAGGGGAGAGAGAGAGAGAGAATAGAGAGGAAAAGAAAGGAGGAAGAAGATTAAAAGAGAATAGTGGAGAGAGAGGAGAGAGGAGAGAGAAAAAAGAAGAGGAATAGAGAAAGGACAAAGAGAGAAAAGAGAAAAGGTGAGAAGAAGATAAGAGAAAAAAAACTAAAGAAAAAGATAAATGAAAAATAAGGATAAGAAATGGGCTGAAAGCAATAAAACAAAAATCTTTTAAATATAGGTAAAGCAAAGCAACATAGTCAACTGACAAACTGCCGCTCAGCACTTGGACAAAGGCACTGGCATTGTGTACTTGATGACAACATGAATAAATTGTCTTGGCAAAGTTAACAGTAAAATATATGGGATAGTATGAATCATTAAACCTACAGCCATATGACACAGAGCTCCCTTACATTTGAGATACTTGTATGAATGATTATAAAAAAAAAAAAAAAAAAAAAAAAAAAAATAATAATAATAACAATAATAATAATAATAATAATAAATAATAATATATAAAATAATAAAAACGCTAATAAAAACAAATAAAAACAATAATAATAAAAACATTGGGAGCAGCTATAATAACAATAACGTATTCTTTTCCCAATACCTTATGCCCTTTTACCCCCTTTCATAATGTGACAGATAATTTCTTGTCTTTCACAGCTCTAACACACACACTGCACATTCACACCTACAGGAGTGAAGGACTGCCATCACCTCCTGTTGAGATCACAACTCTTGGGCTCACACCATCTGCTAGGTGACTGGGCTCTATGGCATGAAAGACAAACCCAATTTGTCTCTGCCCAACTGGGGATTGAAAACCACAACCTCTCGGACCTACAGATCTCTTGGTTGTGAGCCTGGCGTGCTAACCACTATATGTACCACTGGCCCACTATAACAGTATCAATAGTAATAGTAATGATAATAATAATAACAATAAAAATAATCATAACAATTTCAACACAAATATTAATAATACATAAGCAAGACATGCACATGCTATTGAAACAGCACCAAGAAAATCCCCTGTAAGTGTTCAAGACGCTGTTAGATTAGACCCTCTAAACAAAACAGTCAGTGTTAGCAACAAAACCTACATCCCTCTCTCACACACACTTAGAGGAAGTAATCTACATGACATGAATCTCAACTCACTTCAACCCAAGCAACATGCATCAGAAATGAACAAATGTTGACGGCAGTTATAACAGTGATGATTTTCAGTCCTTCATTATGATGAAATAATGATGATGGATTTTGGGAACCTCAGAGCCTCGGTGCTGATCTCCATCGCATTAGCCCTTGAGCCTGTGGTGGGTGACAACCCGCTACCCCGGGACACAGGGCTAGTGTGACATCCGGGTTACCACAGTTACCTTCCCCAGGTTTCCCTAGGTACCCATTTATCAACCAACCCCGAAAAGAAGGATGAACAGCTGGGTGGGCTGGCCGGCGAATGTCCTGGCCTGGATTCGAACCAGGGCCCGCAGATTCGTAGCCAGGCACGGTAGCCACTACACCACGGTGATACGGACAACAGTGATATACTTGATTGTTGAGTAAACAGTAAATAAAAATGCAAAATTTGTAATGTATTTAGCTAAAATTGTGATTTTGATATTTTCATTATTCCTCTACCTACTACCCCAATCCTTATATAAGTTACATCTGATTAAATATAGCCCAATGAGTACGTTCATGCCACAACTCTGATGTAGGACAAAAGACAAATAACCTTAATAACCAAGATCAGCAGGTACCACAAGGTACCCGGGTATCATAACTTCCTGCAAATTAAAAGATACAAGTTATAATCTTCATACAATGAAGGAAAATCTTGACAAGATTGAATTTAATCTTCTGTCAAGAGACAAACCTTCCCCTACCTCGCTGGCTGTCGTGTTTCTCCACCTTCTCGATGTGGTCCCAGCCAGCCGCTGACTTGTCCTGGCGGTCCCGCTGCACCCCATACTTGCCCCCAAAGCCTTTGGAGTAGTCTGTGAGGAGCAAAGCAGGTGAGGCGCCTCACACTAACACAGCAACAGCTCTCAGGCAAGAGGAAGTGCCTACACAATTATAAGTAGCGATTTATCCTTGTTGCTGTGAATCATCAAATCCTGTATCATCTTCTCCCCACCTTGCTTAATCTACTACATGTTAAATATTTCCTGCTATCCAGTTCTCTCTGAGTTCAAAATACTCTTGCACTTCAACTTTTATCATCTTCCCACCACTTCAAAATATCTTTCTTACTGTGCCTCTTTCCTGTCTCCTCTCCATCTTGCAAAGTTCGAGTTGATAATACTTTCTTACAATGCAGCTCGCCTCAGCTCACATCTAATAAGTACAGCAAAAAGCCATCTCTCCACTCACCTTTCTGACTCTCATGTTTCTCCAGCTTTTCTATGTGGTCCCAGCCGGCTGCAGACTTGTCCTGCCGGTCACTCTGCACGCCATACTTGCCTCCGAACCCCTTTGAGTAGTCTACATGCAGCAAGCAGTTCACAAATAGCAAAGTCCAGTGAGGCATAAAAAGATAAAAAGAGAGACATGACGCCATCAGGCTTTGACTCAATCTTCTTACACACACACACAATAGAAGAAAAAAAAGAATCTTGACTGACTAGTTCAATCATTTCATATATTGTTAAAGTTATGTTAAAGCACACAATTCTAGTTACTTTCAGTGACATGTCCATACTCTTGTTTTAGTGTAAAGCAAACCCAACACAAACACACACACACACACACACATGTGCCACACACTAGATGCAGTTCATGCCATCCTAAGACACTGATTGACTAAATTCAAACCAAGGCTGTGTCAGTTCCTTGATAAAATGAAGCTACCTTCCTGAATTTCCACAATATCATCTATTTTGGTATTGATGTAGCGATGTGACTTAATATTGCAGGAAAGTGGAAATGTGAGAGTTCAGAGTGACAATACAATAAGGAAGCACTGGCTTTAAAGAAATATATGGAGGTGCAGTTGATGCAAACTTATTCGTTAAGTTAAGGAACTACCACGTGTAGGTCTCGCGGCCTCTTGTAGCTTCCTTATTTTCTTATGTTCTTATGCACTGGTATTGTGTTGTGATGGTGTACCATGCTGCACTGGGTATATTGTGGTACTGGGATTATCTTTGTATGGCAGGAGTGAGAGTGATGGATGTAGAAGTGTCAGTGATGGTGGTGGTGGCGGCAGCAGTAGCAAGCCTTAATGTCAAGAGCAGGGCAATAGGCCACCAGGACAGGTGTGGCTACCTATGATTTACCTTTTTGGCTTTCGTGTTTTTCCACCTTCTCGATGTGGTCCCAGCCGGCAGCAGCCTTGTCCTGACGGTCCTTCTGTACACCATACTTGCCCCCAAAGCCTTGGCTGTAGTCTGCGTGAAGAAGATACAAGAACATGTCACTCGTTGGTTCTGTCGTGCAGCTTGGTCTTTTATTACATTCTCTTCAAGCCTGGAGTTTGATGAGGATTTTAATGTAAGAATGAGAGAATGTAACCACTACTCTAAACAAAACACATCCATACAGTGCACATATCAAACATTTTCTTCAATGAAATGATAATTCTTTTTATGACATTAAAAATCTGACTGTTGCTTTCTTATAAGTTCCCATTCGCTAGATATTATTTTGTTTTGTTTCAATAGTGGCATTCAAAATACGTATATGCTGAAAAAATAAAGCAGTAATGATCTGCACCTTACATCATACAATGCACAGGTCCAAGACTACTATTTCAACTAAAAAACAAATGTCTTATCTTTATATTTGTTTAAGCTAATCATGCATACAGTAAGTTAGATTTATTTATGCTACACTTCTATTCAGCAGCCTCTTCGTCTACTTCATTTTCTTTCTACTTTATACAAGCATTTACGACCTTGCATCTTCTATCATCATGCTGCTACACTGCTGCTTGTACATTGACCTGACAGCTGCTGGTCATGACACTGGTTGCCTAGCATAACACTTGTGCAGCATGGACAGAATCAGGGGCGCACCCAGGAATTATTTTCGGATCGCTAAAACCTGTAATACTTTTTTATAACCGACTGTTAGTGAATTCTGATTTCTTATAAGGAAGAAAACTTTTTGGGTGGAAGGGACATGACCCCCTTGCCATGCCCCCCCCCCCCCCCCCCCGGGTGCACCACTGGCTAGAATGGCTCAGGAGCAAGACTCCCACCCTGGCACACTTTAGGAAGCCTCCAGAACCCACTGCAATAATAACTTGGCTTGCACATGAACGGGGCAGAAGCACAGCACGATTGAGTCATGACCATCTGAAGCCCCTCCACATACACATAAAAATAACTAAATAATAACTATATATAAGCAAATAAATCTATATACAATTGAATGAAATGAACAAATAAATAAGTATATAAAGCTACATAATTTGGTGATGCTCAAGTTTTTTTGTAATGGTGCACAAAATTGGATGACCAATAAGTGATTAATACAAGCTCATGGTTTACAAAATATTCTATACAAAAGACTAACTCATGAATCATAAATAAACTACAATACACGGGGCAGCTCGCATCACGCTTCATTGTTCTACGAGGAGGTTGAGGGAGTTTACCAGGGCAGGAAGCTGTCACCATCACAGTAATCACCACAATCACCACCACCTCACCCACTTAGCTTACCACTCTGGGAGCCATGTTTCTCAAGCTTCTCAACATGGTCCCAGCCCAGGGCAGACGTGTCCTGGCGGTCATTCTGTACGCCAAATTTGCCTCCAAAGCCCTTTGAATAATCTATGACAATAAAAGGAGGAAAACAAAACTTTCAGTCTATTGTGTTTTCCAGCTCTCATTTTACTAACTTTTTTCGTGCTACATCTACAGTTAGATGGAAGCGAGGTAATCTACTAGGAGTTCCTTACCTGCACTATGAGCACTAATGAGGAATGGCAGGAAGAAGATAAATACTGAAGGTTCAAGACAAGTAGGCTGTCAAGGAATGGCAATTAGCAAAGGCTACAGAGGAATAACACAAAGGCGTATATTATAGTGAATCAACAAGGAGAGAGAGAGAGAAAAAAGGAGATATTACAATGGCAAAAGAGGAAATGTTATGGCTGGTGTAAGTTGCATAGTGACACAGTCAAATGTTAAAGTAATCGTCCAGACCCTTTTTTTTTTGCCTAATTATGTTGAATGTACATTCAAAACACCTAATCCACCAAAAATAATTTATTTCCAGGCCTTATTTCTGTAAAAACACGACTTTTGTAAAAAGCTCGCGAAAAAAAAAAAATCTTCCCTCCAACAGGGCTACGAATGTTATTGATGACGTCAGAGGAGGAACACTCCAATGTAAACATCTGTCTGACACCTGTCGGCAAATGTTATGATGAGCGATTGTACTTCGGTGTCAGACAGTGAATCTGTCGCTGTGACAGATCTAGAGTACGATGCTCAATCTGAGACAGAAATAAATGACGCTGCTCGCGTATACTATGAGGAAAACGAACCTCAGATTGTGATGGGAACCCAACCCTATATGTTTGAACCAGAATACGAGGCGGACGAACAGATGTTAGCGGCAACAACAACCCTTACACACAACAACCCTTACACACAACAACCCCCTACACACAACAACCCTACACACAACAACCCTACACACAACAACCCTACACACAACCCCTTACACAAACAACCCTTACACAACAACCCCTTACACACAACAACCCCTTACACACAACAACCCCCTTACACACAACAACCCCTTTACACACAACAAACCCCCTTACACACAACAACCCCTTACACACAACAACCCCCTTACACACAACAACCCCCTTACACACAACAACCCCTTACACACAACAACCCCCTTACACACAACAACCCCTTACACACAACAACCCCTTACACACAACAACCCCCTTACACACAACAACCCCTTACACACAACAACCCCTTGCACACAAACAACCCCCTTACACACAACAACCCCTTACACACAACAACCCCTTACACACAACAACCCCCTTACACACAACAACCCCTTACACACAACAACCCCTTACACACAACAACCCCCTTACACACAACCCCCTTACACACAACAACCCCCTTACACCACCCTACACAAACCCCTTACACACAACAACCCCCTTACACACAACAACCCCTTACACACAACAAACCCCTTACACACAACAACCCCCTTACACACAACAACCCCTTACACACAACAACCCCCTTACACACAACAACCCCTTACACACAACTAACCCCTTACACACAACAACCCCTTACACACAACAAACCCCTTACACACAACAACCCCTTACACACAACAACCCCTTACACACAACAACCCCTTACACACAACAACCCCTTACACACAACAACCCCTTACACACAACAACCCCCTTACAACACAACAACCCCTTACACACAACAACCCCTTACACACAACAACCCCTTACACACAACAACCCCTTACACACAACAACCCCTTACACACAACAACCCCTTACACACAACAACCCCCTTACACACAACAACCCCTTACACACAACACCTACACCTTACACCTTACAACACAACCCCTTACACACAACAACCCCCTTACACACAACAACCCCTTACACACAACAACCCCTTACACACAACAACCCCTTACACACAACAACCCCTTGCACACAGCAACCCCTTACACACAGCAACCCCTTACACACAACAACCCCTTGCACACAACAACCCCTTACACACAGCAACCCCTTACACACAACAACCCCCTTACACACAACCCCTTACACACAACAAACCCCTTACACACAACAATTGGTGATAGTGATAGTGGTGACACACAGCAACACAACAGCATCCGGTGAGTGAGTGAGTGAGTGAGTGTGTGTGAGTGTGTGTGGTGAGTGAGTGTGTGTGTGTGTGTTTGTGTGTGTTTGTGTGTGGTGTGTGTGTGTGTGTGTGTGTGTGTGGTGAGTGTATCACTACAAATCCTTGCAAATTTCAACTTCCCGTTCCAATCTGCAATAGTCCGCCGCACTAATCTTTTCAACACATTTAACGTTGTCGTATCAGTCGGAAACGTGTGCAAACTTTTCTCGAAAGGCACAGCTGTCTTGTTGCACCCATAAAGGATGCATGCATGTGGCATATCGCAAAAAAAATCTATCAGAAACACCCAAAAATCTTCAAGTACAGTACTATATTTATCTCTTGTGTTTACGTGCTTCTGATCAGCGCAGGGAGAGGCGGCCTTCCTCCTGTTACGTCACCGAGCCGTGGCGCATCGTCTGCCAGTTGCCAGCAGCGGTTTCGAAGCTCGAGGAATTTACAGATTTTGATTGCGGATTATTAAAAAAAGGCTGACTGGATGCAAAAAGTGACAACATATTGTTGATACACTCGATAATGGCTATACTCTAACTACATAAAATCAGGAATGATGAAATGGTCTGGACGATTACTTTAAGGTACAGGGAGGTCCCGTTATACGAGCATTCGGTATACGAGAATCCGATGATACGAGATGTGTAAATTAGGGTCTATTTTCAATATACGAGATCGAAAATCCAATGATACGACATTCAAACTGGGGTGAGTAAAATTATCAAGTTCAAAATGCGTGCCCTACCACTCCCGGGCTGGACAAAGGGGGATTTGGTTGACCCCAGTGAGGTCACCCCTAGCAAGCCGTGACCTGAAGGGTAATTAAGCATATGGCGTGGTCTGACATTTAGGGGTAATTAGCAGGTGTGCAGCCCCAACCTTGGGACCGCAGTCAGGTCACCCCTAGCAAGCTGTGACCTGAAGGGTAATTAAGCATATGGCGCGGCCTGACCTTTAGGGGTAATTAGCAGGTGTGGAGTCCCAATCTTGGGACCACTACACTACCTTCTCTTGTATCACGCGGCGTCCCATACATTACAACGTCTTTTTTGCCTGTTATGCATGTTTTATGTTTAATTAATGTGCAGTTATGTTATTTTGTGTGCTATTTTCTCTTTCAGAATGCTTTTTCTACAGAATAGGTAGTATAGTGTGGGTAATATAGACGCTGTGTGTTTGTTGTATTTGCTATAGTTTATTTTACCTTGAAAAACATGTTGTTGCTGTTATTTTTTTTTTTTTTTTTTTTTTTTTTATATTGATGGGGTCCTGGAACCAAACCTATATTTTACCGTTAGTTATGTGTTTCGTTATACGAGGTTTCGCTTTACGAGTATGCCAGGTGGAACCTAACTGCTCGTATCTTCGGGACCTCCCTGTATATTGCAGAGATGGTATAAAAATTGACACAACTCATTAAGGATTGGATAAAGATCAACATTAGTAATGCCACAGGACTCATAAAGGTAGAGGCTATTCAGAACAATTATGAAGCTGGCCTGGGCAAGGTAAGCAAGTAAGTAGAGAGGTTTGATAACACTGGGATGTGTGAATTTGAATGTGAGTTTTGTTTTGCCTGAGCACTAGGTAATTAGTTATGCTAGGTCAGATTATTAGAATAGGCAAAGCTAGTCTAGGCTTAATAAGACTAAGTTTGAATGAGTAGCAATTGGCTTGGTTAGACTAAACTAGGTTAAGAAAATATTCATAGTTGGTTTTTGAAAATCACAAAACACTTAGGAAAAATTCCGAACAATGTCTATACTTAGACTAATCCTAATATGTACGTTGTTTTCACACGGTCAAAATCTGTCCATGTTCCAATAATGCCTCTATTTCCCCGCTACTGTTGTAATTGTATAGGGCAAAGTGTTTATAAATATCACAAGCTGTATAGAAGTAAAAAATACAGAAGAAAACCTGTATTCCTGAAGATGAAACCTGAAATGACCTCAAATAAAGCCACCACTTGGGAGGAAAAATCCAAATACCATGGCCAGAATAGACAAATGTAGCTGAGGAAAAAAGTAAAAGAAACACGAAAACAACCAAAATAAATTAATGAAAAATGTATCAACAAGATGTCTTCTTTAGAACGACGCTCACCTTTCTGGCTCTCATGCTTGTCAACTTTTTCCAAGTGGTCCCAGCCAAGAGCAGATTGGTCCTGGCGGTCCTGACTCTGCACCCCATACTTGCCACCAAACCCTGTGGCATAGTCCTTCTGTGATGAATGCTTCTCCACGTGTCCCACATACTCATGGCTCTCTGCATTCACGTCCATCCTGTGAGAGCGGAGAAGAGAAAAAAAGAGTTGGTCAACCAAATGCAAGTTTTTACGAAGATTGTCAGGAAAACTAATAAGAACGATACAGGTACAAAAAACGAGAAGTTTCCTCATAATTATGAGGAAAGTCGATGGGAATAAGGCATGCTATTTTTTTTGGGGGGGGGGGGGGGGGGAGAGAGAGAGAGAGAGAGAGAGAGAGAGAGAGAGAGAGAGAGAGAGAGAGAGAGAGAGAGAGAGAGAGAGAGAAGAGAGAGAGAGAGAGAGAGAGAGAGAGAGAGTTTCCCTTCCTATTCACACATTGAAGGCCAAATTAACAGGTGTTTATATTCAGGCATTCTACCATTAATCTGCTTCAGTTTCTCTCCATCCTCTTGTACAAACTCATGATATCTTTCCAGCTTTCATTGTCTTTATCCTTTGATCAACTTCTTTCACTTAACACAGATCCCCTCCTTAAGACCTTGAGACCCAGAACGTAATTTGCATTGTAATTTGGGTACCATTAGACAATTTTTAGTGAATATAAGCAATGTTTTATCGATATGACCTGTTAAGTATCCTATCGACTAACTAATTTGGTATGTTAACCCTTTCACGCACGGTGACGCGATCGCGTCAAAACGGGCCCGTGTACATCTTAGCTTTTGACGCGAATTGCGTCAAAAAACATAAAAAAATTTGCCAGAAATAAAGTATTTATCAGAATCGCGTCAAAATTTTCTGCGTAAAAGATCCAAGCTAGGCCTATAAAATAAACTAATTGTCAACTCGCTCGTGCGAATGGATTTGAAGTGATAAGGGCCCGTGTCCCTATTCACTCTCAGCAGGCAGCGTGTTAGCCCGCCTTCTTAGCCATCCGTCTTCCAACATGTGTTTCAGTTTTCCTCCATTTTCTCAAAATCTACTGGCCATATGAAAATTATAATGGTAGCATTGGAATCCTCATAAAAGTCCGCTTTTATTGGCATATAAACCATAAAAAGTCGACTCAGGAAGTATCGAGCTACGAAGTGGTGAACGTAAGTATTTCTTATTTCTCTTTACTCAATGTTTTTTGAAGTCCTTAAGCTCCGCTATTTATTTGCATTTCTTGTTATTTTTGTCTTTCATAAGGCAGAATAATCTCTTGCGAAACCAACGATATATAATAATGCCAGGAAAAAAGAATAATCGTGGTTGAAATTGATAACATAAACAAAACATTCGCCGCACAGTCAGGCTATTCCGCGGGGCAACTTAGAGAGCCCCAAATTGATGTCGCAGAGGACGGAAAAACTTAATAAACTTTTCGTGGGTGAAAGGGTTAAGTTACTTTTTGTAATTTTATGGCTCGACAACATACATTTTTTTTTTAGTTAAGGAAAAATCTGAGTGTGAAGGGGTTAATTTCTAACATCCTAATAAAATACTTTGTGACCAGTGTCATAGATCATAATAACTATTTTTTTCAACATTTGACTCATTAATTTTTTTTTACCATTTTTGTTGATACCTGGCATGTCATATATTTTTTTCTATTTATTTACCTGTCTTTTTGAACTCCGAATTTGCCTCCATAGCCGTAAGATGCCTTGGGGCCCGTCTCCTGATCCTTCCTCTTGGTCTCGGCGTCAGAGCTCATCACCTCCTCACGATACTTTTTCATGCTTGTGACAAGAGGAGAGGGAATATTAAGTACGGTAGAAGACAATCCTCCCATAATTAAATAAACATGTGGGTACAGAAGGTGCATAGGATAAGTAGGGGGAGGGGAAGGGAAGGGAAGGGAAGGGAAAGGGGAGGGGAGGGGAGGGGAGGGGAGGGGAGGGGAGGGGAGGGAAGGGTAGGGAAGGGAAGGGAAAGGAAGGGATGGGAAGGGAAGGGAAGGGAAGGGAAGGGAAGGGAAGGGAAGAGTAGGGATGGGAAGGGAAAGGAAGGGTAAGGAAGGGAAGGGAAAGGAATGGTAGGGTAGGGAAGGGAAGGGAAGGGAAGGGAAGGGAAGGGAAGAAAAGGGAAGGGAAAGGGAGGGTAGGGAAGGGAAGGGAAAGGAAGGGAAAGGAAAGGAAAGGAAGGGTAGGGAAGGGAAGGGAAGGGAAGGGAAGGGAAGGGAAAGGGAGGGTAGGGAAGGGAAGGGAAAGGAAGGGTAGGGAAGGGAAGGGAAGGGAAGGGAAGGGAAGGGAAGGGAAGGGAAGGGAAGGGAAGGGAAGGGAAGGGAAGGGAAGGGAAGAAAAGGAAGGAAAGGAAGGGAAGGTGATGGGTGGGTGTGTGAGGGTCTTAATCAGGTTGTGGACAATAATTGGCCTAGTTCAGAATGCGGTCCAGGAGGCATCAGCAACACTCACTCGATGGCCTCCAGGTTCCTCTCGGTGCCGTACCGCTGCTGCTCCACCGTCATATTGTTCACATAGTCGGCGTCGGTGTCCCAGTCGTCCTCGTCGTTCCCGTTGTCCACCAACACCTGGTGTCCTGCCTGAGCCTTCCACATGATGCCTCACTGCTTACACTTCTCCTCTCTAAAGATAGGGTTTCATAATAAGTAATAAACTGCTTTGATTGTAATACAGTGATACCTCGGAACTCAAACGCCCCTTATCTCAAACAACTTGGAATCCAAACAATTTTTTGGAGAATATTTCGCTCCAGAATTTGAACGTTTTCATGGAATTTGAACAATTGAAAAACCCTGGCGTTCAGGGTTGCCATTTGGTGTTTTTCATAACCAATTTAGGGTAAATTTGGTAATACAAAATTTGCTTTGGAATTTGAACTGCCTCCTGGAACGAATTATGTACGAGTTCCAAGGTATCACCGTACTGAAATTCTTATTTTGTCTGGAGTGGACAGTAAATAAACACATATGAAGATTTCCAAAGGCCATTTAGTCTACATGTCTGAAATAAAATATTTTGATTCACTTTGGAAAACATTCTTTTGCAATTAAAAGCATTGAGGAAAAATTATTACTTGTGTAATCCATAAATTCAGCAGGTGGGAAATAAGAATTACATAAAAAAGCCAAATACTGACAGATTTTGATGTGCATCTTAAAAATCTGATATTCTGTATATTTTTTAGTGGGGGCAAAATCTCATTTTTTTTAAAGAGGGCCCTGCCCTAAGCAAACAATTATACTAAGCAAAGAAAACAAAAACCATTAAATCAATGAATACTATTTTCGGCTAAATAAAACCCCACATATGACCTCCTGGGCCGGGAAGGCAACACTGCGGCACCCCTTGCCGAGGCCCACCTTGACAGGAAATGTACCTAGTAATAAAAAAATAAAAAATATAATTATGAGATAAAAAAATAAAGAGCCCATGCAAATCTATAAGAATAAATTGTTTCATCCCGAAGATATCGAGATGCTGAAAACCCCCCAAAATAACACCATTGTCAACTGTTCATGATTTAACAGAAAAACACCCGAGATCATCATGAGTTACCCTGCCGTTGGAAATGAAAAATAACACAAAGGGGGGTCTGGGGGGTGGGGCGAATCCTCCTAGTGGGGTTAGGTTACGTAATCAATGACCAGGTTAGGTTAGTGAACAAGCAGGGGGGTCTGGGGGTGCTGTTATGTCAGGAGAGTATTGGTCAATGGGGAGTATTAGTTGAAACGGCAAATATTTAGAACATGACTGTGTCTGGATTAAAGTATTTTTCACCTTTCTACTGTTTTTATAGGTCAGAACGAGTGTGAAAGTAACAATGAAATGTTGTGCGAACATTATTTTTGTTATATTTTTTAGCTAGGTTAGGTTAGTTTGAGGGTTAGGTTAGGTTATATTAATGGTTTGATTAGGTTAATATTTGAATCTTTTACACATGGAGGGTGTTTTTTCCCAGTCAAAAAGTCTAAAGTGTATTTTTTAGAAATTTGTCATCCTTTTTGAATTGCAAGACATTTTTTAGGTTTGCACAGGAAAAAACTATCTCCATTAGGAAAAGCAACACATATTAAGCGAAAAAAAATCGAGATAGTCTGAAAATCTTGCAACAGTCATTAAGTAAATATTTACCATTGAAATTGCATATTTACCGATAAAACATAAGTTCTGCCCAAAAACTACCCATTACAGTAACACATCTTACACAAAAGGAGGCAAAACAGCGTAATACCTGGCATGGCTTCTGGAATCACAGCACTGTCACATATACAGAATGACTACAATAAAATAAAAACAATTATAGGAACACAACTAAATAAAGAAAACCACGATCAACTTGTCAACCGTACAGGAAAGTAAACAAAACAAATAAGAAAAACAAGTACAATATAAGCCTTTTCTTTTATATCATTTGATATGATTACCTGTTTGCCATACACTTTTAAGATGCTGATGCGCCTTAGCTACAGCGTCAGGCCTGAATATCTCACTACAACAATTATATGCCCAAAACATGCAAAAAGGTACAAAACGTCACCTGTTTATCGTGTCTTATCTCTCGCCTCCCCGGAAACACCAACAACAATCCTTATGATAAAACAAAGTATTAAACTGCAGTAATAATATATATAATTCTGATAACATAAACTTATATACAAATACGGTTTTCTTATATATATTTGGAATGAATAAACTACATGGTCATCAGCAATCCTTAATATAAAATTAACTTTAGTTATTTATTTACGGTAAAGTAAACTCCTACGTACGTAGAGTTGTCTTTTTTTTATATTATTGAATCAACAGTATATTTCGTAGATCGAAAATATACATACACAGCAAAAAATACGGTAATATGGACTAATAGTGTAGGCAATAGCTGCTGCTGAGTGACGACCCCTTGTGCAGCATGTTTCTTGAAACTTTCTTCTCCTTCTCATGGTTACTGCTCCTTTCCCCTTTCATGGTTTTGCTGCGCATGACAAGGCCTCTCCCATTTGCGACATTTCAGGAACCAGTTCACGGAACCCAAGAACTCAGGCGTTCCATTTGCGCACGAAAACCTGGGTCCAAGGCGACGCGCGTAGTGACACAGCAAAACCCTTGAACTTTCTCTACCCACATTAGGAGGTCGGTAGACAGTAGAGTTTTCAGTTCATAACAAACAATGGCCGCCTTGGGCCCTTTTTCATCTTATCGTGAAGGGTTTTCCGCATGCACGAGTCGGAGAGGATGTCAGACAGGCCTACAAGGGGCACTGGTGGAGTCAAGCGGTACCGCGATCTTAATCTTGATATGATCCCTTCACATCACAGCTGGTTACCACTTAATGTTTTTTTGTTTGTTTGTTTTAAGCAGACGAGGTGTAGTGTTAGCACGCCGGGCGAGTAGTCCATCCCTCTCTCTCTCTCTCTCTTTCTCTCTCCTTTTCCCTCTCTCTCTCATCTCTCGCGGGACCGCTTTCCTCCACCAGTGCCCACCCACTGACTAGGAGCTATTAAACTATCGCTATTATACTGAATTCGGTACCGTAACACGTAATTTATGCCAAAGATGTCAGCAGTGGATGTTGTTGGTACATCATTTATTTCTGTTTATCATCAGAATCATCGTATAATGCGAGCACAGCCCTACACAAGACAGGAGAAAACGCCCCTTCCTCTTGCCTCGCCAGCTGAGTTTTTTTGTAAACAAAAAAACGGGGTTTCTGCGTTCCATTTGTGACTCGCGAACCCAGAACCAGGAACTGAACCCAACCCTGAACTGAAAGAACTGGTTCCTGGAACTTGGGCACAAATGGAAGAGGCCTTATCTTCTTTCTTTCATTGCCTATCTACTTTCACCCCTTTTCTGTCCATCTTAGCAATGCAAGAGTTAAAACTTAACCACTCCCGGTAGTTTCACTTCTTTCATCCCTCATTACGGTAGGTAAGTAGGTACGTAGGTAGGTAGTAAATTTTGGAACTCTCTTCCTGTGACTTTTTTTTCTTTCAGGGAACCAATATGCCACCTTTTAGTGACTGTTACGCAGTACCCTATTGGTGGGGTTGGAACACAGAAGGGCTGGGGGCGCGGCGTGATGTTTATTGGAGACTTAACCTCTAATTACAGAGAGCTGACAGGACGACTGGTCACTGCCTCGCCGGAGTCACAATTTGCCCGCCTCGGGTGACATGAGATGTGGCGGGAAGATGAGGATTGCCACACACCCCCACACTCCCCCCCAATTACACAAATAGCTCACCGTGGGCGGTGTAATGAAAAAAACAGAAACATTTAAAAAAGAGTGAACCGGGGGATACAAAAAAAATTTTGTGATAAGTGTGGCACTCAGTTGTGTTGCCTGAGGGGTGGCGTTACCAAAACACGTAGTCCAGAGGTGGCGTGGTGCCTGTTGTGGCGTTGAGGCCTTCCTTGGCTGGGCGGGGGGGAGCCAGGCATCGTGTTGTCCCGTCATCGTGCGCCTGAACGCACGTGAGAGGGCGCAGGTTGGCGCCGGTTCCTGAGGTGGTGCGCCCACTGCCGTCCAGCCGCACCAAGTACTGCCGGGTGCCGTAGTCTCCAGGACAGTGCCTGCGCGATCCCAGCGCCCACTGCCGGGGTTTAGGATGCGGGTCCGTAGGCTGGGCGTGAGGGGCTCGAGGTTGTGGGCTTTTTGGTCTCCCGGGGGAAGCTGCACTGTCCCCAGAGCGGGCCATGGCCCGTTCGCGCTCCCGCAGCAGCCACGCCCCATCGCTCGCTCACCTCATAGAGCGACGCGTCCAAAAGGTATGGCGTCCCGCAGCTGGACGTCCTGTGATCAGCTGGGCTGGGGAGGCTTCAGACCCCTGGGGGGGGGTGTTGAGGTACTGCATGATGGCCCATGCGGCGGCGTCGGTGTCAGGGAGCCTTTCCCGGCCAGTGTTGCCGCGTAGCAACCTCTTGGCACACTTGACTGCCGCCTCTGCGCGGCCGTTAGACTGGGGGTAATGTGCTGATGAGACCCTCAGCCGCACACGCCAGGTGTCGAGGAAGCCCCTGGATTCCTGGCTGGTGAGGTTCTTTTCCCCCATCGCACGACAGTCCTCTGGGATGCCGAAGCGCTTGAACCATCGTGGGAAAACACCGTGATGAGGCGTGCACTGGTGGCGTCGCCTGACAGGTGCTCCACTTCGAGCCATCCCGAGAGCCTGTCAGCGACGGCGATATAGGTGTGGCCGTCCAGTTGAAATAAATCAGCCACCACTTGCTGGAATGGGTCTGCGGTGGCGGGGGTGGGCAAGAGGGTTTCTGCGGGGCTGGAGGGGGCGTGCGTATCGCATACCGCACATTGGCGCCTCTTCTGCTCCCACCTCCGCGTCAATCCCTGGCCAGTGGGACTGACTGCCTCGCCCTGCGTAGCATTGAGTCCCTGCCTTTGTGCCCGCTTTGAAGGTTTCGCGAGGACTGCACGCCCCCCCCTCAGGAACCGCAGGTTATGACCAGCCGCGGGGTTTCTCGTCACAGGTGTAAAGGAGATGTTCCCTTGGCAGGAGAGGTGGCGCCGCTCTGAAGTACTGGCGGAGGCGAGCGGCTCCCGTCCTTCGTTCGCCAGCCGTCATTGGCTACGCATTCCCGCAGAGCCGGTACTCCTCGTCCCGTGCAGCCTCTTCCTCCCTGTGAAGGTCCACAACATGCCCCCCTCGTCCCGGTGCGCGGCCGTGGCTGCGGTCATGGCTGGCGCATACAGCTTATGTCTCGCCCGGGTCCTTTGGCCACCGGGACAGGATCGGGTAGCGCGACAAGGCGTCGCGCGCATTTGGTGTCGCCTTTTGGCTATGTCTTAGGTTCCTGTCTCCGAAAACGTAGGGGCCTTGGGTCTCTGGACGAGCGTGAGGTTTTTGAAAGCCAAGGAGGAAGAGGCGTGCCTTCTTTAGGCACCAGGTGATGGCAAGCGCTTCTCCCCTCGAGGGTACGTAGTTCCTCTCGGCCGCTGTGAGATGTCGGCTGCCACAGAGCACAAGTTTCCACCGCCAGGGCAGCATAGCGGCGATTCTCCGAGACACACTCGCAGTACTGCTGCGGGGACAAGGAAGCCAATACCCTGGCGACTGTGGGTCAGTGAGGACTGCTGTGGGGCGCGACACATCATAGAAGCGCAGTCCCTCGGCCGCCATCGCCCAATAGTGTCTTTGGCGGAGGTGAAGAGCGCCTCCAACTGCTTGTCCCAGTACACTGCCTTCCCACCCGGTTTCTTGAGTAGCTCCCTGAAGGGCTCCATGACAGGGCGACCGCCAGGAAGGGCGCGGACCTGGTTGACGAGGCCGAACCATGAAAGCACGTCAGTTCAGGGTGGGCTGGGCGGGCATCTTGAAGTCGGTTATGCTGTTGACGAGGTCGAGGCTTGGCTGGTTTCCCTTCCCAGCCCAGGAGGTAGCCGGCAAAGGTGACGCTCCCCCTGCAGAAGCGGAACTTGTCAGGTCGCAGGGTGACACGCTCTCCATGCACCTCTGGAGAAAATTGTATGTGTGCCAGAAGGGCGTCGCTGACGCTGCTGTCGTGGAGTAGAGTGTCGTCCACGCACTTTAGCTTTCCCGGGCAGTCGGTGATGGTGTCGTCAAAACGCTTTGTGAACGCGTCCTGCGAAGCGCAGTGGCCCATGGGGGTGCGGCGGTACCGGTAGCGCCCCCAGGGGGTGATGAATGTTGTGAGCTTGCGGCTCTCCTCGTCGAGGGGGACCTGGTGGTAGCCCGAGTATGCGTCCGCTTTCGGTCTTAATGTATGTTTGGGCACGCTAGAGACGAGATCGAAGGGCGGTTGGTGTGGGTGGGCTCTCTGAGGCTCGCACGGTTTTAAAGGCGCTGAAAGGTTCGACCGTGCGACGGGGCCTTCCGTCCTTTTTTGGCAAATACCACCATTCTGGAGCACCATTCGCTGGGCTCGCCTGCGGGCACCGCCTCGATGATGCCCTTGTCAACATCGTCGTCCAGCTGTCGTCGTACCTCGTCAAAGAAGGGAGCGGGACTGAGGCTGGGCGTGGGGCTGCGTGGGGGCGTGTGTCGGGCCCTAGGTGGACGTGGTGAGTCGGACCGCTCATTCTCTGGTAGCGGCGTGCGTCCCATGGCAAACACCAGTGCGCCCGAAGTGCTCCAAGAACCATTTCTCGAGGCGATCGACGTTCTCCTCTACAGTTCGTGAGGTGGCGATTCCGGGCGACGTGGGTCTTTGGGGTGTCTGATGGCTCCACAGCACACACAACTGGTGGTGAAAGGGGGCGTGGGAAGGTGTGATGGACCAGGCGAAGGGCCTTTTCATGCCTTGAGCGATAGGTAGAGTTGCTGCACGCCTTCGGCTATGTAGATGCACTCTGTGGTGGAGACAGTCCCATGGAGACCTGACAGGTGATGGTTCCCAGGAGGCGCATGCTGCCCCCGGCAACGTGGGTGACTGCCGTGGGTGGGAGCCTGGAGCTGACGTTGGGATATGCCGAGGTCCCCAAAAAGTAGGCGACCCCCCAAGACACTTGCGCCCCAGTGTCCGCCACCCGCTGTGTAGGGACACGTGGCGCGAGGGCCCTGAGCAGCTGATCACCACGGCAGCGACGCCGCCATCTCCACTCCTCCAACGATCACTGCACCGGAGGTAGGGGTGAAGTTCGAATGATGGGCGGGCGGACGAGCGCCACCCTGGGGGGTGAGGGCCGGACACAGGCGCAGAAAATGCCCTTCTGGCCGCAACAACGGTTATGTCGCTGCAAACGCTCTGCACTGACGCCCACCTGTTACACTCAGGGTTCAACCGCATGCTGGGCACCGCCTGCGTCCCCGCCGGACTCCGTCTTGGCGGGTTTTTCCTTGTCCGCTAAGCCGGCGCGCGGGGCCCGCTGCCGCCACCCTCGTGGTGTGGAGCCATGACGGGCGGGGGTAGTGTGTCACCCACCCCCACACTGGCTACGTAGCCGAAGGTTGGTCACTCGCCTTTTTCCCCGGCCTCAAAAATTTCACACACGCGAACTATTTCACTGAATGACTCGAGGCGTGGGGAAACAACGCAACACCCCGCTTTCATGTTGCGATTTACTAGCCCCATCACTATTTTCTTGCTGAGCATGTACTCCTCTAAGGGGCACTGGCACTCAGGGCACCTAAAGCCGCACTCATTCGCTTTGGCGCGGCACTGGGAGATATACGCACACACACTGTCACTCGATGCCTGTGCCAGAGAGAAGAATTCCGCCCACGCTCCGTAATACAGCGTGTACCGATCACCACCCCCTTCTCACAACGTCGATTGCCTCCGTGGTTGAGAGTTGCCTGAACACTGCTTGCCCCGGGGGCGCGTCGATGCGCTGTTGCACCTCTGTGTTACAAAGGAGGCGTACATAAGGTGCCGCTATGGGTGCCGCCCAACCGCAGATGCTGCTGAGTCCTCTACGCTGGGGGCCCACGCCTCAAACGTTGCCGGCGAACTTGCCCACGGTCGCTCTCCCTGGTCCTGGAGGAGGTGGTGGGCGATGTGCCGGGTCGTTGCCAAGGTGCTGCTGAGTGGCTGGTGTGATGTCGGGGCTTGGTGTATAACGCGTGGCGTTGTGATATGGCGGCAAGTTGGACCAGCGGCTCTTCCCACGCGCCCGCTACTGCCGGAGGCGTTCTCTACGCCGCCCATGCCTTCCTCCATGAGCCCCTGAAGATACTGCGCCATGGTGGGGTTGGAACACAGAAGGGCTGGGGGCGCGGCGTGATGTTTATTGGAGACTTAACCTCTAATTACAGAGAGCTGACAGGACGACTGGTCACTGCCTCGCCGGAGTCACAACTGCCCGCCTCGGGTGACACTGAGATGTGGCGGGAAGATGAGGGTTGCCACACACCCCCACACCTATGAAGTAGAAAAAAAATGGTCATCTGGAGATATTAATCATCAATCATTGGGGGCATACGCCGGGTGGGCCGCGTCGCCTCGCCCACCCTACGACGCCACTCCTGGGGCCACATTCAGAGACGTTAACGTCCATGCTTCACGACCTAGCGACTGCTATCAGCTGTTTTGGTATTCTGCGTGGAGATTGATGACGTACTTAAACACGTTAAGCTGTCAAAACACGGCGACTGCCTAGAGGGTGGTGTGGAGACCGCAACATACATAAAAATACTCATAAATTGAGTATATGTGATGTTTGCTGACTCAAGAACTGAACAGGGCAAGTATACAAACGAAATTAGGCCATTTAACAAACCCAGCCGCACTTGTGATGATATTGTTTTGTGGTGAAGAGCCAAGAATGGTGAGCTGCGGCATCTCACTCGCTCGGGTAACGACTAGCGATGCCACACACCACCACGCGCACGGCTCTGCGTCAGACTGAAGGTATATCTTTTTTCCCTTTAAATTTAAAATCCAAGCCCTTGTCCCTCCAGCCGTGATGGGTACCGGGTGTTAGCCGGGGGTTTGTGACCCGCCTCCCGGGGTGGGGGGCTTCCCAATGGTAGGAAGACTAGCTACGAAAAGATTAGGCAGCGAAAAAGATCACAAGAAGAAGAAGAAGAGCACCTTATTACTCTGAAGGAATAATTAATAGCTAGAATACAAGGAAGTACAGCCACCGGCGTGTTACCCGCGTGTATGTGGAGGTAGAAACAAGTGTTGAAGCGACGGAGGTGACACAGGGGATGAAAGAATGATGGAATAAGCTAGAAATTAAAAATATATACAACGACCTCGAAAATGCAAGCCGCGGCTGCTGCCTTGTGATTGGCTGACACGTTTGAGACACAATCTGATTGGCTGGCACGTTTGTTTTTACACAATTGTGATTCGCTGGCGAGGCTGTGACGTCGTTGTAGTTGCTCAGCCAATCAGCTATCGATGCCCATAGCAACCATGTACCGCCGCTGCCATGTCTCGTACTAGAATACCCACGAGCTCCGGGGTGTAGAAATAGAGGAAGTTAGTTAAAAAGCGCATTTTCGTGACGTTCACCGCCCTGGTTCAGTCCAGTCCGGACCGGGTCAGGGTGGACTGATTGATGGTCGCGAAAATACATCGAGACTGGCCCCGTCCCATTCGTCGTTCCTATTGGCTGGGGGATCGAGTGGGCCGGTCTCCGGGAAAATGCAATATAGTGTTGTTGACGGTACTTTAATTTCCCAAGATGTTTCAGCAAATTGCGAATATGGTAATTTTTCGGGGAATTACTTTAGTCTTTAGGGTCGGCAATCATGGTGTTTCATGTCTTATCAGCAGCACGAGAAGCTCCTGGTCGTCATCCCCGCTGACTGTAGTGCGCATGCGCAGTTTCTCCCCCCACACGCTCCAAGGTGGTCCTGCTATCTGGGCTGCACCGGACTGGACTGGGCTAAACCGTTCCAGACTGCCTCGCAAAAACAGTGGCCGCCCGGGACTAGCCCAGTCCAGACCGGGCCAGAGCGGCCGATGAAAACGCGCTTTAAGCTAACCACCGTGGCCTTTAACTCTCTGTGAATGTCTGCCCTGGGGGTCACCACGCACGAGTCCCCATGCAGGCTCCCTTCTCATACCAAGCAACTCTTGACAAGAAACGTCAACTTGCCCCAACCACGAGTCTTGTGGGTGGGGCTCCTCCACGCTGGATTGTCATTTAATTAAGGTGCGTCCACACTAGGCATTACGATGCGCATTATAATGCGCATTATGTGATGCGAGAAGTGGGAGCAGAACGGGTGGCATTGATGTCAATTTTTTTCTCTCGGATTCGCGGATGTTCAGAGTATTTGTATTCTCTCCCAGCTGGTTCATTTCTGTGAATCGTGTAGATTCGGGTTAAATTTAGGGGGGTGTGTACATAGTTGGCTAGCCCACAGCCGAACCCCTAACCTGGCACACTGATCCAGCACGACCCTAAAACATTTTTTTGGGCTGCCTGCGGGAAAGTTAATTTTGTTGGACACCAACAGACAAAATTGAGACCAGAAATTAATTACATATATATAACCACGGACCTCTCAGAACTCTCTCGAGTATGAAATTTCAAAAACAAAAATCCCGAACCCCCAGCTGGGAGGTCCTGCGTGCTACGCTCGGTCGCCCGCTGCGCTCGATGAGTTGGTAGCCCATATTTTATTTCAAGGTTTTTTTCTGTTCTTGTTGACATCCATGTTAACTTGCAGGGGCACTCCCGAGTCAAGATGTGGGAAATTACTCAACTAGCTCCTCCCCCAAAACTGCCCTCTCTCTCTCTCTCTCTCTTCCCCCTCTTCTCCTCCTCTCTCTCTCTCTCCTCTCTCTCTCTCTCTCTCTCTTTTCTCTGTCTCTCTCTCTCCTCCTCCGCTGTCATCTCTCTCTCTCCATCTCCTCTCTCTCTCTCTCTCTCCGATAATATATATTATATATATATATATAGTCTATATATATATATATATATATATATATTATATATATCTATTTATATATATATATATATCAAATATATATAATATATATATATATATATATAGTATAAATATATAATAATTATGATTATATACAGTTTCAAGGCGCATTTGTCTAAGTTAGTGACATGAACGATGTAGACCGCAGATCTGCAATATCATAAATCCCGCCTTATCCCATCCTGGGTGACACACACACACACAGCACACACAACACACCACACACACACACACACACACACACACACACACACCCTGCCTGGAGTACCCAATAACTAACCCTTCCTCAATCAACACGAAGGCAGGCACCGGAACTACTCCGGGATCTCGCCGTTTGTTTTCGACTCAAAGCTGAGTGAAGCAGCCCCAGGCACATACGAGGGCATTTATAAACCCTCGTTTTTCTTTTGTTAGTCATTCATCTGTAATAGCTGAAGCGTTACTACCCTCCTCTCGAGGACATAGCAGTAACACCATTCTTGTACCTTTAAGATAAGTACCAACCAGTCACATTGAGCAACCGGGGACTCTACTCAGTCAACTCACATATTATTATTGCTTTACTACCTGGTGGTGAAATATCGAGTATTCTTTTTTGTGTTTTTCGCTAGGGTTTAATTATCTTTTTATCTACATATTGGTCCATTTAGATTAATATAAGCATTTTCTTTAGTCGTCTTTGTTTGTGGCTCAAAAGTAACAAGATCATCTTACTCCTTGCTACAAGGTGATTTTATTTGTATTGTAATTGTGTATTGTTATCTACTTCTTTCCATCACTTTTTGTTATGGTTTCGGGCGTTTCAGTCCGCTAACTCTTCCTCTAGACAAATCACTGTCTCGCTCGTACAGTTGGGGCCTGTCGGGATTTAATAACCTTTACGGTTGTTATTTCTTAATCTCACTTCAGTGATATTCTATTGTGCTGTGTTTTCACCCCAGTAATTTTCTTTTGTTTGTGAGAGTTCACGGTGTTCTATGTTTGGTGGTTATTACTTTACGTGTGCTACATGATTTGAGCGTGTGGAGAGGCTGTGCCTTTAAAACTCACTACACGAAGGCCTGGTGTAGAGTGCCTTTTCCATTCGTCACACTGCTTAAATTACTTATTGCTCTGTTTGATATTTTTCCAAGTAGGACACTTCCTCCCGCTTAAGCTTATACGTGCTCATCTTTCTCACGGAACCAGCGATGTTTCCAATCTAGTTTTTAACTCACTCGATTATAACTTGACCAGTTCAAAACTCAACATTTGGTACTTATGCCAATCTTGTGTCGTATTGTGGTACTGCATTCTCTGGTACTCTTCCACTGGCTCGTTATAAAATCCTTCGAAGTGATACATCTCCAGGGGTAATTCCCCTATCAAATCTCATTTCAGGGTATGTTCAGTTAATAGCTCGAGTGATTTTCTGAATACGCCTTGGCATCTCCTCTTCTAACCCATATTGTGGTTCTTATAATTTGGTTTTAACATTAATCATGGGGTTTGATGCGGAAGAGTTTGTCGGTAATCCCTCTGCTGAAGAACTTAAAGCTGCAAGAGTTACTAAGATCGCTCAAGTATATTGCCGCTAACTTTGCATCCATTTCACTCATGATACTAGAAGGAACACTTAATGACCTCATATTAACTCTCTAGGTGAATAACCAATAACTGACCCTCAGTTCAGAAACCACCACTTCTAGAGGTTTCTTCAGACACAGTACTTCTCCTAGAAGGGGAGAAAGTGAAAATGCAAGGCATTACCAAATGAAGTAGACTATGAAAGAGCAGAAAAAAGAACATGATAGAGAGAAAGATCGGAAAGAGAAGACAAAACGAACGTGATAGAGAACGTGAAGAGAAGAAAAAGTTCTCGAACGCAGGAATACCATTACAAATACAAGAGCGTGAAAGAGCAGACAAAAGAGCAGAAAGAGCAGAAAAAAGAGCGTGAAAGGCAGAAAAAGACATGAATAAGAACATCAGTTAAAGTCCTCGTCTGCAGAATAAAGGTCACGCCACTCAAACTCCAATAATTACAATTAACAAAAATTTTGGCCTCTTTTACCTCCGTTTCTCTAATTAACGATCCTGAAGCTTTCTTTAGAGAGTTTCGAATCCTCTGCCACGCATTTTCGAGTAACTAAAAGAGGATTGGACCTGGCTTGTCAAGGCCAAAACCTTAATGAAAGGCTTTATCTGTTCTAGACAGTGTGCATGATAATGCACAACAAAACGACAAAAAACAAAAAAACAACCCCCGATTATGATGTAGTTAAGATGCTATCTTACGCTTTACGCGTCACCACAGAAAAGATCCGACAAACTTCGCAACTGACAAAATACTGGTCAAACTTTACCTATGAATTTGCCTCAGGAATTAGAGCCCTTAAAACGGCTCAGTCTGCATCAGTCACCACTTATGACGATCTGGTAAATCTCGTAGCAACTTGAGGAATTTACACGTAAAATCCTACTCATCATGTTGCACATTACAGACAAGGATGATACAACCTACTCAAAGCTGCTAAAATAGCAGATGTCCTTTTCCTTAGTACTCGCCCTTTTCCTCGGGAGAGAAGAAGGCTTCAGTCCCATTTGTAGTTTTCAGGTGCGTTATGAAAAAGGATTGGTAGTCTGTAGATAGTGGTTTCCAGCCAAGTGGTGTTCTGCCTATTTTCTGTAAGAAACCTGGCCACTCTAAAGAACTGTCCGACCCTAGGTGTAAAGTAGCTACAATGGCACATTTTTCTAAACCATTGATTCGGTGAACACAATAATCCACTCTCCTTTTGTTCTGATACTTTCAACCCTTTCCAGGGTCACAGGGGGGTGAGGTACGTCCTCCCTCGACCTCTGACTCTGAGGAGCGCCCCTATCCAGATTATGCGGGATAACTGCTTCTTCCCAATCAATCCTCTTAAAATCTGCACTTCCAGGATAGAACGGAAATATACAGGGGAGAAGGTGTAACCTCAGGATTTTTCACCAGACCTGTTTCCCCGTACTCTGCTAGGGTGTACCTTGATTGTCCCGCTTTGTTAAGGGATTAGTAACCATTGCTGTCAGTGAGGACAAGTCTTTACCCATTCCTCATACTAACTTTCCTGTTCGCTAACGATCTGGCTGGTGAGTTAGTCATTCCACCCCTTGTCATAATATCACCATTACATACAACCCAACAGCTCACATGGAAAGGAGCAGCCAAATCTTTTTCCTACTGTGGCCGTTACCCGTTGCACAGTCCGAAAGCAACTGCTCAAATAACCCCCTCAGCCCTTGTCAACTATGACCACTCCTCATACGCCTAAAGTAAGACTTGGCAAGGTATTCTCTGAACAACTACTGCTGAGGCTCAACGAGACGATGCTACTCTGTCTCGGTACCATGCCAGAACCATTCCTAAAGATCATCACTCATTCCCCTTCTTTCTATACCAGACAAGTTTCTTATGAAGGTCTATTCAACTGCATAAACTTCTGATGAGTGCCACTTTGGGCTGAAGTTTCACCAAATTGTATTGCCAATCAACATTGAGAGAGCCAATCTGGGATCGCTCATGGAGACAAGCCGGTCACATAGGGAATTAAGAAAACTTGTGACAAAATACCAATGATTTTTAACTGGCCAGGATTAAAAAAGACATACTTCAATGATAAATTCATGTCACACTTGCCAGATTTGGAAAACCTAACCAAAATATTCCTCAGTACCCACTCCAACCTAATCTGCAGTGCCTGAGGAACCTTTTTTCAAAAAAATCATCCAGGTTTGACATCGTTGGCCCATTGCCCAACTAGGAGAAGGGAACCAATACATCCTCACTATTATGTGTCCAACCACCCGAGACCCTGATGCTTTCCCCACTTAAAAACATTACAGCCAAAACATTGTGTCAAACTCACTCAACTGTTCACATACCTTTTGCATAACCTAGGGAAATTCAAGTGACCGCGGCCACAAAATTTCACGAGCGGTCTCTTGCAGCATTTCTGGCAGAGCTTGGAATCACACAGACTCTATCTACGGCCATACCATCCTCAATCACAAGGTGCTTTGGGGAGATGTCACCAACCCTTAAGCACGTCTCCGCAAGTTTTTGTCATGACAGACCCAGAATGGGACGAAGCCTTGCTTTTCGTCCTATTCGCCATACGGGAGACACCCAACGAGTCCCTTGGTGTTGCTCCCTTTTAGCTATTGTTTTGTCGTAAGGATTAGGGGGCCACTTAAGGTATCAAAGACAGATTCTAAAACAACACTACCATAACTTGTCACTATCACTCAATACATGAGAAACGTAAGAATACTCCTTGACCAAGTCCGCTCATTTCTCGAAGCAATCTCAAACAGCCAAGGGTATGAAAAACCACTTTGATAGTAAAGCTAAAGTAATACATTAAATGAAGGTGAACAGTACTTGCTTTTCATTCCATCTTTGGTTCACCTTTACAAGCTAAATACCATCGTCCTTATAAAATTCAGTAAGAAGGTCATTGACATAACTAATCATAAACACTCCGACCGCCGTAAAAGCACTCAGCTAATTCCAATATTTAATCTACTGAAATTATCAGAGTAGACGCAAAACCTTGCACCTGATACAAATAAAAATAAAATACCTGATTCAATACAATCCAGTTTGCAACATTTCTGTCCCTGAAAATACCACCACCCTTGTACAGGTACAGATTGTGAAAAAAACTAACCATACTTGTAATCTCAGAGATTACCTACACACCTATCTTCCTCTCCCAGGAGAGACATACACCATTATCTAAACATAAAGATGGTCCTTGGCGATCATCCTAAAAAAATTAATGTTAAACATGACCTCCACGAATGCCGACTTCTCCCAGGAACCTCTCCTCTTCGCAACCACCCTACCGACTAACTCCCGTAAAATGTGACCCAGATGAGGCAAGAGGTGGATTATCTACTCCAGCAGGGACTGCTATTCCCAGCCAGTCTCCGTGGGCGTCCACCATGTATTCTCGTCCCCAAGGAGGATGGACAACTGCGCCCTCTGCACTGACTAACCGCAGATAAACGAACGCTGTGACTGTTCCGACGCCTACCCCTCTACCAAGAATAGATTGATCTCATCGACAAGTTGACAGACTAATTATATAACAAAAATTGGACGTTACTGAAGGGATCTACCAAATACCCCTTACGGAAAAGGCCCAACAAATATCAGCCTTCATCACACCCTTTGGTCTTTTCCAATACAGAGTCATGCCTTTTTGGGAGAGGAATGCCCCTGTCTACCTTCCAAAGGGCATGGACTACTTATTACAGGATCTGGCTGTAGTTTCTGTATACTTTAGACGACATTCTGATATTTACAGAGCATTGGAGCAGCACCTTCTAAACTTCCGGGAAGTGTTTACCAGGCTGCAGGGTAGCACAAGACCACAGCTGCCAGACACACCTTCAGCCGAGCCACGGTGACATACCTGGGACACGAGGGGGACAATGCCAAGTACGACCCAATGGCCAACATCTCCGCATCTTGGAGTACCCTGCCCTACTGACTCCGGAAGGCCCCTACGGCGCTTTTCTGGTATGGCAGGTTACTAACCGGAGATTCTGTCTGTCCCAACTTCGCGGCCCTACCGTCCCTCTCCCCGGCTTCCTAGTGGGGCTGTGACCTACAACTGGACGGACGTCTGCCAGCCGCCTTCAACCACTTAAGAACTTCCTGTCCCAGGGTCCCGAGCTCATCGCTCCCGACTTCCGCCAACCCTTTGCTTTGCAAACAGATTCAGCGAACACCGCCTTAGGAGCTGTACTCTTACAAGAGGTGGAGGGCATTCTTCACCCCTTGGCATAACCACTCATCAAGTTCAACATCCCCATACAAATCGTACGCACCATCGAGAAAGAACTCCTGGCAATCGGTCCTCAGCGGTACAAAATTTCAGTGTTATCTCCAGCCAATCAAGATCCTTTAAGAAGTCTACACTGTTCACCCCCTCTGTCCTTCCTAAATCGTGCCAAATTTACCATCAACGCCCTTCTCCGATGGTCTCTCTTCCTCCCACCTTAAAAAAAAAAAAAAACCAAAAAACCTTGACCATCATCCCAACAAGGGCACCGACAACATCATTGCAGACGCTCTCCCTCTCTCGCACCTAGCAGGCTCACCTTGACCATTCACTCCTACGACTCCACTTCTTCCCAGTGGCGTCGTCTTATGGGGGGAGGTATCATAAAGCCTCGCCTTATCCTCTCCTGTGTGACACACACACACACACACCCACACACACACCACACACACAACACACCACACACACACACCACACTACCACACACTGGCCTTGAGTACCACTAACTACCTTCCTCATCAACACGAAGGAAGGCAACCGACTACTCCGGGATCTTCGCCGGTTTGTTTCGACTCAAAGCGGAGTGAGCAGCCCCAGGCAAATATCTAGGGCATTTATTAAACCTCGTTTTCTTTTGTAGTCATTCATCTGGATTAGCTGGAAGCGTTTACTACTCTCTTCTCGAGGAACATAGCAGTAACACCATTCTTGTACCTTTAAGTAAGTACCAACCAGTCAACATTGCACCGGGGACTCTACTCAGTCACTCACATTATTTATTATTGCTTTACACCTGGTGGTGAAATTATCTTAGTATTCTTTTTTGTGTTTTTCTCTAGGGTTAATTATCTTGTGTTATGTACATTTGGGTCATTTAGATTACTAAGCATTTTCTTTAGTCATCTTTGTTTGTGCTTTCAAAAGCAAGATCATCTTACTCTTGCTACAAGGTGATTTATTTGATATTAGTAATTGTTTTAGTGTTATCTACTTCTTTCCATCACCTTTTTGTTATGTGGTTTCGGGCGTTCATCTCGCTACTTCATTCCTCTGAGACAACTCCTGTCTCTCGCTTCGTACAGTGGGGCATAGGCCTACTTAGAATTTATTAATATCTGGTACCTACCCACGAATTTACTGTTAGTGGGGTCTTCCTTCTCGATGGCCTTTAGGTACAGCACAACGGTAGTTCGGCAGGGATGATTTTGTCTCCCTAATCGTACATGTGTAACACGATGATTCAGATGCTACCTTCGTGATACAGTTGTCGGCTGCCCTCATACATGATGGGTGCATCCACTCACTGAGCTGATGATATGGTACGTCGCACCCTCTGCGTACGTTGCAGGACCTATCATGTTTGTCAGGTGTATGCTCAAGCATGACATTGTCTACAACACCACTAATTTACGACAGAGTGCAGGCGTAGTATTACGGGCACGCACTTAGGTGAATTACCTCAAAACAACATGGCTCAGTGGATCTGCCCTCACTTTTGTGGATAGATTCGCATACATATATATGTATGCCATATACATATACATAAACATATATATGTATGGGGGAGGCGGTAGCGGAGTGGTTCGACTAGCGAACGCGTCTCCGACTGGCGTTCTCGGTGACCCGAGTTCGATCCCCGAAGAAATCCAAAACCTTTCTGCACCGTCGAGTGGCCTAAGAACACCCACATGCCCTGCCCATCAACTCAACCTTCGATTGCGAGTGCATCGGAGGACACAGGGGGGCGGCATGAGCCTCTAATCACAGGCGTCACTATAAGAATCCTGCCTGCGCCACCACGGGCGAGGACCAACCATCAGAGCCCCCAAGTGAACCTCCAGAGCCTACCATCCGAGCCCTGAGTCACCACTGCCTACAGGCGCTATAGGCACAAATGTAAAAAAAAAAAAAAAAAAAAAAAAAAAAAAAAAAAAAAAAAAAAAATGCGAATACATATACATATATATATAGCCATAACATGGCCTATGGGCCATGTTATATCCCACAACATGACTGATGATGATAATATCATCAAGCAGACCACCAAGCTTCTTGTCGTGGGAAATACTCTACAGAGGAAATTTTCCTACTGTAGCAGAGAGGTGAAGATGGAGTTATTCAGGAGTCACTGCTACTCTATATACTGCAACTCGCTGTGGTCGCGGTTCATGGTGGCCACTCTGAACCGCCTTAAGGTCTCACAATGACATCCTTAAGAGGCTTCTGGGGCTGCCCAGGTGGAGCAGCTCGTCCCTGGCCTTCGATAGGAACGGGGTGAACAATCTGGATGTGATTCGTATACACTCCGTGTTCAGCTTAAGGCGTAGGGTGGAGCTCTCTGCGAACTCCATCATCACCTCCGTCAGGCAGAGCTCGGCCAAAGGTATACAGTAGTCTTTGGCTCGGCCTATGTATGTGGACCTATACAACAGCGGTGGCTGGGCCTACGCGCTGTTTGTACAGAATGTGGGGTAGCACATGTGTACAAATATTCCCTAATAATAATGACGATAATGATAATGATAATAGCATTAGTGAGGATAATTATAATAGTGATGGTAATGATATTGGTGGTAACAACAATAATTTTAATGTCTATACTAATTGGTAATAAAGGTTAATGCCGTGCCTGTCAGCACGTTTACACATTGGTAAATAATAATGTAATATAATATACAGTATATAGTAATTTGAGGAGTCAAAACAACCAGTAGACAAGCAGTTGAGATGATGACAGTGTGAGGATCACGGCATGGATGTGAAGTGGCGGGTTAAGAAGACCGAACACCTCAGCGCTAGTGATGGAAGGCAGTGTGGCGAGTCTTGAGTGTGTTGCAGGCAGTGGTGTGTGGGGCGTGTGGCCTCACTCTGGTGTAAAGCCGCGCCTGGCCACCATGGCGTCCAGCTCCTGCCGCCACGCCTCTCTATCATTACTGAGGTCGTGCAGGCGGTTGCCCCACTGCAGCAGGAGGCCCTCGTTGTTGTGGCAGTAGTCTTCGTATCGCAGCTCGCGCTCCTTGACGGGCTGGGGCACGTCGGCCGTGTTGAAGCAAACCTTCCGGCCCTGGGCAGTGACAGTGACGGGCACGTGCTCGCCCTCGCCGCTGGGCTTCGCTCTGTACTTGTTTCGCGTCGCCTGACGCAAGTCGGCGTCCAACTCGTCGTTGAGTTGCATCACCCTGCCCCGCCGGGCCTCCAGACGCTCGCGGTGCTGCCGCTCAAACGCGCGACACTGCCGCCGAAGTTCTGCGAGATTAGTCGTCTTGCTGCATTCCTCGCAGTCAAACAGCAGCAGGCAGTGGTCACACTTGAGGCTGCACACTGCGTCACCCTGCTGTGGTGGCCCGGCACCCTTACTGGCAGGGGCACGCCGCGCCTCGCTCCCGGCGGGCACGGTGGTGTTCGCGGCCTGGCTCTCGATCTGAGCGGCCGTCATGTTCTCGGGAACATCTCCGTCACTTGACGGCCTTGGCGGCTGGGAGGCACACGCACGCGCGTGCGCCCGTCCCTTCCTGGCGGCGTCGCTCCTCGCTGAGGCCACGCGGCGCGTCCCAGGGGTCGGGGCGGCCCTGCCGAACACCTGGGTCGCGGTGTTGTCGGGGCGTCCGCGGCCGGCACTGGCAGCCTCCCTAGCCAGCTGGCGTTGCCTTACCGCTGCCTGCTATCTGGCCGCCGCCACGCGCTGCTGGCGTGTCAGTGCCGAGGCGGCGGTGGCGGTGGTGGTGGTGGTGGTGGTCATGGTGCGTGGGGTGCAATCACTCATGGCTGAGGACCCTTGCATTGTTCCTTGAATGAAAGTGTCTGGGCGGCGCCAGCAGGCAAGGATAAAATGGGATAAGGTGCTTGGATCTAATCGTCCCCCACCTCCAAGCATACCTTGGATCTACGGAGGTACTCCAAGCACCTCCAACCCCTACTTGGATTTTGGGATACCTACCCCCTACTTGGAGCTTGGATCTAATCGGTGCCCGGGGGTTCCAAATCTGTGCATTAGATCCAACCTGCCGCAGAGTAGTTTAAGTATTACTATACACTCTCCTGATTGGCTGAGCCCTGAGTCACGGCGTTATGTGATTGGCTGCGAGGGTAAGCATTTTTTTTCCTTACATATTTGTGGGTACTTTTGTGTGTCACCATGCCTCCTACCTGTGTTTGATAGCAGCTTTGCGCAAAAAGTTACGGACGGGTTTGGATGAACATTTTTACGGAGGTGGGGCTTGGCTTAATATAGAAGTGATACATTTTTGGAGCGGAAAGCAATGAAATGTAAGAATAAAATGCATTTATCCCGCCATCGTGCCCTTCATCCTGCCCTTCCCTTGCCTTCCTTATCCACTTCCCTTCCCGTCCCTTCCCTTCCATACCCTTCCCTATCCACTTCCTTCCCTTCCCTTCCCTTCCCTTCCTCATCCTTCCATGCCCTTCCCTTCCCTATCCACTTCCCTCCTTTCCCTCCCTCCCTTCCCTTCATAACCCCTTTCGGGGGCCCTTTCCTCAAACTAAATCTCCAGTCTACCCTCACTTCTCCCCCTCCACCCCACCCCACCCCTCTTTAACCCCCAATAACGCACCCTGCTTCCCCCACCTCCAGACATACCTACCCCCTACCGTACCTTCAACCCCCACCCACAACCACACTGGGGGAATAAGGAGGGGTGAGGGGTGGGGGTTTGATCCTTTAATGATGGGAAAGCGGGAGGGGAAGGAAGGGGAGGGGGAGGGGAAGGGGGGGGGATAAGGGGTAAGGGGTAAGCGGTCAGTAGGTAATCAGCAGGAAGTGTCTCATCTCCCCCTTTCTTCCTTTCCCCTCTCCCTCCCCCTCCCTCTCTCCATCCCTCCCTCCTGTTCCTCAAAAACGCTACCTTTCCATCTGTTTCGGCCTGTTTATGAATGAAATGCTCGTGTGTGTGTGTGTGTGTGTGTGTTTTATTTGTTTTTAGTATTTATTTATTTCTCTTTATGTAAAGCTTTTTATTTGTATTTTATCTTTTTATTCTATTCATAAACCTTTTTTTTTTTTTTTGCAAGTTTTGTATGCCTGTTTCCGTGTAATTTTTTTTAGCATGTCTGTCTGTCTGTCTGTCTGTCTGTCTGTTTGTCTGTCTTATTTGTTTTTGTCTGTATTCATGTGTCTTTGTCTCGCTTGATGTCTGTGTCTGCCCGTCTGTAACCTGTCTGTATTCTTCAGGCCTCTTCCATTTGCGACATTTCAAGAACCAGTTCACGGAACCCAAGAGTTCAGGCGTTCCATTTGCACACGAAAACCTGGGTCCGAGGCAAAGCGCGTAGTGACTCAGCAAAACCCGTGAACTTTCTCTACTCACATTGAGAGGTGGGTAGCTTGGGTAGAGTTTTCAGTTCATAACAAACAATGGTCGCCTTGGGCCCTATTTCTCTTATCGTGAAGGGTTTTCCGCATGCACGAGTCGGAGAGGATGTCAGACGGCATAAAAGAGGCATACATGGCTGGTGGAGCCATGCGTTCCCGCGATCTTAAACTTGATATGATCCCTTCACATAGCAGCTAGCTGAGTTATATCTCTCGTTATCTCTCTCTCTCTCGTTATCTCTCTCTCGTTATCTCTCTCGCTATCTCTCTCTCTTGTTATCTCTCGTTATCTCTCTCTCTCGTTATCTCTCTCTCTCGTTATCTCTATCTCGATATCTCTCTCTCTCTCTCGTTATCTCTCTCTCTCTCGTTATCTCTCTCCCTCTCGTTATCTCTCGTTATCTCTCTCTCTCTCTCTCTCTCTCTCTCTCTCTCTCTCTCTCTCTCTCTCTCTCTCTCTCTCTCTCTCTCTCTCTCTCTCGTTATCTCTCTCTCTCTCTCGTTATCTCTCTCTCTCTCTCTCTCGTTATCTCTCTCTCTCTCTCTCTCGTTATCTCTCTCTCTCTCTCGTTATCTCTCTCTCTCTCGTTGTCTCGTTATCTCTCTCTCGTTATCTCTCTCTCTCTCTCTCTCTCTCTCTCTCTCTCTCTCTCTCTCTCTCTCTCTCTCTCTCTTAAATTGCCTCGCCAGCTGAGTATGTTTGTAAACAAAAAACGGGGTTTTTGCGTTCCATTTGTGACACGCGAACCCAACCCTGAACCCAGAACCCAACCCTGAACTGAAAGAACTGGTTCATGCAACTTGGGCACAAATGGAAGAGGCCTTTCTATAGCTATGAAATTGTCTGGCACATTCCCCCTTTTTTTTTGGCATTAAATCAACCAATCTATGAAATATAATAATTTAACGATACGAAAGAATATATTGATAAGATTTTTTTTTTAGGCCTCTTCCATTTGCGACATTTCAAGAATCAGTTCACGGAACCCAAGAGTTCAGGCGTTCCATTTGCGCACGAAAACCTGGGTCCGAGGCAAAGCGCGTAGTGACTCAGCAAAACCCGTGAACTTTCTCTACTCACATTGAGAGGTGGGTAGCTTGGGTAGAGTTTTCAGTTCATAACAAACAATGGTCGCCTTGGGCCCTATTTCTCTTATCGTGAAGGGTTTTCCGCATGCACGAGTCGGAGAGGATGTCAGACGGCATAAAAGAGGCATACATGGCTGGTGGAAGCCATGCGGTCCCGCGATCTTAAACTTGATATGATCCCTTCACATAGCAGCTAGCTGAGTTATATCTCTCGTTATCTCTCTCTCTCTCGTTATCTCTCTTGTTATCTCTCTCGCTATCTCTCGTACTCTCGCTATCTCTCTCTCTCTCTCGTTATATCTCTCTCTCTCGTTATCTCTCTCTCTCTCTCTCTCGTTATCTCTCTCTCTCTCGTTATCTCTCTCTCTCTCTCTCTCTCTCTCTCTCTCTCTCTCTCTCTCTCTCTCTCTCGTTATCTCTCTCTCTCTCGCGTTATCTCTCTCTCTCGTTATCTCTCTCTCTCTCTCTCTCTCGTTATCTCTCTCTCTCTCTCTCTCTCGTTATCTCTCTCTCGTTATCTCTCTTGTTATCTCTCTCTCGTTATCTCTCTCTCTCTCTCGGTATCTCTCTCTCTCTCGTTATCTCTCTCTCTCTCTCTCTTAAAAAAATTGCCTCGCCAGCTGAGTATGTTTGTAAACAAAAAACGGGGTTTTTGCGTTCCATTTGTGACACGCGAACCCAACCCTGAACCCAGAACCCAACCCTGAACTGAAAGAACTGGTTCATGCAACTTGGGCACAAATGGAAGAGGCCTAATAATATATATATAAGAGAAATATTCATAAGATAAATATTTAATTAATAATCTCATTATTTCTTTGCTTTCGACATATATATTATTTTTATAGTAACACAATTTTTTCCTGACGTATTTTTTTGCCCATTAATACATTTTTTTTATCTAATTTATAGACCTGTTTAATTAATCTCTTCTTTTCCTTTTATTTTCAGGTGAGTGATTTCCAGTCTATGCGCTTTGAGGTTGCCTTATGCGAGTACTATTGAATTTTATCATTGTTTTCTTACTAAACACTTACTTTTCTTACCCTACTTTTCTTACTGTTTACTCTTTTCTTACTTTTCTTTTACTTCCTTTTACCTTTTACTTGTTCTTATTTTTTTACTTACCGTATTTGCCGGCGCATAAGATGCACCTCCGCATAAGACGTACCCCTATTTTACAAGGAGGTTTTGAGAAAAAAAAATATATTGGGGTTTTTGAAGATTCTTTTTTTTGTGTAAATTTAGCAAATGTTATAAAAAAAAAAGGATTTGTAGGGGAAAGCAAATGATTATGAGCATGTACCTAAATACAATATTCACTGTGCAGTGAATGTGAATGAAAAATCATACTAGTCAAAATGTAAAGGGAATGACAGGGTAACCAAAATCGGTCATAAATCATAATATATTGCAGGATGCCCCCACGAATTGATATTCTAATATTATTTACCTATGACATATAGCTTAGATTTAATGTTGTAGGTATGCCTTTGTTGCTTTTCTGCTATGTGTTTAGACTTTGTGGAAAATTTGCAGTATAGATATTTGTATTATTTTGGTAGTGGGCTTTCAAGAGTCTTAGGACTCTTACCGACACCATCGTGTAGCTTTCTTCATTCTGAGTATTTTGAGCCCCATTTCCCATGGCGCAATGGGGAGTTTTCAAAGCTAAGCCGCCAGATGTCCCTCGCGCATCTCACATCCTCAGCACTTTCAGGCTGAATGATCTATCATTTACCGTAAATTCTCTGTACTTCTTTGGGACATCAGAATTACCTTTCAATACAACAACTGAAACAGTTCTTAATAAAAAATGTAGTTTATCATTTTATTTGTCTGCACTTGGTGAAAATATTGGCAAAACAATTGAACATTTGAAAACTCAATCTTTAAAAATCGTCTTTTCATAAAAAAACGCAAGTTCAAGCAGAATGAGGCTTCAGGAAATATCTACTTGTATGTAAGCATTCACTGAGTACCTGTTTTGGGTGTCTCTGTCTGTCTTGCGACGAACATTTAACCAAAACAGAGTGTGGCGTTCAGCATCTCCAGAAACCATCCCGCCGGCAGGATCTGTTATCATCCACTTTCCTGTAGACACCACACGGGTAGGAACTCAGCTCCTCCTTACCTCACAGCTCATATCTCTGATACTCCTAACTCCTCAATACCAGAAACTGTCATCCTAACTATTATCACCCGCTTATCTCATCACACTCTCTATCCTCTACTGGAATATTCGTGGCATCCGCTCCCACATACCGTTTCCCACATAAAGGAGACTTTCGTCTTTCGAGACGGAAATAGTAAACAAACGCTCTCAACTGTCTTCCATCCCGGACTGTTCGTTGAGGTGCCAAGCACTTAAATTACTTCTTGGTTAAATGTTCGTCGCAAGAGAGACATATACACCCAAAACAGGTACTCAGTGAATGCTTACATACAAGTAGATATTTCCTGAAGCCTCATTCTGCTTGAACTTGTGTTTTTTTATGAAAAGACGATTTTTAAAGATTGAGTTTTCAAATATTCAATTGTTTTGCCAATATTTTCACCAAGTGCAGACAAATAAAATGATAAACTACATTTTTTATTAAGAACTGTTTCAGTTGTTGTATTGAAAGGTAATTCTGATGTCCCAAAGAAGTACAGAGAATTTACGGTAAATGATAGATCATTCAGCCTGAAAGTGCTGAGGATGTGAGAGCCTGAGAGACAGGCTTGAGCGTGAGCTTATTAGAAAACTCCCCATTGAATAATAATGGCATTACACATACTACCGAAAATCTACCGTTATTTCAGCCAGAAAGATAAGTTAGGTTAAATCAGATTAGGTTAGGTTAGAGGTGGGGTTTGGTTTAATAACAGATGATATAGAGAAAAAACGAAAATTTCCCTTAATATGGCAGTGTGAAGCGTAACAATGTTTGCGGGGCGGACCTGGAGGGGCAGGTTGCCCCCCCGCCACCCCACACACACATACATATAAACAAACATTGATTTCTGACAAAAACAAGAGCCAGATTAATTCAAAACACATCAAAACTATTCAGGAGGACTAAGTTTCGGCCTCGAAATCGGTGGTTGTCCAATAAAAAAATTCACGAAGATATTTAGGTAACACTGTAAGGTGGTTTTTTTTGGGTTTTATTTACATTTGTGACTATAGCGCCTGTAGGCAGTGGTGATCCAGAGCTCGGATGGTAGTCTCTGGAAGTTCACTTGAGGGCTCTGATGGTTGGTCCTTGCCCGTGGTGGCGCAGGCAGGATTCTTATAGTGACGCCTGTGATTAGAGGCTCATGCCGCCCCCATGTGTCCTCCGATGCACTCGCAATCGAAGGTAGAGTTGATGGGCAGGGCATGTGGGTGTTCTTAGGCCACTCGACGGTGCAGAAAGGTCTTGGTTTTCTTCGGGGATCGAACTCGGGTCACCGAGACGCCAGTCGGAGACGCTAACCACTCCGCTACCGCCTCCCCCAAAAGGTTTCCAAAAGGTAACCATCTCTACCTTGTTATTGTTGTAATTGTTGAAGGGCCCCGTTGTCGGGATCGACAATATTTGCCCTGGTTTACACCTATGAATCTATCACAGTCGCGAGGGTTGATTAGTCTTCTTCAGGAAGGTACAGGGGAAGGCTGGTTCACACTCTGAAATCACGGCAGCGTTCCGTCAGCCGTGCCTTATATTCACACTATTCGTCACGGTTCCGTCATTTTTGGCAGTTCCTGCTCACCCTCATGGTGCCTCAGAGGCTATGGTTGAAGAAATTTGCATTAATAGCACTTCTGTTGGATGAAGAAGAGGAGTTGAACTCTAAAAGACACTGTTTTGGGTACATAAAGCCTTGAGAAAACGACAATTATCAGCACCGCACAGTCTCATTACGTCAAAATATTCTTCCCCAGAAACCGTTACGTGACAGAACGGTGATGTATCGGAGCCGTGACGGCGGCGCACCGTTTAGTGTAACACATCTATTTGTTTGAATGTAAGAAATTATAACGGATGTGATGAGACGGTGCCGTGTCACCATGATGGTATGATGGTGTGATTCGGCCTTGAGGCGGACGGTGTGGTGCCGTGATGGTCTTGGTCTTGGTGTACCGTCTGGAAGACTTGTCCTACAGGTACAGTTGCAGCCTTTTTACTAGCACTCTTTCATACAGTTTCCTTATCCGTAGAGGTACAGGGGTGAGGATTGAGGGGTCAAGGTGGTACAAAGGCCTATGATGTCTCCTATCCCACCTTGCTTACCACTGTAGCGGCGCTAACACACACACGCACATACACACCTGCATCGGCTTAGGCCACAACCCTGTCTGGGACCAGGATTAGAGGAGGCCCGAGGGCGACCTGACGCTGACCTGACTTGTCCTCGCCAACACAACTGCAACATCAGCCAGGTAATTCAGTCAGCCACAGGACACACAGAGACACACGGCGCGCACCTCTTGTCCCCACGTTGTACAATGACTCCCTGTCAAATAAACAACAAAGTCACGACGCCCTTTTTCCATCCTTGTTTGTATAAGTGTCTTGCACGTGACGTCACGTACAGCCCTTGTTGTGGCTGCGACAGGCTCGGGAAATGCGAGCTGGAGGACCAAAATCCACTTGCCGCCCGTGTTTTCCAGCTTATGGTAATTTTCCCCTACCAAATATATATGTCTATCAGTATAAAAGATATACTATTGTCTTCGGAAATGTTTGTTCTATAATATTATCAAATAAAAAACCGTAAAACACACTAAAGAAAGGCCATTATGAGACTCTCAAGAAATATGCATGAACTTAATATTCACCAGCGCCAGCTCCCATTTAATATTTTGCTTGAAAACGTTTTACATGGACAATATCAATAGAAGCGAAATTTCATTAGCTTTCCATTGATATATTTCGTTATCTGATAAATGAATTAGAGCCATGCATAAATTAGCGTTAACTAAATAAATAGCATCATGAAATCGGGTAATTTTTCCCGATTGATGAGGTTATTTATTTAGTTAACGCTAATTTATACATGGTTCTAATTCATTTATCAGATAACAAAATATATCAATGGAAAGCTAATGAAATTCCGCTTCTATTGATATTCTCCATGTAAAATGTTTTCGAGCAAAATATTAAATGGGAGCTGGCGCTGGTTCATGCATATTTCTTGAGTCTCATAATGGCCTTTCTTTAGTGTGTTTTACGGTTTTTTATTTGATAATATTATAGAACAAACATTTCCGAAGACAACAGTATACCTTTTATACTGATAAACATATATTTGGTAGAGGAAAATTACCATAAGCTGGCAAACACGGGCGGCAAGTGGAGTTTGTTGGTCTTTCAGCTCGCTCCGACGGGCGGCATTTGGCTTGAAGACGTTAGGTCGTGACGTCAGTGCAAGACACCTATAGACAGACTCTCCAAGATACTACACCTCCCTCTCACCGCTCACACTCCTTCAAATAAAACTTTAACACGCTCTTTGTTTCACTATTCCATTTATCAACAATATTCATTCCAGCGAAGATTCCATCACCATTTTCTGCCTCCCTTCTATCATCTCCTTCCAACTGTTGTGTGAACTTGTGTGGCGCGTGTCGAATGCGGGTTAATTAAGGCGACATCTAATATGCGGGATGTTTGTCTTTTCCATGGGTGCGGGGAGGAGTCTGAGCGGTAATGACCCATGGTGGGTACGCAGAGGGCGTCGCCGAGTGAAGTATCCCAGGTGAAGCGGCAGACCTAAGATATCAGACGTTTTACAATGGAGAGCAGCAGCTCTCCAGGTGGATGGTGTTTACATCTGACAGCAACAATCGCTATCTTGTTGCCCCAGCTCTTATTTTCTCTTAAGCTCCAACCTTTTCTTAGTATTATGAATTACTGTTGATAACACAGTTACAAATTTGTGCTCAGTGAACTACTGCTCAACACAGATCACTGCAGAACCCTTTAGTAATACACCACCGGCTGTTCTGCATTCTCTGCCCGACCTCTCATGCGCTAATATGGCCGCATTAGACGCAGGGTGAACTTTGCATTCCTTTTTAAGGGAAAAAACCGCGTCTTATGCGCCGGCAAATACGGTACTCTTTTCTTACATTTTCTATTTTTTTTTTTTTTTTTTTTTTTTTTTTCTTTTTCTGTTTTGTGTTGTACTACTTTGAATGTATTTTTATATATTTATCATAGGAAAAGTGCACTGGTGGAGGTAGGGAGGGAGGTGAGGGAAGGAGAGAGAGAAGGGAGGGGGGGAGAGAAGGAAATGAAGGAGGGACGCATATTCTCGAACTGTAACCTCAGGGATGTCAATTTTCCGCGGATTCGCGGATTTCCGAGTATTTTATTGCCAGCTGGTTCATTTCTGTGAATCGTGTAGATTCGGGTTAAAAATTTAAGGGGGGTGGTGTACATAGTTGGCTAGCCCACAGCCGAACCTAACCCTGGCCACTGATCCAGCACAGACCCTAAAACATTTTTTGGCTGCCTAGCGGGAAGTTAATTTTGTTGGACACAAAAACAGACAAAATTGAGACCAGAAATTATTATAGATATAACCAAGGACCTCTCAGAAGCTCTCTCAGAGCATGAAATTTACAAAAAATCCCGAACCCCCAGCTGGGAGGTTCCCTCGCTATGCTCGGTCAGCCTCGCTGCGCTCGTATGAGTTGGTCGCCCTATTATTTTATTTCAGAGATTTTTTTCTTTTCTTGTTGACATCCATGGGTGTGTCCACACTAGGCATTACGATGCGCGCATTACTTCCCGCAGCACATGATGCGGGCGGGAGTTTACTGCTGAATCATCATAACATTGGCTGACTTGTACCAGAGAGAGCCAGATAATGATAATATAAGCCTCTCATACAAAGAAAGATCCTTGTAATAATAATTATGATCCTTAAATAATAAGACAAATCCTTGTAAATAATAGTAATAAACCTTTGATAGTAAAACAGAGACGGCAGGCACGACAGCTGACGGCTACTGGGCAGACATTCAGAGAGAGTTAAAGGCCACGGTTGTTCGCTCAACAACATCCCTCTATTTCTACACCCCGGAGCTCGTGGGTATTCCAGTACGAGACATGGCAGCGGCGGTACATGGTTGCTATGGGCATCGATAGCTGATTGGCTGAGCGACTACAACGACGTCACAGCCTCGCCAGCGAATCACAATTGTGTAAAAACAAACGTGCCAGCCAATCAGATTGTGTCTCAAACGTGTCAGCCAATCACAAGGCAACTGCCGCGGGCTGTATTTTCAAGGTCGTTGTATTTATTTCTATTTTCTAGCTTATTCCATCATTCTTTCATCCCCTGTGTCACCTCCATCGCTTCAACACTTGTTTCTACCTCCACATACACGCGGGTAACACGCCGGTGGCTGTTCTTCCTTGTATTCTAGCTATTAATTATTCCTTCAGAGTAATAAGGCGCTCTTCTTCTTCTTCTTGTGATCTTTTTCGCTTGCTAATCTATTCGTAGCTCGCCTTCCTGCCAGTTGGGGGAAGCCACCAGCCCGGGAGGCGGGGCTTCCCCCGAGGCGGTGGCTTACACAAAGCCCCAGCTAACATCCGGTACCCATTCACTGCTGGGTGGACAAGGGTGCGGGTTTTAAACAAGGAAAAAAAGCAAGACACATACCTTCAGCTGCTACGGAGCCGTGCGTGGTTGTGTCTGGCATCGCTAGTTGCTACCCGCGCGAGTGAGATGCCGCCGCTCACCCCAAAACAAACTCACCACGAGCGCATGGGTTTGTTATATGGCCTAATTTCATTTGTATACTTGCCCTGTTCAGTTCTTGAGTCAGAAAACATCATATATACTCAATTTATGAGTATTTTTATGTATGTTGCGTCCTCAACACCACCCTCTAGGCAGTCGCCGTGTTTTGACAACTTAACGTCTTTAGGTATGTCATCAATCTCCACGCAGAATACCAAAACAGCTGATGACAGTCGCTAATAGCGCATTTTCGTGACGTTCACCGCCCTGGTTCAGTCCAGTCCGGACCGGGTCAGGGTGGACTGATGGTCGCGAAAATACATTGAGACTGGCCCCGTCCCATTCGTCGTTCCTATTGGCTGGGGGATCGAGTGGGCGGTACTGAACTGAACTGTGGAGGCGGCAGGCGTCCATCTTGTCAATATCCTTTTTGTCGTCCGCCTTTTAACCTGTGCTGAAGACTTTACAACTACCACGCCTGTGATACTTTAGTCTTATGGTCGGCCATCATGGTGTTTCATGTCTTATCAGCAGCACGAGAAGCTCCTGGTCGCCTTCCCCGCTGACTGTAGTGCGCATGCGCCAGTTCTCCCCACACTGGTCCAAGGTGGTCCTGGTATGTGGGTCGGACCGGACTGGACTGGGCTAGCCCGTTCTAGACTGCCTCGCAAAAACAGTGACCGCCCGGGACTAGCCCAGTCCAGACCGGGCCAGAGCGGTCGCGAAAATACGCTTTAAGTCGTTAAGCATGGACGTTAGCGTCTCTGAATGTGGCCCCTGGCTCGCACGCGTGCAGTCACTGTCACTGGTATGTCAGGGGCCGGGGCTCCTCAGGGTACTCTCTAGGCTGTCCAGCTGTCCAGTAATCCCGGTGAAGACGAGCTACGTGTGTTGTGTTTTCCTCGTGAAGGTCTGACTTTCCCCGCCTGGCGGTGCACACCCCGGTCTTGATGAAAACACCTCCGCCAATCAGAGGGCGAGGCGCGGCCTCGACACCACCCCACAACGCTCCGAATGCAGACTCGAAGCACCTCGTCGCTTGTCGATGCAAGTGAACGAGGTACTTCGTAAAAGTATTAACGCCACCAGACATCTGTAAATAAAAAAAAAACGTTGTCCTGGCGACTTTAGGGTTATCTACAGTAGTGTCCATGTCTCACATCCATAGAGTAAGACAGGGATCACAAGCGACTTGAAGATCCGGCCGGATCTTTGTCTTTCTGCACAGGTACCGACAACGCAAATACTCGTGCTGAGCGAGTCCATAACACAGTGGGATATGCTAATCCGCCGTAAGATTTCTGGATGTGACCCGCCGTCATTATGGACTGCGCTACCAAGGTATGTATGACTTTCCAAAATCTCCTGTCCTTGCCGCACATATGAACAGACTACTGTTTCATCTAGTAAGCCTCCAAACACCTGGACCTTGGTCTTGAGCCAGGAGACCTCAAGTCCCAAAGGCTTTGTCTCTTCGTGCAGCGCCTCGAGAGCCATCACCAGGACCTCCAGCGACTCAGCAAAGATTACTGCATCATCGGCAAAAACAAGATCAGTGATCTTGGTGTTACCGAGGGATGCTCCACAATAACTTTGATCTACAACTTTGCACAACACCCAGTTCATACAAGTGTTGAAAAGTGATGGAGCAAGGACGCATCCTTCCCTCACTCCTGTATTCACATAAAAAAGCTGGATACACCTCCTCCACACTTCACAGCACTCTCAGTCCCAGAGTACAGACCATCAATCAATCAGAGTACATCAAACCAATTCAGTCCTTGCAGGAATCCCGTGAAGCCGCAAAAGATCCCAGTGACTCATAATTCATAATGCACTGAGTCAAACGCCTTCTTAAGATTAACATCGGCTGCAAGCCTCCTCTGTCGAAACTTACATCGGCGTTCCACCAGGACACGAAGCGCTAGGATACGGTCTGTTGTTGACTTACCAGGCGTGAACCCAGACTGCTGAGGTCTCTGATGCTTCAGCAGATGACTGCGGATCCGTATCAGCAATAGATGGGCAAGCACCTTGCCTGGCACGCTGAGCAGTGTAATACCGCGGTAATTGTTACAGTCCTGACGGTCCCCTTTCCATTTCCAGAAGGGACGACCAGCCCCCTTTTCCAGTCAAGAGGAAAGGTACCTGATTGCCACATGGCAGTTAAGACAGCATGCAACCTGCGAATCATGGCTTCACCCCCAGCTTTGAGGAGCGATCTGCACTGATATTACAAACACCAGCTGCCTTTCCACCCCTCAACTTTGCTACAGCCTCTCTGACATAGTCATGAGAGGGTGCGGTTTCATGAATGGGAGGATTGGCATCCACTGTCCGTAATCCAGTGGTGTGAAGATGCCCAATTGGAAGGTCCACCGTGAACAACTGCCTAAAGTACTCAGCCCAATGAGCCATCTGCCCATCCATGTCTGACACGAGGTGCCCATCTGCTGCTCGGATAGCACTCGCCCGAGATGGAGACTTGGAGCGGAGCTTCTTCAGGGCTCGGTAGGCGGGTCAGAGGTCATTAGCGTTCAAATGGCCCTCAACATCCTCAGAGCGACTCGACATGCCTGTTCTTGTCTCTCCCCAGGAGAATTTAGTCCTGCGTGACAGAGCCCTGTATTGGTCCTTGTTCCCAGGAAGCCTGGCAGCGCGACTCTCCTCGATATTCTCCAGTGTCTCAGTCGAGACAAAACCATGTCTTGACCTCCGGTGCTCCCCATTACAGTTTTGGCACCCTAAAGAGTTTAACGTTTGGAGGTTTCCCACAGTTCTACAGAGTCCTCGAGGGCACCGAGCACATCATATTTTTTCTAAAAATAATATACCCAAGAAGCTTTGTACAGTCTCTTTCTCCACTACCTCCTTCATATATAGGCAAAAGATAAGTGAAAGGAACCTGCATGGTAAAACAACATGGATGACATTCAAAATGTCAGGTACATAAAGGTAAAGATGGGGGCATATGCTAAGCTGCGCGTGGCCTCGGTGCTCATCTCCGTGACATTAGCCCTTGAGCCTGCTGTGGTGGGTGAGAACCCGCTACCCCGGGACACAGTGCTAGTGTGACATTCGGGTTACCAGTTACCTTCCAGAGGTTTCCCCAGGTACTGATTTATTGACCAAACCTGAAAGGAAGGATGAACAGCTGGTTGGGCTGCATGTCGACTGCCCTGGCCAGAATTCGAACTTGGGTCAGCGGATTCATAGCTACACCACGGATTGATTGATTTAATGCCAAAAAAGGGGATAATGTGCCAGACATCAGAGATCATATGGCACTATGGCAAAGCATAAAAGGGATGAGTAGAGAGTAAGAGTATAACGGTGAGAGAAGGGGAGAGGAACGGATTGTTACAGCAGGAGGGTTACATCAAATGAAGGATATGTAATTGTTGGAGGAAGATCTTAAATTGGGAATTAGGACCGGGGGTTGAGTAAGGAAAGTTCATTGGAGGTAGATAACTTGAGGCTTATAGCAAGAAATCAGGAGACGAAGGTCTTGTCCGTGGGAGCGGAAGCCGCGAATGTTCCATTGAAGAACAGACATTGTGTAGAGGTTAGCGGGTGATGATAGTTGGAATGGTAGCGTCCGGAGTAGAGGGGTTAGCAGGATCTGGGGTATCAGGTGGGGGATCAAGTGTAGTAGGTGAAGGACATGTAGTAGGGTCAGGGATGGGGATTGTTGAGACAAAAGGGAGTCGTGTATACAGCCAGGAGGTAGGGGGAAGTCCAGAAGAGACTTAACAGCGGGACGCCCAGAGGAAGAAGAAGATGGGGAAGAGGACATAGGGTGATCAGAGGGAAGGGGAGAAGGGTAGAGCGGGGAGAATGATGGAGAAGGCGAGGGAGGAGGAGCAGGGGGAAAGCTGGGAGGCAGAAGGAGGAAGAGGGGTAGGCGGAAGGTGGGAGGGAAGAGGATGTACGTACTATCTCAGCTGAGACCTTGAGGGTTGAGAAAGAAGGTGGGGATGATGAGGCAGTTTGGGAAGGGGGTAGAGGGGTCATGTCTTGAGGCTGAGCAAGGTACTCCTCGATCATAGCTATGGTCTCAACTGGAGAATCAGGAGGGGAGACCTGGGAGGCACAGGGTTTATTAGTAGGAGATATAGAAAGGGGGTGTGAGGAACTGAGGCGGAGGGAGAGAAAGTGGAAGGTTTTGGGGGTTAGGAAGGGGAAGAATGTTTAAGTCGTCTGACAAGAGGAGGCCGAAGGACGCGTTGAGGAAGGGGTGTGGGGATCGAGGAAGGAGTAGAGGTCGGAGTATCTGGACTAGGTACGGAAAAAGGGTTAGCTAGGGAGAGAGAGGGGAAAACAGAAGAATCAAATGAGGGACGAGTGGAAGGAGGAGGAACAAGGAAAGAGACGGTAGGAGAGGTTGTTGTATGGGGATTTGGAAAAGTGGGCTGGGAAAGAAGTTGGAACACGGAGGTAGGCAAAAAACGTAGGCGGCGAGCTTCCTGGCGTGCTTCCCTCAGAGTTAAGCCATTTTTAAATCTGAGGGCTGCCACTTCCGACTCGAACCGGTAGACAGGGCAACCCCTGTAGAAGACGTTGCGGGAACTACCACAGTTCGCACAAGTGGGTGACGATGCAGGGCATGTGGAACGAGCATGGCCAGGTTGAGTACAAAGCGGGCAACGGGCAGAGGATCGGTAGTGTTTGGCAGGGTGGCCAAAATGCCAGCAGTTCTGACACTGGCGGGGAGGAGGGCGGCACGGCTTTACTGGGTAGTTCTCTCCACCAACATAAATGTGAGGGGGGGAAGATCTTGCCTCTTGAATGAAATTTTGGCAATGTTGGTAGGGTACTTTCGGCATCCTCGGGGTGGGATGATGTAGCAGTAAACTGCAACGGCATCATGATCCTCTGCCAAAAGGGCAAGGAGGTCATCCGTGCATTTATACCATTCGATGTCATCGACGGGGCAAGCGAGCGGGGAGATGGAAACAGTTCCAGTGCAAGTGTTAAGAAGGGGGTAGGGCGTGATGTTGAATAGGTTGTCGTCTAGGTCTGTAAGGTTGGTGAGTGCATGGGCCTGGGCATCAGTTTCAACTATTACCAGATGGGACCGGTCAGGGCGGGTACGGAATGGAACTTTGCCAACCTGCTGTTGGAGCCCTCTTTGGAAACTTAGGGTGTTATCAGAGAAGGGGGCGGTGAAAGGGATAGTGAAATAACGGTCCCATTTTGCAGGAACAAAAAGAGCGTTGAATGAGGGGTGAGGGAGAGAAGAAGTAGATGTGCGTGGGCGAGAGGAAGAGGTGACCGTGCGGACTGTAGTTCCTCCAGAGGAAGAAGGGTTGTAGGGAGTAAGAGTAGCTATACAGGATGAGGAAGAGGATTGATTGATTTAATGCCAAAAAAGGGGGAAATGTGCTCGACATCAGAGGTCATATGGCACTATGGCAAAGCATAAAAAGGGGAGGGGTTATAGAGAAATAGTGAAACGGTGAGGGAAGGGGAAGGAACAGAATGTTACAGCAGGATGGTTAGATCAGATGAAGGCTGTGGATTTGTTGGAGGAAGGAGGTTAAATTATTCAGGGAGAAGGAGGGGGATTCCGGGAGAATGTCCGCAAGACAGGGAGGTCGGGAAAGGGAGGACAAATGAGGAAAAGAACTGGAACTGGAACTCAAGCAGGGTAGAAAAAGAAGTAACGGATTCAAGCTGGAAAAGTGTAATTTAAAAAGGAAATTGGGAGAAACTGGTTCACAATTAGGGTGGTGAATGATTGGAATGGACTAAGTTGTCAGGTGGTCAATGCGGAGTCTATTGGGATCTTTAAAAGGAGTCTGGATAAATTCATGGATGGGGAAGAGAGGTGGATATAGGTAAAGTTAAGTAACAGGAACTACCTCGTGTAGGTCTCACGGCCTCTTGTAGCTTCCTTATTTTCTTATGTTCTTATGTTCTTATGAACGGGCAGTAGTAAGATGGGGGCAGGATATTAGGACATGTTGGACAGTGAGAGGAGCTGGACAGGGTGTGCAGAGGGTTGGGGAGGAGCGCGACATAAGACAGGAGTGTGTGAGGTTGGTATAGCCTATGCGTAAGCGTGCGAGAGCAGTCTCCCAACGTCTATTAGTATGGTAAGGATCCGACCACGGAGTTATAGAGGGTTTGATCATGCGAAGGTAATTGGTAGAAAAATTGGTCCAGGAGGACTGCCAGCAGTCGAAAAGGAAAGATTTAAAGGAAGGGTAGTAGTCAGAGGCTGGTAAGTTTGAGAAACGGGGGCATTGGGACACAGTGGCCGAACGCGCTAAAGAATCAACGCGTTAGTTGCCCGAGATACCCACGTTACTCGGCACCCAGCCGAAGCATATTGTTTTAAGGCGTACGGATAGGCGAAATAACCAGTCTTGGATCTCCCGAACAAGAGGATGAGGCAAGTGAAGGGATTGTATAAGAGAAAGGGAATTACGGGAATCAGTGAAGATAGTGAAGGAAAAGGAAGGGTAGAAAAATGGGCATTTTAAGGTGAAGAGGATGGTGTACAGTTCCGTCGTAAGAACATTGGATTCTCTAGGTAGTTTGAATTGGTAGTGAAGAGAGGGGAAGAGGATAGCAAAACTAGATCCAGAGTGTGATTTAGAACCGTCAGTGTAGACGTGGGTGCTAGAGGAATGAGTGGAAAGGTGTTCGAGAAAGTGAGAGCGTAAGACGATAGGAGGAATGGCAGACTTGGGAGAGGTAGTGGGGACAGAAGAGCGGATATGGGGGAAAGATATAAGCCACGGAGGGAAGGAATGAACATAGAAAGAGAGTAGATTAAGAGTAGGAAAAGAGGAGTGGGAGAGAAGGGTGCGCATGCGAACAGGGAAGGGCGGCGGCAAACGAGGGGAGGAGGAGATCACTGTGAGGAGAGATGGGGGAAGACAATCTTAGAAGTAGGAAATTGGTGAAGGCGAGCACAGCACCGAAGTGATAGGAGGGCTCGACGGCGAGAGGGGGATGGGAGGCCCGACTCAGCATAGAGGCTCTCAAGTGGGGAGGAGCGAAAGGCACCTAGAGTCAGACGGAGGCCTAGGTGGTGAATAGGGTCCAGGAGGCTGTGGAGGGAGGCATAAGCAGAAGAATAAATATGACATCCATAGTCAAGAGTGGAGAGGACCAGGACGGTGGCGGAGATAGAGGAGGGTCTTGCGGTCAGCACCCCAAGACACATGGAAGATAGTTTGTAAGAGGCGGCGAAGGGCAGTTACTTTTAGAGATAGGATATGGGCCTTCCAGGTAAGTCGGGAGTCAAAAGTGAGGCCAAAGAATTTACCAGATGAGCAATACTTGCGAGGTACATCATATTGAGAAAGTGGAGGTGGGAGCGGCACACGAGAGTGAGAGAAAAGGATGGAGAAGGATTTTGTGGGAGAGAAACGAAAGCCATGATCAGTAGCCCAGGAAGAAGCAGCGGAAATAGCAGATTGGAAGAGACAGCGGAGGGGTGCTAGGGAAGGGCCGGAAGCGTAGATGGCTAGGTCATCCACGTAAAGGGAGGACCGGACGCCAGGTGGTAAGGTGGAGACTAGTCCATTAACTGCAATGAGGAACAAGGAAGTGCTGAGGACACTTCCTTGGAGAACACCTTCATATTGTGGGAAGGACGAGGAAGTGGAGGAAGATATTTTAACTCTGAAGGAGCGATTACTGAGAAAGGACTAGAAGACCCCCATGTTTCCAGTTATACCGAGAGGATAACTGGTGGAGGATATGGTGTCACCAGGTGGTATCATAAGCTTCCAGGTAAAAAAAAACCAGCAAGGACTGACTCATGGCGTGCAAAGGCTGTGCTAATTTATGTTTCTAGGTGAGCTAAGGGGTCGGCTGTGCTCCGGGCATGTCAGTAACCAAATTTTGAAGGGGACAGAAGACTCTTTTGATTCCAAAAACCACAAACGACAGAAATTTATCATGCGCTCAAGTAATTTACAGAGGCAACTTGTTAAGGCAATAGGGTGGTAATCTTGGTGGAGGGCACCAGATTTGTTAGGTTTGAGGAATGGGAGGACAAGGGCTTCGCACGACGGGGGTGGAAAGTCCCCAAGGGACCAAACTTGGTTAAAAAGGGCCAGTAAGAAGATGAGAGGATTGATTGATTAAAACTAAACTTTGACTAAAAGGGGAAAATCTGCCACACATCGGAGGTCATATGGCACTATGGCAAAGCATAATGAAGGGGAGGGGTCACAGAGAAAGAGTGAAACGGTGAGGGAAGGGGAAAGGAATGGAACGTTATAGCAGTAGGGTTAGATCAGAGGAAGGATGTGTATTTGTTGGGGGAAGGAGATCATAAATTGGGAAATGGGTCAGGGGGGTGAGTAAGAAAAGTTTCTGCGATGCAGATAACTTGAGCCTTATAGCAAGAAATAAGGAGACAAAGGTCTTGTCTGTGGGATCGGAAGTCGTGAATGTTCCAATGAAGAACAGTCAGAGTGTAGAGGTTAGCGGGTGATGATAGTCGGAATGGTAGCGGCCGGAGTAGAGGGGTTAGCAGGATCAGCGATATCAGGTGGGGGATCAAGTGTAGTAGATGAAGTACAGTCAGTAGGGTCAGGGGGGCGAGGGGATGGGGATGGTTGAGACAAAAGGGAGTCTTTTGTACAGCCAGGAGGAAGGGGTAAGTTAAGAAGAGACTTAACAGCGGGACGGTCAGAGGTAGTAGAAGAGGGAGAGGACATAGGGGGATCAGAGGGAAGGGGGGAAGGGTGCAGCGGGGAGAAAGATGGAGAAGGTGGGGACAGGAGAAAGGTGTTTAAGCATGAGATAGTGGATGCCGTCAGGGCCTTCACGAGTGTTGCGGCAAGAATGAAGAGCAGAGGTGAGTTCAGAGGAGGAGAAAGGAGCATTGTAATGTTCAGTAGAGGATAGGGAGGTGATAGGAATGCATTCCCTGGTAGATTTAATAATAGTGAACTGGGGAGAGAGGTGATAGCCACTACTTATAAGACTAAAAAAGGAGCCTAATTCCTCAGCTACTTGTATGGGGAAGAGGAAGGATCAGGTGGGGAAGAGGGGTGAGGCAAGGATGGAGAAGGTATGGAAGAGGTAGTGGGGTTGTGAGCAGGAGTGTCGCCTGGTGCTGAGGATGGATTTGATCTGGCAGTGGACCCAGGAGCACTAAAGGTCACTGAGGGTCTTGTTTGGGGAACGGGCATATCAGTATTCCAGGCCGGAGTCAAAATAGGAGCAGGGGTCGGTAAACCAGGGGGATCCGGAGGGTCATTTGATAGAGGGGCTGGCCCTAAAACCCCTATAGGAGTAAATTTATCATCATTGCCATGGTGAGCTTGGGGTAAAGAGGGGGATATAAACGGTCTGCCCCTCATAACCCCCATGAGGGGTAAGGGCAGTGGTACTGAGGGTATACTGTGCCCGTGGCACCCTGAGGCCGTTTAGGACTGGCCCAAAGCCAGCCTCATATCAAATCAGCATGGCTCTCACACCTTAGGAGGAGGAAAGGGGGATAGGAGGAGGTATAAGAGTAGAGATAGAGGGAAGGAGGGAAAAAAGAAGGAAGACAGGAAGGAAAGGCCAGGCAAAATTAGTCAGACCGAGGACAGAGGCCCGAAGCCAAGGGAGCGACCGGGAGATCCCCCCCCCCCCCCCCGGGTGCCGGGCCTCAGACCCCGGGCCCAAAGCCCCCCACGGGAACAGCGGGCCGGGGGGGGGTACTACTACACCATGGAGGCATATATGTCGGGTACATTGTTGTTCTATATTTATACTCATTAGAGTAGAAAATGATAGCTTATCACAACAATACTATGTAGTAATGGAGGTGAATAAGGTGAGGGAGGAAATTAATCAACAGCCTACCATGACAGCCACTCCTCCAGGCAGCCCTGGCATGCATGTATGGCCCCCTGACAGTCACCACTGTCTCCATGTAGTGGAAGATGGTTGAATCAGTTCTCCAATGACATGGAAAATATTAAGTTACTATGAATGGTAAAATAATTATGAAAAAGTTAAACATTAGATGAGGATGAAGGAAAGTGAAAACTAGTTGAGAGGTGATGGTGACTTCATTTTATCACAAATTTGGTGAAAAAATGCATGGAATATGGGCTAATGACGATCCAATATATATTCCTCAAAGTAGGAAGCAGGAACTTTGCTGCCACAACAAGGGTCTTGGCTGAACCCATGCGAGTTATGGTTATGAATATTAACTTTTTATAGAAAGTACACTTAGTGGACCCTCAGGCAGCTGTTCATCATGTCACTGCTTGAACGCCAGGAGGATCATAAACAATGGCCACGTATCTAAATGAACCTGTATTATTATTACAAGAGTTCTTTTTTTGGTATGTTTCTTTTTGCATAATTTTACAATTCATGAAAAATCCTTCTCCTAAAAGTATTCAAAGGCTGTGTCTAAAATTGTTTATCACTCATTCAATACATGAATAATAGGTGATAACTTATTGAGACTGACTGACCCACAGGAAAAATATACATAAGTGTAATAAGAAAGTTTAAAATCTACATTTTACACATCAGCTTTATGATTATCACTTGGGGCCACGGCAAGCAAACCTGACACCACCTTCTCTCTCTCTCTCACACACACACACACACACACACACACACATAAAATGAGAATTAGCAAGAAGTTATGTTTTGGTTGAAACAAATCAAACTAACAAAAAGAAAAGAATACCTTCATACACAGAAAAACTGCTCCAGAGAGATGGCAGGTTTGGAAGAGAAAACTCACGAGTAACTGAGGCTTTGTCACAAGAGTAGAATTTCCAGTGAGATGACAGTTTATACCATACCCATAGGATAAGGGTTATAGTTTTCTGTTGATAAACACTCTCCAATCTCCTTGTTAGAATAAATGACTTGTCATATGTTCTTAACTAAATCTGAGTCCTCACTCCCTTCAAAGGGCTTAAGAAAAGCCCTGTCATTCAATTCCCACATCTTTCAACTATATATATAATTATACTCTCTCTCTCTCATCAACCTGAATGTCATGTTGTTGGAAGCACACTCAAATGACAGCACCTTTGAGAAGCTTTGTCACAGTTCATTAAGTTCTTTTCGTTACTGGACATGACAGCCAAACTGTAATAAACATCAGTAACACTGCAGCCCCTCAGAACCCTTCCTCGCCCCCTCACTGGCTGTGTCATGCCCCCTGGTCATGGCACGAGTCTAGGACTGCTAGCTGTTTGAGCTCTGTGAGATTTACTTACAATTTTCAAATTTGACCTTGCCCATATATTATCAATCCTTTATGCTTTGTAGATTGTGTTCCTGACACAAAAAGTTATCACTGTGAAAAAAACCAAGAACATCGAGTAAGTTGAGGAATTGCACATTTCTACACAAAGATTCACATGGCATTTCCTTTTGCAAGGTAATGAATGACTCAACTAAATGGACTCCGGAACGAATATCACACAGACTTTTGTCTAATATATATTGCACGCCAGAAATAAAATTTTGCTGAAGTATATTATGGTAAAATTTTGACATTTTCTTATATGCTCTTCTTAGCCACCATCTTTGGCCGAATACCTTGCCCCTACTACGATGTGACTCATAAATACAAATGATATTACAACAGGGTACTATGTTGGGCACCATGTCCCAATGTCCCATGTCACCTTGCGTATGATGCACTTCCTTTACACTAACATACTGCTTTTCTCTTCTGGATTTCTTTGAATCTTGGGTCTCTTTCTAGTAAGATAACAAGAAACTCAGAAACACTGGAACATAACTCATATTGGCAGGACAATCACATCACTGAGGCAATGTACAGAGCATTGGTATCAAAGGAATGATGCAGTTCACTCACAGACAAATACAGATACGCTCCATAGGCTGACTTTCAAAATAATATCTGTGAGTCTATATATTGCTAAGCACATGTGTAACAAGACTGACTGAAAGCCAAACCTGAGATAACAGCAAAAAATGGCTGATTGTGATAATGTGATGAAAGAAACATGAATAAAGTACGTACTGTGCATGCATTCACACATATACACACATGTACATGAGCATACGAATGCAATAGATACACTTCTCTCAAACATTGCTCCTGTATCAGTTATATATTTCCATCTACAGGTACGACTTAAGTGTACACTGCACGAGGCCTCTTTAGTATGCCAAGATGCCTTACTGAGGACGTCCTTCATTTATATGATGCAGAAATTAACATGCACCTCACAACAAGGAAGAGTAAAGGCAAGACTCCTACACCTTCCTTTGAGGCTACAGTCACAATCTCCAAGGCTAAGGTCCCACACACAGGGTAGGACACTTATGCCCCGTTCACACTGTGCCGTCTCTCGGCCACGACAACCCAGCGACTTTCGGATTTGACAAATCGGCTCCCACAATCCAAGAATGGGGGGAAGTTTTTTTGGTGTCTTGGTGTCAGCTAGAATGATTGCCGATGGTCGTCGCCTGTCTAAGACATTCATCCAACTAGTTGCCAGCATATCAGTGACATGCTGGCAACTAGTCCCAAGACGAGTCTTGTTGGTAATTTTTTAACCTGGCGCCATGTTTACGACAGCCACGACTCTGCCGATCGATTAGCTGACAGTCGCAGACGGTCTTGACAACATTTATGCAGACGGTCGCCGACTGTCCAGTTTGGTCAGCAAGAAAAATTAGTTGCCCAACACTGACAACTGGTTAACGGACAGTCGGCGTCTAATTTTTTTTAGTCTTGGGACATGCTGCTAACTTGTCGGCAGTTAGTATCCTGCCAACATCCCGACAAGGTGTTAGCCGATATTTCCGAGCCGACAATCATCACGAATGTCCTTAATTAGACTGTCTGGGATAGTCTTGACGACTGTCCCCGACCTCTTTGACATCAACCGGAAATGACCGTTGGTCCAGACCCTTGCCAACTCTTGTCGTGAAACTATACCACAGAATACTTTTTCGCGCCCACCCTTGCAACTCCATCCCCCCCCGATGTCCGCTCAGCATCCGGCGATCGTTTCTAAACCTCTTTCAGACTACGCGCAACCATTTCACATCAATAGCCAAGACCTCGTGTACCCTAGAGTCGTGGCCCAAAATTGGCACAGTGTGAACAGGGTTTTAGGGATCCTATCATATCTAGATGACCAGATGGATACTGTTACAAACATTTATGATGAGGAAAGATTGGAGAAGCTACATTTACCCAAACTGGAGGATAGGAGTTAAGAGAAGACATGATTACGGTTTACAGATTTGTGACGGGAGAAAAAAAGGAAGTAAAAGACTAATTTCAGCAAGGGGACTCAACGCTAAGAGTACACGGCAAGAAACATTGTAAAAGAAGGTGAGATAATTAAGTGCAAAAGTTTCCAAAGTAGTGAAAGCGAGTAATGGAAAGCAATACAAGAGGAAGTGGTTTGTGCAAGTAATATACATAAATGTAAGGAAAATATGATATGGTAAAGACAGGGCATTACAAGCTTTACAAAATTCTGTGAAAATACAAAAAGGTAAACATACACACATACACTCACATACATGTAATGACACAATGGATAAAGGAAAAGACAAGATTTTGAGGAAACGAAGAACCATCGAGACTGGATTTGATATTAACCAAGCAACCGGATATAATAAAAAAAGCTAGTACCCTTGCCCATTAGGAAGGAGCGACCATATTCTCATAGGGTTTGAAATATATCAAGAAAAGAGACGTAGACAGATTAGAATCCTATAGGTGCCTTGCACGTGACGTCACAGCCCTCGATGTGCAGGCGACAGACGCGGGAGATGCGAGCGTGGAGGACCAACAAACTCCACTTGCCGCCCTTGTTTGCCAGCTTATGGTCATTTTCCCCTACCAAATATATGTTTATCAGTATAAATGATATACTGTTATCTTCGGAAATGTTTGTTCTATAATATTATCAAATAAAAAATCATAAAACACACTAAAGAAATATGCATGAAATTAATATTCACTTAAAACTCATCGCCATTCAAAATTTTGCGAATCAACTTTTAACATGGAGCATGTCAATAGAAGAGGAATTTTATTAGCTTTCCATAGATATATTTTTTCTGATAAATGAATTAGCACCATGCATAAATGAGCGTTAACTAAATAAATAACATCATCAATCGGGTAATTTTCCCGATTGATGGTGTTATTTATTTACGTACTTATATATTTCATTTTCTGATAAATGAATTAGTACCATGTATAAATGAGCGTTAACAAAATAAAGAACATCATCAATCTGGAAAACTACCCGATTGATGATGTTATTTAGTTACCGCTCATCTATGCATGGTGCTAATTCATTTATCAGAAAACAAAATATATAAATGGAAAGCTAATAAAATTCCACTTCTATTGATATGCTCCATGTTAAAAGTTGACTTGTAAAATTTTGAATGGCGACGAGTTTAAGTGAATATTAAGTTCATGCATATTTCTTCATAAGTCTCATAACGGCATTTCTTTAGTGTGTTTTATGGTTTTTTATTTGATATTATAGAACAAACATTTACGAAGATAACAGTATATCATTTATACTGATAAACATATATTTGATAGGGGAAAATTACCATAATTGTTGACATCTTCAGCCTCGCCGACCAGCTGTTGGTCCTCCACCTAGAAAATCTGAGCGCCGACGGGCGGCATTTGACTTGAAGCCGCTAGATCGTGACGTCAGTGCAAGGCACCTGTAGAATTGAAAGATATAACTTTCAGAAAGCTGACTTTGATAGGTTTAGAAATTTCTTAATGGAAACAAAAATTACTTAAAAAAATTACTTTGCTATTAGAGAAGTGAAAAAGGAGGAAGATTGTGAACAACTACAAACAGACCTTGATAAGATATTAGTCTGGAGTTGAAGGTTCAAAATTAAGTTTAATGCAGGGAAATGTAGAGATGGAATTTGGTGTGAGTAAATGGAGACAATCGTGGAATTACCAAATAGTTAATGAGTGGATTAGAAAAACAAAAGAAGAAAAACACAGAAATAAGATCACTGGAGACATAACCTCTTGAGGAATATAAGAGTAGCGTTTGCTTTTTGGACAAAGATATGATGAAAAAGCTGATTGTATTAATGATTCACCCAATGTTGGAATATGCACCAGTGGTCTGGTTACCGCATAAATAGAATGATATAAGAAAGATTGCAAGATAATACAGAAAGCAGCAACAAAGATGGTCCCAAGCTCAAGAGATTTATCGGACGAGGAAAGACTGTCCAGATTAAATATTCCAATGTTGGAGAAAAGAAGGGAAAGAGGTGATCTGATTAATGTGTTCTGGGTTTCTAAGGGACTGGAAAATGTCAACACAGAGAACATGTTTACATGGGATACAAGAGATACGAGAGGTGTTGGGAAGAAGTTGAAAATGACCACATGTAACAGAGATATCAAGAAATATAGCTTCCCAGACAGATCAATTGAACTGTGGAATATCCTGGATAAATAGATAGTACACTCCCCGCCATAGCCCGGCGAAGATCCTTTCACCCCAAACCTCCTGGCGTGTCACTTCCTTTTAAATGCCTTATCGACGGTCCACGATACTAGAAGGGGAACACACACACATCTGTGTATCTCTGGTACTCTGAGGAGAGAGAGAGAGAGAGAGAGAGAGAGAGAGAGAGAGAGAGAGAGAGAGAGAGAGAGAGTTAATGGAGAAGAAATATAATACAAATATATAAGACAGAGAACAACCACTTGGCTATAATAGGAATTTGAGTGCGCATAGAGGAGGAAGGAAGCGAGGGCAGGAGAGAGAGCGTTGAGGGGTGGGGATATAGGGTCAATTTTCCGAGGTCAGAATAAAGAGATTAGAGGGATTAGGATTAGTAGGAGAAGAGGGTGAAAGGAAGAAGAGTAGTAAGAGGTAAAAAAAATAGAGAGAGAGAGAGAGAGATGCATTTTGCATTTTTTTGCTCACAATATGATTTACCTCCCATTCAGAAATGCATATGTTGAAAGAGTGTTATTATTATTATTGTACAATGGTACCTTGGCTTACGAGTTTAATTCGTTCATTGATCGAGCTCATAACTCAATTTGCTCGTATATCAAACCATATCAATTTTCCCCATTGAAATTAATTGAAATACCATTAATCCGTTCCAGCCCCCAAAAAACCACCTCAATTTTTTTACTGTACCTATATGACTGGACTGCACTCACCCTCCGCCATTTGCATTCGCCAGTGTTTATACTCTGTGTATCAGCTGTTGGAAACAGCTGTGGGTGGAACTGCCGCTAAACGTACTGCACTCACCCTCCGCCATTTGCATTCGCCTGTGTGAGCACAACACAACAGAGATGCTTCCACGGCGAGGTAACCACGTGAAGTGAACGAGTGAGACACGGGATGTTGTGGTGTTCGCTGCGCCAACTAGCGGCGGCGTATCTGAAGCTCGCTCGTAACTCGGATTTTGGCTCGCAAAGCAAAAAATCGACCGAGCGACTGCTCGTAACTCGGAAAACTTGTAAGTTGGGGCACTCGTAAGTCAAGGTACCAGTGTATTTGATTTTCTTCTAATAATGATTATGATAACTTGTTCCATTATAGCCCCCTCACCCTCGCTCTCTCTCTCTCGTGGCCCACCTGCAGCGCCGCCAAGATGAAGCCTGCACAACTGTTTCTCTCTCTCTCTCTCTCTTTGTCTCGAATGAGAGAGAGAGAGAGAGAGAGAGAGAGAGAGAGAGAGAGAGAGAGAGAGAGAGAGAGAGAGTTAATGGAGAAGAACTATTTACAAAAAGGTCACAGAAGGATGGAAGAGAGAGAGGGGGGGGAAGGGGCGGGTGATAGGGTCAATTGACCGCGGTAGGAAAAATAGAGGATGATATGTAGTGTGTGTGTGTGTGTTTCCCTTCTGCTATAAAGTGACCATTGATAAGGCATTTAAACAGATAAGTAGGTGACACGCTAGGTAGTTTGGGGTGAGTTTTTGAGGGATATTTCTCGCCCAGAAAAGTCTGTGAGTGTACATGCCAAGAATATTCACAACTTCAAAGCCAAGCTGAATAATGGTAGTTTTGGAGACAGGACAGTACGAGCTTAGCTCTTCCTGCAAATCACAACTAGATGAACTAGATGAACACACACACACACACGCACACACACTGCCACATGCTACAACACTACCTGCATGGTATAGTGGAAAAGTCCTCTAGCGGGTCACTTGAAACATCTAGGATCGAGCCCTGTTCTATGTTCAAGGTTCTAGATTTTTCCCTGGAAATGCAGGCAGTGTACAAACAAGATTATAGGTGAAACACACACACACACTCATACTCAAACTAGTTTGGCTTTCCATCTATTCATTTTCTGGTTCACATGCTTTCTTTTCCTTATATTTTCATTGGAGGATCTCAAGAATGAATTCTTCAAGAATTAATGCATTATGACACGGTTGCTTGCTGCAATGTGTACAAGAAAAATAGTAGTACTAATGGTCACAGATATAGCAAACCTCAAAAACTTAATGGTCACAGATATAGCAAACCTCAAAAACTTAAGTCTCAAGTCCAACTTTTCCTCCTTTCTGTGTGTGAATAATCCTAAATAACATGACAACTTAAATTTTGTGACAGACTGCCCTTCTCTTGCTCACTTCATGTCCCATCAACAACAAGACCCAACACCAGACCACCATTACACAGCAGTGTTCTCACTACTTATGAACCTATCAACACAGTATGAATCCACTTAATTTCTAACCCAGTCAGACAAAATAGATCTGTAGTGCCCCATAAAAAAGAAGGAGAGAGTAAGAGGCCATCCACTATTTCAAAGATGAAAATGAATGAGTTCTTAAGTCATGGTAAGTTTTGAAAAACTGTTGATGTGAAATAAAAACTAGTCTGGCATGTATACACAATCATGAATTCAAATCACATCACATCACATCACTCTCCTTCCCTTCCCTTTCATATATAAGTACCTATTTCCTTGCATCCAAGCTCTTCATAAACAATGATGTTTTGTCAGCCATGTGGCAATAGTATAAAATATTATAAAATGTTAAGAATGTTTTAGTCACCAGCATAGTGACAAAACACATGTGACTGATAGCCTCTGGAAATAGAAGAAGGGGCACAAAGAAAAACTTTGGTTAAACACTTTCTGGCTTCCACATGTTACTCAAGCATACAAAAATAAAATTATGTATTATACATACAACACCTGAAAATTGTCTGGATCTTATAATCATACATCCAAATTGATATGACAATCCAGGAAAATAATTATGCAAATCACAGAGTTGTATGTGCCAAGACACATGTGTGTCTTGGCACGCATTTCTATATAGAAATACATATACCATACATATATGCACAAATTTCCATATAGAAATGTAAGCACAAAGACATGTAGAGGCAAGTCAAAATTGTCCATCCTTGCATATAAACAAATTTACAAACACAAATGACCACCAAGGAACCAAAACACTATATATATATATCTATATATATATAATCTGTAGCATTAGCACTGCATTATATACACTTTGGTAGTGCAGGTGTATTATACAAACGACACAGAGCATGTCTAATGATCCGGCCTCTGCACTGCTCTCTCCTCTCGTTCTGTTGTGGATGCCTGGGACTAAGAGTGGGAGGATCATGGAGACCTCAAGGCTTCCATGATCTTATGCCTCAGGATCTATTATCTTATAAGCTCCTCATCGCCCAATCAAAGCGTGGGAACTGGTATTTGAAATTTGCCTTTAAATTGAATAACCATGCTTCTAAAACATTTATCAGCATCAAGAAGGGCTTTCCAAATGTGACTCAAAGTACTGAATGTACATGTTGGGAACACCTGATTTGGAAGTAACTGACGTTCAAGCTTAAATATTCAGTGTAATTTTGTAAGGCATTTTCATTAATGTCATGAAAGGTAAGATGTCTATTTACTACATGTGTTATGCAGCACCATGCAACTGCTACTAAAGGTTGCAGTATGCAATGGGCTACAAATCATTCAATAAAACTTACTGTGCAAATTGTTGCGTACAGATCCCAGGGTTTGTCAAACGTGATTATTAAAAGAGCTTGTTCTTCATCTTCATCCAGTTTTCTCCATTCTCAAAATCCTTTCAAGGCCTTCAGTTATGTTTGAGACACTTCAACATAACAATGCATCCACAGTTCACACAGACACACCAACTAGTCTCTGGAGCAGATAGTTTTCCAGTAGGTTGCCAAGATAAGCATGAGTGACAGACTTGAGTGTCACAACAAAGCCACATTGCACTGAGGGGGCGGTGAAGGTGAAGGTGAAGGGAGCAGCGGGATCAGGAAGAGGCTCTACACTGCATTGCTATGTATCAATCCCAGCTGTGAGGACTCGGAATGTGACGGCTGGGACACAGAGCCGTCTATGGAGTCCAGGTCAAGGTCGTAAGAGCTGTCCAGAAGATACAGCTGACTGGAGGTGACCCCTGCATGGCTTCCTCCGACCCCAACCCCCACCCCCGGCCCAGCTGTCACGGAGAGGTCTCCAGGGGGCGTTCCCGCCGGACCCGCCGCTGCTGTCGCCTGGTGTGGGGTGACGGGCGTCGGGGCTCCTAAGCTGCCGCTGCCAATTACCACATCTTTCCCTGCAAGACACCCACACTCTTAAAAACAATACATAAATATGATTTAAAAAAATTAGCACCAATGCTTCCTTCCCTTAAAAGAAAGAAAAGCACAGGTACTTATAGGTTTACATATGCTGCAGCTCACTGACTTTTGTACATGACTTCAAACACACAACAAACAAAGGTATGTATTATGAAAGAAACCATCACAGGGACTCAAGACATCTAAGGGTGAGGACAATGATCCAAGATAGCTTCAATGTCTGGCATGGCAGGAATTGGATGCTAAACATAGAAAATATAGATGACTTTAATGCACACGGAAGGAGGAGAAAGTGAATGACACGGTGGAGGTGGAAGAACCTGCAAGGTGGATGCAAGTATGGAGGAGGATGGAGAGTGTTGCAGTATGAAAAGAGAAGAGACCAGGAGAGAACTAATAAAATGAGGAGCATAAGATTGGATGGCAAATCTTAATATGATTAAATAAGAGGAGGACATAAGTAAATGGGCCATTTATCAAACCTTCACGTTCATGTTTACTAACCCAAAAGTAGCCTCTAATTGCCTGCTCCAAGTCATCAACAACTCTGCAAGCCTGAACTTTCACATCTCTATAAACTAGTCCACATAAAAAAAAGAACACTAGGGCAAAATCCTTCAGGCGTTGCCCTCCCCCACATGTTCATAAATGATGGTGATATTTTATATAAATCATAATCATATGATGAGTATCATGTTCATGGTAATCACAACTTTGCCTTGGTCTAACCAGTCTCTCTCAAAAAAATATTCATTGCCTGAAACACCCTGATGGACTTCCAAGCTGTTGCATTACAGAAGGATCCAGACAATGACACTGAACAAGATGAGTCATCTCATCCAGATCAATTTTTTTTATGCATCTCTTCAACCTATGATTTCACTATAATCTTCTAGGATTTTGTGTCATCTACTGTTACTTCTGTGGTTACCATTTCAAACTTGCCTAGTTTATTTTGTCACTTCCATTTTATTCACGACCTACCTCAAATGCTTAAGGACGTTATGTGCATCCGCACAATACAATATTACAATATCTTTATACTGGTCACTTAATTCCTATATATGTATTGGCATTTCAGGGGAAAGGTGATATTCCCACTGTTATATTTCACTGCAACCAATATACTTATGTGTCAAAAGGCATGGCCTCACGCAACCTTCAAACACAATGGAATTATAATTATAACATTTTTTCTTTAATTCTTTAGCAACACTCGGGAATTTTTTCATGTAGTTAGGAAACTCATTTCTCCAGCCATGGCCCATGCTACATTGGTTGTGTGACTTGATTCAGGCAACTTTTAATGTTTGATAAACCCAAATCTCAAGTTTATAGTTTCCTGTCTGAATATTGGAATTCAGCATCAGGATCAGTAAAAGTTTTGTGAAAATAGCCAGAGACAGGAAGGGAGAGAAGATGATACAACAAAAGATGGGGCTGAATATTCTAAACTGTCTAAGATAATAAAGAAATGAGGAACATTAACAAAGAGATGTGGTATGATGGGCAGGACATGCATACTGCTATGCTACTATTGTGCTGCTGGTGGTGTCCCGGTCAGTCATGCTTGGAGGGAGAGAGGAAGCAAGGGAGGGAAGGAGGAAAGAGGTGGCCAGCCTTCCACCATCACCCACCTTCAGAATATCCACCACGCCATGCTTAACACTTCTCAAACCCACAAACCAATGATATGACAGTAGTAGTGGTAGCAGCAGTAGTAGTAGTACTAGAAGTAGTGGTAGTAGTAAGAGAGAGGGTGTTGTTGGCCTTAGTCCATGGCAAGAGAAGTGCTAGAGGACTGCTTGTGCAAGATTATTGGCAGATGCTGCCCATCTGGATCCCTAACGCTCTTTCTCAGTTTTCTCCCCGTCATCTTTTGGACTTTGCCGCATGGAGTGGCTCTGTCTGTCTGGCTAAAGTTGATATGATTATTATTGTTACTGTGATAGTGGTGGTGGTGGCTAGTGCTGATGATGATGTTGTTGTTGACACTAATTCCTAGCAGGAAGAAGAAAAGGAAGAGGAAGAGGTGGGTAGACGCCAACACCAGTGGAGAGGAGGGAGGCAGCGTGAGGGAGAGAAGAGAGGGGGAGACACATATTAGATGGCTGCACCTCACTGTCTGTGTGATGCTAGTGCAGCACATAAGCACACTTTTACATATGCAAACACTAACAGTCACACTCGCACCTACACGCCACAAACAAACCTACACCCAAATCCATACACAATCTGAGTGCTGTTGCTATCACTGCTGCTACTTCTGTAAGTGCTATACTGTGTTGTAATAGTATATCTGGAATTTCATTATAAATGCTGTTTGACTACTGCCATACAGCTTCTATTGTTTCTATTACTATTTCTAACTACTACTACTTCTACTAACACTTTTATTTTCCATCAGAGCTTTATATTACGATGAACAGACCTGAAAACAGTGTGCCACTGACAAAAAAATAATAATTGCCATTTGAGGATTGTGAAATATACCAGAGGATTATGTTTTCGGTGAAATCATGTACTAAAATAAAACACTTACTACTTGGTGTTTGATTACAACAAAAACATAAATGTCCCACATGTAACCTATGCCATCCATAACACATCATTTATCTGTGACAGCCGATGTAAGTCATTTTAAAACATGACATGAATGATGTATTGAAAGATGCTTAGATATAACAAGATAATGAATGCCTGAATCATCCTGATATCAAAACTACAGTACAAAAACATTGCGTTTATCCCACCTCCTCCATTTGAAAGCATGAAAGGCTGGACCTAAAGACCTAACTAAAGTTTGCCCCAATATTACTATCCTTCCTGTAATGTTGCTGGATGGAGTGCCTCACTCTATATGGGGGTGATGATAATTCAGGAAAACATTTTGCACATATCACATAATCAGAGAAAGAGCCTCTAGTTCAAATTATGCATCAAATTGAAAACAAACCATCATCACATCTATTTCTCTCATAAGGTTGTTTTCTTTCTCTGCCATAGAATACATTCCCTCCTTCCCTCCTATACCCTCACAACCTCCAGGGAGCGAACACAAGTGGTGACAATGAGAAAGTTCTTTATGTACTAAGACTCATAATAAATGTGAAGAAACTGTTGTTCATGCAAGGTAAAGAGAAGCTTGTTATTGGTGGTGGCAAAGAAGAGACAGCTGTTGTGATAGACTTGCTGAGAGTGGCTGTTTTACCCCCTGAGTGCTGGTGTTGGGCCCCGCTAGACCAGGTGGTGGTAGTGGTGGTAGTTAGGGGGCTCAAAGTACCAGGAGGCTTGGAGCTCTAGTGCTGGGGCAACACGAAAGTTCCACACGTGACCTTCGTGGGTACAATAACACCGAGGAGGGAGTCAAGGGGGAGTTATTCTTGCCTAAACTGACCCAACTATGATCTGGCCTGCACCTCACTTCTCTCAGCTCATCTTCAGATCCCCATCTACACTTACCCTACTTCAGATGACCCTCTACATTTCTGTATTACCTAGCATCTAATATCCACCAGTACATAAAACACACCTTAATTTTGGAGAGAGAGAGAGAGAGAGAGAGAGAGAGAGGAGAGAGAGAGAGAGAGAGAGAGAGAGAGAGAGAGAGAGAGAGAGAGAGAGAGAGAGAGAGAGAGAGATGTGTTGCGAACGTGTTGTGAACGCGTGGCTGCCGAGGTGAATGCAAGATCAAAATTAAAATTAAAATTAAATCAAAATTAACACGAGTTCGGCTTTTAGATAGGGAACACTTATTATGTCTCCTTTAGCCGGTAAATGTTACAATTATTTATGTAATGTAAATAGTAACTTACTCTGTAATGATGTTTTTTTGTAACTCGGTATAAAAAAAAAAAAAAAAAAAAAAAAAAAAAAAAAAAAAAAAAAAAAAAAAAAGAGAGAGAGAGAGAGAGCACACACATGAGGTATGTTGCAGTCATCATTCTTTCTCTCCACTGTTTATTAGGCAGACTGGTGTGCCCTTTATTGCACAGTGACATTAATATCATTGTTATGCAACTATTCAAACTCTTTCACAAGGAAACTGAGGAGTGAAGATGTGTATGAGTGTTGGTTCGCTGACACTGGTCATGTAACCTTTTATCTCAGGAGGTTCAAATTAAAAACTTGTAGTTCTCTCACTCACTCAGCCACACATCTTCCCAACAAACTCAACATCAAATAGCAGCTTGAAAGCATGACTAGATGACCTCAGTAAGTTATGAGTCTCAGCAGGATTTAATACAGAAAACTGGAAACAAACCATGGTGCAGGATGCTGGTATGCGTTAGGAAACACCTGCCACCATATTCCACACTTCATCCTATTCCTGCACTTGTAACCCATCAGCCTAAGATCCTCACTCATGAAACTAGCCAACTTTATTATTCCAGGTTTAATGAATGTTCCTATAAACTACTGTCACCAGGATGATCATCCAGACAAGGAATGCTGGTGCAGTTGTGCTCCATGATAAACAATGTGAGTTCAGTGGACAGCAGTGTGTTGTCTCTGCCAGCCCATGATGAGAGATTTGACATAATACAATTCTTTGCTGTGTTATGACTGGTTCCCTAATGAAGGGGGAGGGAGCTATAGGCCTGAGTAAGAGATCCATACAAGTGTTAAGCCACTGTTTGCGATACTGAACAAAGTAAACGACTTGTCAACTCTTGCAAAAGAGTGACCCACCAAATGTGTCATTACACAGGTGAGTGGTGATGCATCATCGGAATCAACAAGACACATATAGGAATATGTTTTCCATAAAAATATTCTAGTATTACAATGAATATAGATATGGAACTATACTAACAGCTGCTAACGGAATGGCACGAATTACCACAACCCAAAACACCACTACCACAGACAATGCAAAATAAGCTACTATTCCAATCTATCACAGCATTCATATATTAATGTAGATGTACTGTCTGATATTTAGTGCAAAAATATTGCCTCAAGACTAGTGATAATCAGTTGTAATATAATAAAGTAAGTGATGATATTTATCACTTCAAATTTGAGCCCATCCCCACCTCTACAAATCTAACGAGCAAATGTTTTTTCAAGTATTGATCATGGATAAAACCTGCATAGTGTACATTCAAATAATGGTATCTATGCAAGGTCTGACCCAAGGATGAGGTATTCTAAGCCTCATGACTCCCCATTGCATGCCTTGGCTACTTCATTAACTCAATTCTTCCCAAGTGTCCTGCCAACATAGCAATTTACTTCTTGAATTAACGAATTGACATAAATATCTCCATTCATACTTTCACTTTCCCAGTTCCTGCTCTTTAAATACTTTTCGAAATTATGTTCATAGGTTCATATAATTTTCCAATCTTACAAGAGGTTTCTCCCTTATACCTACCTACTCCTCCAGTCTATCCTTTACAACCACTCCTTTCTGGCCTTGCTAGCTACCTACGTACCTATCTCATTCCATCTAATTACCTGTGCAAACTTGACTCAAGCCTGTGCTGACCTCAACACTAAACTCTCAATGTAACATAATACCAGAATACATATAACATACACTGGAATGAGTGCCTGTACAATACTTCAGTGTATTCTATGCCCCATGAAATCACTACTCAAACATATATCTTAGTGAGAAGACTGGCTCCTTTCCCTATGAAAACAAAAAATCAAGACTATCTGATGGAAAATATCTGCAACTGCCATTGCCAACTAACAGATAAATTAAGTGTCAAATCTTGACATTTAATACAATATATAGCAGCATCAGGAAAAAAACTACCCCATAATCCATAATCTACCCCATGGCATGTGAATTAATCATTCAAATTGTAGTGGTATGAAAAAAATATTTCACAACCCACCTATCACCGTGGCTGCTGTGATGAATTTCCTTAATTAACTCTAGCTTGTTCCTCTCCACTCATTCCCATGTACATCCTTGTGTCCATGTTGTCATCCCAAAGTGTACAGGTACGAGGCTGTATTCTGACTACTGTTACGTGAAGGGTTGCTTGAATCTTTTGTTTGACGATTTAAAGATTTGAGAATTATGGATATATACACCAGTTTGGGTTTTGAGTAAAAAAAGAAAGAAAGAAAAAGAAACATTGAGGCTGAAAGCATAAAAAAAAAAAAAAAGCAGCATTGAGGCTGAAAGCATAATAACAGAAAAAAAAAAAAAATTGTCAAGGCATAAATGCGCCACTGTTATGCGAGATCCCTGTTGAGTTGGCCTTCTGCGCATGCGCGGCGCCACGTCAACACAGCGGCAGTGACCGTTAAGATAGATAAAGGTCAGGTTAGGTTAGGTTAATAAGCTTTTACCTGTTTCTGTACTTAACCTAACCTGACCTGACCTTTACTTAACCTAACGGTCAGCAGGGACCGTTAGGTTAGGTAAAGGGCAGGCAAATAAGCATAGGTGGGCGCGATAAAGAAAAAAATTATCACGATAACCGATAAATCGATAACGATAACCAATAATTGATAACTGGCGATAAATTTATCGCCCAATAAGGCGATAACCGATAAATTGATAAATCCAAAATTCCGATACTAGCGATAACGATATTGATATTTTAAATTAAAAATCTTAAATGCTATCAGTAAACTATTAGAAAACCCTTCATTTACCTTTTGCACACTAATATCTTCTAAATTCAATGTTTATCCTGTCTCTTCACTAATGAAAAGTACTGTTTTTAGCGAGGTGAGCGAATGAAGCTGAGCGAACGTTTTGAGAAGACGTCAAGACGGTTAGCTGGGTTTAGACCGTTGTTCGGTTCCCAGCTCGGACCTATCTATTTCTGCCTCCAAGGCACGCGCGGCTCGCCCCTGTGCTAAACTGGAGCCCCCCCCCAAAAATGATCAATAATTATCGCTAGTTTGGAACCAAAAGTATCGGCGATACCGATGCATCGATAACGCGGGGAAAAAATATATCGGATAACCGATAACCCGATATCGTTTTCGCGATAAATTATCGCGATAACGCCCACCTATGCAAATAAGCATATACCTCTATTTCTCTATATCTGACATAACCTAACCTGACTTTTTACCTGTTTTCTGTATAACTAACCTAACCTGACCTTTCCCTAACCTTACGGTCACTGCTGCTGTGTTGAAGTGCCGCCGTGCATAAGCAGAAGGCCAACTGAACAGGGATATCGCAATTCAGAGATTTCGCATAACACCACCACTAAAGCTCTTCTTTCAACTAACAACTTGAGAAATTAACATCTTTTCTCCCATTCCTGCAATCCACAATGAAGGCATCAACACATCAAAACAAATAATCATCAAAGCCTCATGATTCCCCAATCATAGAGAGAAGCATCATTATAGTTGAATGAATGAAATGTGAAAAAAGTGCAGTCAGCTATAAACACTTGTCAGCTCTCAAGCAAAATCAAGGGGTAAATGTGAAGGAGTAAAATCAAGGTAGTGTGTCTGTCTGTTGTCTGCAAACTGATCTTGTACCTTAAATAGCAAGTCTCTTTGTGTGTCAGTGTCAACAACTTCACTCACCATTGACGGACTGAGAAGAAACAGACTTTTTCTTGAGGGAGCCAGTGGAGGTGGAGTTCTCCGGCCCCACGGCTCCACCACCCACACCAGGCACGGTGCCGGGCCCCACACCGCTGCCCACAACAATGCCCCCGTTGGCCCCGTGCGTGCCTGGGGGGCCCTCGGATCCAGCCCGGGGAGCCACCAAGCCATTCTGCAGAAAAAATATGATGGAGAAAATATAAGGAGTTGCCAATATTATCAATGCTATCAATTATTTGCAGACTAGTTAGGTTGTGGTCCTAACATAATGCATCACGTCTCTCTCTCAGGTGCTTACCGTGGGTTGGGCCGTGTACACTGTGCCATAGGTCCTGGAGGCACCTTGGATTTCCCCCGGCCGGCCCTGGGTGATGGTGAGGTACTCGGTGGTCACCACCCCCCGCCGGTCTGTACACCACAATACACCAACCAGTCAGTGTTAGCATAAAAAATACAGATCTTAGTTGATCTTTCTCGTAACCAGATAAATGAAGACAAAGTAAAGGCAGTGCCTGACAACTGTAAAAAAAGGGACTATGACTGGCCATGACAATATGTCCCGATGATGCCAAGGCTCTTCGCTAAGGCTGGTCAACTGTAATAAGAAAGTAGCATCTTGATTTTCATGACTGCTTTTATCAACACCAATAGCACAAGACAAAAAAAATGGCACTTTCAATAATTTTAAGAAAGGAAATGCAGCTAAGATATGACAACATACTAGAAATGGTACCATCATGGACTCACCAATGAGACTCGGCTGCACTGGCCCACATAAAACGGCTAGACAGTTGAGGCAGAAATTACCATAACCATAGGGGTTGAAGTTGGCCTCTCCTCGACGGGCTGTGAAGGAACCTTTGATCTGCAAGACAAGATCAGAAGGTGAGAAAGATCTGGGAGTGCGGGTAAGCTCTGACCTCCGTCCTAGGAAACAATGTATTGAGGCTAGAAATCGAGCTAATAGGGTGTTAGGATTCATTACCAGGAGTGTTCAAAGTAGAAATGCTGAGGTTATTCTAAATCTATATTTGGCTCTAGTCAGACCTCACCTAGACTATGCGGTTTAGTTTTGGTCTCCGTATTACAAGATGGATATAGCATTGTTAGAATCAGTGCAGAGAAGGGTGACCAACATTATACAGGGGATGCATAACTTTAGTTATGAGAAGAGATTGAAGCTATTAAATTTACACTCACTCGAGAGGCGTAGAGTAAAGGTCCGTGTGACCAGAAAGTTGCTGGAAATCGGCTTGGCCGAATATTGCTGGCTAAATATTCTCAAAAAAAGCTGTCGTGTGACCGTTAAAGGGCAATCTGATAGAAGTTTTTAAGTGGTTAAAGGGATACAATAAAGGAGATGTAGGAAAAGTTCTTATGGCTAGTAATCAGGGTAGAACAAGTAACGGATTCAAACTGGAAAAGCGTAGATTTAAAAAAGAAATAGGGAAAAACTGGTTCACAAACAGGGTGGTAAATGATTGGAATGGACTCAGTCGTCAGGTAGTTAGTGCGGAGTCATTAGGGAGCTTTAAAAGGAGGCTAGATAATTTCATGGATGGGGATGAAAGGTTGATGTAGCTAGTATTAAGTAACAGGAACTACCAGTGTAGGTCTCACGGCCTCTTGTAGCTTCCTTATTTTCTTATGTTCTTAAAGTAATCGTCCAGACCATTTCATCATTCCTGATTTAATGCAGTCAAAATATAGCCATTATCGAATACATCAACAATATATTGTCACTTTTTGCATTCAGTCAGCCGTTTTTAAATAATACGCAATCAAAATCTGCAAATTCCCATAGCTTCCAAAACGATCCTGACGACTAGCAGACCAGGCACCATGGCTCGGTGACGTCACAAAAGGCACCCCCCCACCCCACCCGCGGTAATACAGAAGCACATAAAAACAGAAATCAATATAGTACTTGAATAATTTTGGGTGTTTCTGAATTTTTTGTTTTGCAATATGGCACATACTTGCATCCTTTATGGGTGCAGCAAGAAAGCTGTGCCTTTCCAGAGAGCTTAGCACCCGTTTCCGACCGATACGGCCACGAGAAATGAGTGGAGAATGTTTGAGCGCCGGGGAGAGGCAGGCTGTGTGAAGCAGTTTGTCGGCCTTCCGGGGCGGCATCAGCAAGTTTCGCACCGAGGCTGGAACCGGGCTGATTTTTTTCCCGAGCTTCTTACAAAAGTCGTTTTTTTACGGAAATAAGGCGTGGAAATGAATAATTTTTTGTGGATTAGGTATTTTGAATGAACATTCAACATACTTATGTGACGAAAAAATGGGTCTGGACAATTACTTTAAGAGAAGATAGAACATTGATGCCTTTTTTCCATCATTGTTATTTACTACTCTTTCCCTTTCTCTTTCATTTTGCCATACCCAGAATTACATAATCCATTAGGAATGAAAAAAAGATCTAGCCTGTCAATTTGTTTCCATACAATAGTATACTTTCCAATGACACCTAAGAAAATAGTGGATTACAAGAAGAAAAAATCATGATGATAATAAAGAAGTGAAAAAATAAGATGAATGACAAAGAATCTAACAAACCGTCCAACGAATCCCTTCAAACGGCAGTTGACTAACTATATAAACAAGAGTACATCATTTTTCCCTCCAGTGACTCACATCTTCATTGGTGGTTTGATTGGAGGTTGTGAGGTAGGTGTGGAAGCCAGCCAGGCCCAGTATTGACCACACGGAGAAGAAGCAGATGACGCCCTCGATCACGGAGGCCGGCTTCTTCTGCACCGACGCCATGAAGGTCTCATCCTCGTTCTTCATGACTGTTGGTGCCACGGTGGTGCAGGGGAGGGAAATGGGCGGGTGAAGGTGTTTTAGAATTGTTAACACTTTGCAGATGGAAACTTAGGTCAGAGTATTACATTAGGGAGAAATATGGAAGATGAAAAAAATGTAAAGAGAGCAAATAGAATGCAGCAAATGTGGGCTTTTCTGTCATGGCCATCCCTTGTATGAGTCTTCTGGAAAGAATCAGCCAGAAGAAACTAGCAAATACAGCATGATGAACTAATAAATTATCAAGGAGCTTTAAAAGGAACAGGAGCAGGCTTTTTACAGGAACTACCTCGTGTAGGTCTCACAGCCTCTTGTAGCTTCCTTATTTTCTTATGTTCTAAAAGAGTAATAAAACAAGAATTACTACATTAACTTTTTTTGTATAACATTGAGTAGGAAGAAAAGATGATCAAAGAGCATACTTTTGAGAGGTAATAATAATTAAACTCCTTCCAGCACCTGGCAATACTTACATATCACAAGGTGAGCAATGACACAGGAGAAGATGAAGACGCACAAGAAGGCAAGGGATATGATGAAGAGGTAAAAGTAGCGGTAGTTTCTTCTCCCCACACAGTTCCCCACCCATGGACAGTGGTGGTCAAACTTCTCTGCAATGCAACAGTACAGGAAAACTTTATCATTCTCAAATGGTAATTATAGAAGCTATTACAGAGGCCTGCTTTCTGAAACCAAATATTAAAAACTTGGTCATGAAAATATTAGATGATTTCTTAATTTGCAATGTATCTGAAAAAAGGTTAAAGAAAATGTTTTCAGACTATGCTGCATATCAATGTTGTGCCCGGTAGGCTGTTTGTATCAACATGGTGAGATTGTGTTGTGAGCAGGTGCACTGTACTCACCCACACAGTTGTCACAGATGGAACAATGGGAGGCTCTTGGGGGGCGGAAGATTTTGCAGGTGAAGCAGTACTTTAGCTTGACTGTGACGCCATTCACAGTGATTTCCTTGGTGCGGGGCGGCGGCCGCAAACGAGGCCCATTACCAGAGTTTGGCACCTCTGACGGACAGAATGAGACAGGTAGGTGTGCAAATTAATGTGCATGTAATACCAACTGTAAATTCCAATGGTGTTATGCTCATAATCCTAAATTCCAATAGTGTTATGCTCATAATCCTAAATTCCAATGGTGTTATGCTCATAATCCTAAATTCCAATAGTGTTATGCTCATAATCCTATCACATAGACAATGCAATGATTATTATAAAATATCCTTACCTATGGAAGAATGTTTAATAAAGGCATAATTCAATACCTTGAGTTTTAGCAAGGTGTCTGAATTATGTTACAATTTTTTTTTTTTTACATATTGCATTTTCCCATTTCCCTATTTTTGTCAATTATGTTTAGGCATAACCCACTGGAAGGTCCTTTCACTTGATCAGACTAAAACTTGTGACTTTGTGAGTGAGACATCAGATGCCTCACACACTACCTTCTCTGGCCTCTATGTATCACAGCCCGGTACTTTGCTCCTGTAAAGTCTGTCATTTTATGTAACATTTCACCCTCTTTTCCTCACTCCCTTCCGTTCCAAGCAATCTTCTATCTCTCCTTTCCTCTTCCATCTACAGCTCCTATGACTTATAATCCCTCCGAATGCCTGTTCCTAGAGTTAAGGTAAAAGTAAGTAGCATCTTCTACGGTGGTTGACTCAGCTGTACAAGTGCCATGGTGGCTAGTGTGAGACTCCCGGTCAAAGTCAAGGTCTCCCCCCACAACATCGCCATTCGACCGCATCTCACACCAACACTGACGAAACCCAACTTAATCTATTAACCAACTGTTTATTAATTCTGCTTAATCCTCCCACTAGTGATATACTGTAACCAATCTAAATGTCTGCCTCTCTCTCTCACCTATCTGCTTCTCCGTGTAGACCGCCTCCTCCACAGTGGCGCGGGGTATGATGCCGGGGTCGGTGAATGATGTGTGGAACAGCGCTGACATGACGAACACAAACAGGAAGCCACCCACAGCAGGGATGGCGGGAGTCAGGTTCAGGGCCAGGAAAGGACAGCTGTGAAGAGATGGATTGATATACAGTAAAACCTCTCGTATTCGGACCCTCATTATTCGGACCTCCTTCTTTTTTTTTTTTTTTCTCTTTTTTTTTTTTCTTTTTTTTTAGGGGGTCAAAATTTCCTAGCTAATATATACACCTAGAATATTATTTTTTTTTTTTTTTTTTTTTTTAGGGTCAAAATTTCCTACCAAATTTTTATATATTTTTTTAAGGGTGCGAAATTTTCTACCAATTATTATTATTATTATTTTTTTTTTTTATACATATCCCCCCATTATTCGGATCCTTGCATTACTCGGACCACTCCTTGGCCCAATTAGTCCGAATATGAGAGGTTTTACTGTACTAACTTAATAGAGGATGTGAGAAGGAAAGTTAGAGTTGTTCTGATGGTAAAAAGGATTATTGAGGCTGAGGAGGAAAGGGATGGGAAGGAAAGATAAAAGGAGTAGAGGGAAGAAATAGGAGATAATGATAAATTAGGAGATGAAAGGAAAGGAAGATAAAATGACAGCTGTGAAGAGATAGGGTGACATACTTAATAGAGGATGTGAAATGTAAAGTAGAGTTGCTCTTATGGTAAAAAGGATTATTGAGGCTGAGGAGGAAAGGGGCGGGAAGGAAAGATAAGAGTAGAGGGAAGAAATGAGAGATAAGAGAAATTAGGAGATGAAAGGAGAGAAAGATAAAAATAGGAAACATACCTCCTTTTAGCATCACTTGATAAGAAAAGCACATATATACCTTCCCATATATCTGCCCTTGCACCAAAAACACCTACATACATACATGAAAGGTCACCAACAAGCCCTACCTGGTCACCAACAAACCCTACATTCTCACCATTCCCAACTCTTCTGCTCATGCTCCAAAAAATGACACTGCACCACAACTAGGTACTTCACCCTCGCTCACCTCCAAACGAGGACATTTTCACCTCCAATAACTAACTTAAGTCCTTGCCCTACACAACCCTATCCCCTTCCACCATGACTCACCTCTATACCCTACCACACACACCCTAACCCTGCCCAACCCTGCCTCCTTCCACCATGACTTACCCCTGACTATATCCTACCACACACCCCCTTATCCTGTCCAATCCTATCCCCTTCCACCATGACTACACCCTACCACACACACCCTTACCCTGCTAAACCTTAACCCCTTCCCCCCTGACTATACCCTACCACACACACCCTTACCCTGCCACCTGCTCTACTCTCACCACACAGCCTAGCCCACGCTTACCCCTGCCTCTTCCACTCTCACCACACACCCTTGCCCACCCCTACCCCTGCTTCTTCTACCCTCCCCAGACCTGTGCCCACCCCTACCCCTGCCTCTTCCACTCTCACCACACACCCTTGCCCACGCCTACCCCTGCCCTTCCACTCTCACCACCCATCCTTGCCCTTCCCTACCCTACCTGCTCCACTCTCTCCACACACCCTTACTCATCCCTACCCCTGCCCCCTTCCATCCTGGCACATACCCTTACCCTGCTAAGCCCTACCTGTACCACTCTCACCACACACCCTTGCCCAGCCCTTACCCCTACCCCCACACCCCTCCATCCCGCCACTCACTCAAAGACGAAGAAGAGCACACTGGTGACCACGATGAGCCCCACAGTGAAGTAGAAGATGCCCGTCTGCTGTGCCATGATGACGCGGCCGTCACAGCAGAACCTGTTGCGCCCCGGAAAGATCTGCCATTTTCGCTTCACACTTGCCATTTTCACCTGTGAGAGTTGAAGAGTAGGGGGAAGAGGAGGAGGAAAGTGAGGAAAGAGAAAAAGAGAAGGAATGGATGTAATGGAAGAGGGGGAAAAAGAGGAGGAATGTGGAAAGGCAAAAAGAGAATGAATGGATGTAATAGAAGAGTTGAAGAGTAGGAGGAGGGGAAAAAGGAAGGAAAAGTGGAAAGGGAAAAAAGAGAAGGAATGGATGAAATGGAAGTAAAAGGAGGACAGAGAAGGGTAGAATAGGAAGAAGAGGAGACAAAGGAAGGTGAGGAAAGAGTGTGAAAAGAAAAAAGTTAAGTCGTAGGCAGTGGAAGGAAGAGAAGAAGGGAGAAGAGGAAAAGGAGGAAGAAAATTGTTAAAGTAAAAAAAAATGCAAAGAAGGAGGAAGGAAATGAGTGGAGAGATGGGATGAAATAAGGGATGGTGGGAAGAAATGTGAAAAGAAGATAAGAGAAAGCAAAAAAAAAAAAAAGGAGAAGAAGAATACTGTAATTAATTTCATAGACAAATCTCTCTCTCTCTCTCTCTCATGTAAATTCTTTGAAATATGGATAACCATTTCCTTTCCCGTTCATCCTCTACTGAGCTTCACATTCCTTCATAGTCACACAACACACACACATTCACATCCCAAACACTTGTATTCACTTCCCCGCCCCCGCTCTCTCTCTCTCTCTCTCTCTCTCTCTCTCTCTCTCTCTCTCTCTCTCTCTCTCTCTCTCTCTCTCTCCCAATCACACATGGTCGCATTAACACTGCCAGATAACCCTTACTGTTATCTTGGACTACAAATACTACCTCTACTATCTACCTTCTACCAATAGTGTTACATACATACGGTGTGTTACAAGTACTCTTTCACCCCAAACCTTTATACTTTTGCATTTCTAATACCGTAACAGCAGTACCAATATAAAGGTATTTGTAATAGCTTGATAAGCATGGTTGTTTCTTTCAAAAGTGTTCTTATTCAATAATATAATTATTAACAGCATATGGATATGGTGAGAGCATTCATTGAAGAAAATAAGTTCAGTTTATAATTTTCCCTCTTAATTGACTCAAGATATATTATGTATAGCAGTGCTTCTCAAACTATGCAACATGGCGGACCGGCATTGTTGCTACAATGGGCCAGGAAGCTAGTAACATATTAATCCACTATGTTATTCAAAGTATCATTATTTGATGCAAGAAATAATGTAGAGCATGTCATACACACCTGCATTTTTGCTTGTTTATTGAATAAACAAACAAAACCTTATAGTAATATTATTGTACCATATACAGTATTGTAATATAATGGAGGTAAGCCTCCTCACAAATCCATTATTAAACAAGAATTTAACTTCTGTAATCTTGCCACGGACCACCACTTTGATAAGCACTGATCTAGAGGGTCTGCTACAGTAGCTGCAATAACGATATTTCTGAGGGATCACCCTATGAAACCCTTTGCCACTTTCTCTGAAGGTGGTATGTATGTAGTTTATGAAAATCTCACAAAAAAATAATGATCAAAGTAGTTCTACAGCAATAAATATCTTTGTAATGATGATTAAATCAGTGTAATGGTGGGATTCTAAACGTTGACACATGCAAGTCAGCATATAAATGAATTCCTGTATCTACATGTATGCCAACATCTTGCCTACGATTTATTACCTAGTATGTCAGTGAGGGTTAATGTGTTATTTCTGATACATGATGGATAAGATGCAGTGCTCTCAAGGTTCACTACATGGGTGCTGCCTTGTTCTTCTTTACTTCATAAACTACGTTTTCACAATATATTTTTGTATTTTTCCTTGCCTTAATAGATGAGACAGCCATTAATCTAATTTATTCTGCTGTCCGTTCTTGGAGTTCCTTCAAGGTGGGGGGGCTGTAACAGAAGACCAAATACTCTACTCTGCATCACTCATGTCTCTCAAGGGATACAAACACTGTCCTATCACACACATGATCATTTTCTTGCAACTCATAACATTCATTCCACCTTTGAATAGCTTCTCTGCCATCGTATTCCATCCCATGCTCTCCAAGTGACCAAACCATCTGACAACTATCATAAGATACTAAAACCTTGTCACATTACAGTACCGTAGTATTGACGAGAGAACTGTTTCACAGGATAAGTGATAAACAGAATTGAAGTAGCCTACACATGATTTGGATTATTCAAAAAATTAATGTTTCCAGCTTTTATCAATCAACTAAACTTAATTGAAAGTGACAAGTTTTCATTTTGTGGGAAGTGGACTTGAATTAGGAATAAAATTCAATAAACGCAGTGAAAATGATGCCAGGTCATTGGTGCCACAGACAGGTTGAGTGTCTTTGCTCTACAGTACAAAAACCTCTGCAATTTCTTTTACACAATAATCAAGATGTCTATGAAGAAAATTGCACAATCAGAATGCAAGGATTGAGATGGAGTACATGATATTAAGTTCAGAATGATCAATGTCAATAATAGCGCATCTGTGACTTTGGCTTTCCTACAACATAGGTAGGTAATGATAATTTCCGTTCTGAGAAGAAAAACTTTCTTGTGTGTGTCTAAAGGCCTATTCAATGTCATTTTTACTGATACTTGAAATATACTTCTCTCTCTCTCTCTCTCCCTCCCTCTCTCTTACATAAGACCTTCTCCCAAACGTGTGGTTTGGCACAAAACCCAGAGCAGTTCATTGAATTCATTCACATAAATATGTTAGATAACTTGCATTTCACATATCCTATACGTATACATATATACAAAATATTCTCATGAATATTGATAGTATTTTTTTTTTACTTGTAAATTCTCATAATTCAAATTTTACGAAAATAAAAAAGGATGAAATTTTACAACAAAGCAAGTTACACCAAAAATATAGATATTAAAAACAAAAAATTATATTCACAAAATAACACCACTGTAATTTTCTTCTAAGTAGAAAAATCAAATGGTTGAGGAAACGTCAAATACCTTACCCACCTGTCTGAGAAGGTTATCTCAATACATTGCAAGGCGTTCACATCATCAGATACATGGCCCAGTCCCGTCACCTTACCAACATTTAGCACTGTCTCGCACACCCACCAATCACACACAGCAAGGCGAGCGAGAGGGGAGGGGGGAGGGAGCTGACCTGATAGGAGGATCAATAATACCCATGCAGGGAGCTAGCAAGTCATCCTTCACATTAAGCTGAACATGCACCAGTAAAAATAGGGAAAAAAGAAGGGAAAAAAAAAAAGTCACTGGGTGACTACTAGAGGCAAACTTTTTTTCAATTAGAGATAAATGAATAGAACAAACTAACAAATATGTTTAACAGCAGTAGCACAAAGTATGGCAATGTTCAAGGCTTAGTACAACAATTATAACAGACAAATTGCGTTATAGAGGACATTCTCAGGGTTGGCGGTCACTTTTAAAGGATAAATCCAAATCCCCCCACTAAAAAATGAATGGTAAACATTGAAACAAAAGCATGGACATGCTCCTTTAAAATAAGTATAGAAATTAAACTATCTGAATGGATAACTGAGGACAGTACCAATACTCATAACCCATGACTGGGGGGAAGCAGCCCCGCCAGTTATGTCAGGAGAGTATTGGTCAGTAGGCAGTATTGGTTGAAACAGCATATTTACCAAAGCTGGAGCATACGCATGAGGTAGCTTTCCATGCCTCTTAACTGTTCAGGACTGGGAAGACCACCAGGTAAGAAAACCAGATAAGAATGAAAAAATAAAAATTACATAAGCCTGCTATTGCCAGTCTCAGTAAAGCAGATCACAAAAGTTCTAAAGGGGGAGTGAACTAATTATAATTCGGGAGGTGCCTTAATACATATTTGGAATAAGTTTAAGCATTGTTCACATGAGGTCAGTGTTGTGTTCATGACAAAGGCATAGAAAGAGGTAAGCTTTATGGCAATCCAACATTCACACTACATGCATACACACCTTGAGGCAATGCACGGTTGAGGAGGAAGTTAACACATACAAATGACAGCTTGTATGCTTGGAATGGAGGACAAATGCAACAGGTAAAACTGCAGTTTAGTACAATACTCCCTATTGACCAATACTCTCCTGACATAACTGGGTGTGGGGGGGGGGGGGTAAAATCTACTCTATGGCTGTTGGGGTTTTGTCTCCCCCGCCCCCCCAGAGACCCCTTATGTTATTTTTCATTTCCGACGGGTATTGTGGGAGTTAGAAATGCTGCAAATTGACAGATCTACAAGTCGAGGACTGATATAACCACGTGCCTTGCAATGCATTAAACTGCAGTAGGACCATGCAACAATAAAGCACCCATTGCTTTTCATCACCACCACCATGGTGGTGGTGATGAAAAGCAATGCCAGCAATAGCCAGCACTGCCTTCCACAGCCATGCACGTTGCCTTGGCGTCCTTGCGAGCACCAAGCCGCCACGGGCCACACACCCCGGCCACGATAGCCCCCCGCCGACACACTGGCCAGGCACTCGACACAAACATTGCAATTACCTTGGTGTGCAGTGCGGAGGCAGAGGCGGTGCAGGCTGGAGGGAGGGGTGGGGGGAGGTCCTCACCTGGGCGGTGGAAGTCACATCGGGGTCGAGGTTGTCCTCCGAGGACGAGCTGGCGCTGGACTGGACACACTTGTTGTCCAGAAGGCGATCGCTGGACTGTGTGGGGGACTGTGAGGGTGACTCAAGGGCCACGCGCTGGTACTCGCCGGCCTCCAGCATTAAGAAGGCCGGAGAGGGTCCTTCCTGCGCCTTGTGGTCACCTAGCCTCCTTACCTCCTCCCGTGAGCCTCCTCCTCCTCCACCTCCCGCCGCTCATCCTACCTCACCTTCTCCCTCTCTCTCTTCTGCCACTTTCGTGAGGCCGCGTCTAGTATCACTCTTCCTGCCTCTCCCGTTTCCTTCTCGCACTTCACAAGCCACACACCACTTCCTTCCTCGCCTTTCTTCACTGCCACCCACTCATCGCGAGGTAAAATAATACTTATGTCGTGTAAATAAGGAAAAGAATGACGCCTTGGTGGGTGTTGCCTGGTCGCCAGTGTCCCTGGCTCTCCCTTGGGTGTGTTCCTCCTCCCGTTAAGTCCGGCTCACGTAACAAACATCTTATCTATTTTACATCTTTTCCACGTTTTCTTATCATTCTTTTCTCATTTTCTTTTGAAGTTTATTTTGTTACATGTCCTTATTGCAGTTTTACATCTTTTCACATTTTTTTTGACATTTTCCAAACTTTCTTTTTACCGTTGTACTGAAATTCCCAGAGTTTTAAAGTAGTCTAACATCAATCATTTTATTCATAAGATATTTCATACTTTCCTTTAACATGATGTATTACTATTTTGTCTCACTATAGTCATGTATTCATCTATTTATGCGATCTTTATACTCCATGACTCAACCTTCCTCGGAGTATTCAATTATTCATTAATGATATCAAACGAATACAATGTTTCTTTTCCATTATACATCATAGATATTAATTTAAGAGTCTGAATAATGAAATGTAATAACTTATTAATTACAAAAATATTTCATCGTGTTTACTACCCGGAAATATCTCTCTTCGACTGATAAACATCGAAGTAGACATTTCTTGGAATAGATTATGATGCAATGTCTTTATAGGAAGAGATATTATTTTCGGCAGTATTATCATATCTCTCCCTCTCTCTCTCTCTTCTGGTAACGATACGGTAATGATATGATGATGAACTTCTATGAAACACGACAAATAACGATGAGTGATGATGGTGACGATGATAGTGATGATGGTGACGATAGTGATGACTGCTGTCTTGGAGTGTTGGGAGTTGTTTATAGTATAAGGATTATAGCACACACTTTTTAAATAATGTATGGTAATGGTATTTATTTCAGTTCATTGTGTTTCAGATATTGGTGCCTTTATTGAGAGGAATAAACTTTAAGAAGTGTATCAAAAACCCCAGGAAGGAACAGTAAAGTGGCAACGAGGATCTACTGGAACCACAAAAAACAACTTCGACGAGTACCAACTTCTTCTGTGTGTGCGCAAGATGGCACATGCAATTTCCACATTACAACCGCTCGCGTTTGATGAAACGAATCAAGAACAGGCATGGACTGATTGGATTGAACCACAGAGTTATACACTAGAGCTCGCATAGGGGGGCATCAGCTGACGCAACCAGGAGTGGCTCGGCCGCCATCAAACCATGATACTCTGCGGCCACAGATGATGCTCTGGCCCACACGACATGTTGTACTCTTACACGATATTATCAAACTACCAGATGATACCTAGAATAACTGAGCCTATCATCGTCTTCACAAGACATTACTCCACATCATGAATATTAATTTAATACAATAAGCTGTACCTAGAATAAGATAATGGGAGCAAAATAAAATAGTGCATAAACATTTTTTTTCACCTTCCTTGCTTCAACTCCCTATTATTCCAGTAATTTTGCTTGCCTTGAATTTTCATTCACAGTCTCGGAATCAGCACATTTTTCTGATTTTGCTGGTATATGACACGTACTAATGCAACAATAAGTAGATGGTAAAAAATTGCCATGAACAAAAAACTTGTGACGGAACAGCTTTTCGCCGTGGTGAGCGTCGCTTCCGCAGCCTAGTTGGTACTATTTCCCTCGCCCAGGGTTTATTACCCTCCCCTCCCAGTCACAGAGCTCTGTGCCTCCAGCCCGCAGTGTTGCAGGCTGTGCGTCCAGCCCTATCAGTGAGTTATTTCCCGACTTTTGAAATAATAAAGTTGTTGCAGTGACAATGGAGAATGTTATTAATATAAATGAACCTATACATATATCAAATATCTCTTCAAATTACAAATAAACCCAAATCCGCGCTCTATGGATACTGAGCAGTTACAGATTAGAGGGAGAAGCTTGACATCACACAGGTATGTCCGGTGTTATCAAGCTACCAGATGATATTCAGAAAATACTGAACCTACCATCGTGTTCACAAGACATTGCTGCATATCATGAGCATAAATTAATTACAGTAAGTCATACCTAGAATAAGATAATGAGCGTAAAATAAAATAGTGCATAAACATTTTCTCTCACTTTTTTGCTTCAACTCGCTATTATTTCTATAATTTTGCTTGCATTGAATTTCCATTCACTGTTTCGGAATCAACACATTTTCCCGATTCCGTTGGTATATGACACATACCAATGCAAAAAAAAGCAGGTGGTAAAAAATTACAATAACTTAAAACTTGTCCGTCTGACAAAATATCGTCGAGTATCATGGTTGCATCATGTCCGCCACCCGACCCCGCTTGCTTCACTCCGCCTACCCACTGGGGTAGGTGATGCGCGCTCTAGTGTATAACTCTGTGGATTGAACATGCTGAGGATGCGTTTCTGGCTTTTAGTATAACCGAAGATGCTAAACGTTTAGCACTCCTCTGGTTCTATGGGGGAAAGAAACTGGAAGAGGTCATCAAGACTTTGACACCGGAGATCCCAACAGGCCAAACAGAGCCCACATACAAAACAACCAAAAGGGCACTAAATGCTAATTCATTGAGAAAACCAATGAGGTATTCGAGCAACACAAATTCAGAATGCTTGTACAGGAGCCTGGCGAGGCAACACAAAATTTTGTAACTCGCCTACGTACGCCAGGTGCTAAATGCAACGTACGTCGCCCAGTACAACTTCGACAAAGCCATCATCGACCAGCTGACGGAGAAATGTACTTCCAACAAAATGAGACGAGCCTACCTGAAAGAATCAGACATGACAGTGGCGAAAGCCCTTCAACTAGCTTATACATATGAAGCAACGGAGGCTCAAGCAAGTCAGATGGAAAAACACGAGGAAGAAGGCACCAATGTCCACAAGGTCACTACGAAATATAAGCAACAACTAAGAAACACCTGGGAGAAAAATAGGAGGCAACAAGAAGATGACACGGCACTCAGACAAGCAATGAAAAATTTTGGATGTAATGGCTCGGATCACATACACGGTCAGAAAAAATGCCCTGCATATGGAAGAAAATGTAACCACTGTGGAGTCATGAACCATTTCGCAACAACCTGTATGAAGAAACGTTACAGTCGGAAGGAAAAAGTCAACTTCTTGAAAGAAGATAACTCATCCGACGACGATAATCACGTGCGACACGTGTCGTCAAAACACTCAAGCAACTTTTTTTTTTTTTTTTTTTTTTTACATTTGTGCCTATAGCGCCTGTAGGCAGTGGTGACCCAGGGCTCGGATGGTAGGCTCTGGAGGTTCACTTGAGGGCTGTGATGGTTGCAAAGGTGGGCATTCTGCAATTTTAGTCCGCAATTCCGCAACTTGCGGAATGGTAATTCGGTTGCGGAATTGCGCAATTACGGATGCCTGAAAAAATTGCGGAATTGCGAATTGCGGACCGCCAAAATTTTGAAACGCAATCGCAATAACTTGCGGAATGGGTAATTCGGTTGCGGAATTGCACAATTACAGATGCCTGAAAAAAAAGCAAAATTGCGGGTTGTGGACCGCCAAAATTTTGAAACGCAATCGCAATAATTGTGACGGTCACCACCTTTAAAGTGGCAAGTGCCCGCGTGAACATAAGTTCCCACCAAATATTGTGGAGACAACACTACCAACTGCCAACTTGCCAAGTGTAGCACAGTCACTCAGTCAGTGTGTGCTGGAACTTGGGATTGAGAGCGTGTACGCTGGCCGTGTGTGTGATTAGTTGCCAACCTCCACATGCTGAACCAGAAGAAGTGGGAGGAGGAGGAGGAGGAAGAGGAAGATTAGTAGATTACTTAGGTTAGTGATTACTAGCCAGTAGACTGTGAAGTGTAAAAGTAAAGAAAAACACTAAAAGAGACAGACTTAATTGTGAAGGACAAGTAACAAGTACATATAGACAGAAACAGAATAGGAATACAGAAGTATTAAACACTAATAAAGAGTCTAGAGACATTTTTTGTTTTAATTGTAGGTGTTTAAGAGTCTAGAGATGTTTAAGTCTAGAGACAATTTTTTTTTTAATTGTAGGTGTTTTGTTTTAATTGTAGGTGTCAAAATTGGTTTGCGGAATTGCGATTGCGAAAAGGCTTATCTGAAAAAAATTGCGGAATTGCGATTGCGGAATTGGAAAAAAAATTGCAATGCCCACCTCTGGATGGTTGGTCCTCGGCCGTGGTGGTGCAGGCAGGATTCTTATAGTGACGCATGTGAATAGAGGCTCATGCCGCCCCCCTGTGTCCTCCGATGCACTTGCAATCGAAGGTAGAGTTGATGGGCAGGGCATGTGGGTGTTCTTAGGCCACTCGACAGTGCAGAAAGGTTTTGGTTTTCTTCGGGGATCGAACTCGGGTCATCGAGAACGCCAGTCGGAGACGCTAACCACTCCGCTACCGCCTCCCCATAACCTAGACAGCGACTCCTATGTTTTCAGGGTGAAATTTGATGATTCCTTGGAAGAACAAGTCCTGATAGACGACATCCCCATCAAAATGCTGATTGATTCAGGAGCAAATGTTAACCTACTTGATGGCGACACTTTCGACCTGGTCACATTACCCATGTCACACATCTGGCACACTTTGCTGTGAGACTCAGAACATCTATACTAGTTCCTTGCATTCACATGAATACACAACCTTTCGAGCGAGTGGCTATTCGAGCTGGGATGTACTCTGCTGGGAGGAAGGGTAATGCAAGGAGCTGCCTGATATACTCATGTATAGCACCAGAGGTTTGGTAGGCCCTGGTGGGGCACTTTACAACCAAGATCCACTACCTTCCTGAATACAGCTTGAGTCCAGTGAAAGACAGATCCCTGGATCTTCGCATCTGGCAAAACCTTGACAATTTTGAGCACTGCCTGCTCAAAGTCTAGCATAACCTTTTGGATAGAGAGAGCTGAGGTGAGGTCCGTCACAATTGAGAGGACTTCAACGTAGTCTTGGTGTCTACGGCGGGACATCACAGCAAAAAAGAAGAGGGACCTGCCTCACACTCGAAAAATTATTCGCTCGAAAAAGTATTAGCTCGGATGGTCCAGACACCCATTCACATCCATACACTGTGTCCTGGTTTGGAAGAGAAGGTCGCCACCCAGGGTTCCATCATACACACTTTCATATGCTGGTGCCTCTTTCTCCTTATACCATTCTAGTGTTTTCTTTTGCTCAATCTCATTCTTCCACTTACTCAGTCCCACATATTTCACTACTCTAGCGATCTCATTTTTCCATTTTCGTATAGATTGAAGCTATTAAATTTACACTCACTCGAGAGATGCAGAGTAAGGGGCGATCTGATAGAAGTTTTAAGTGGATAAAGGGATATAATAAAGGTGATGTAGGAAAAGTTCTCACGGCTAGTAATCAGGGTAGAACAAGAAGTAACGAATTCAAGCTGGAACAGCGTGTTATTTTAGCGTGGGAAAGATTGATCTTTCCCACGCTGAAGAGGGACCTGCCTCCCTTCGATGGAGAGAGAGAGAGAGAGGAAAAGTGGAAATTTTTGAGATATTTATTGAGATTATATTATTATTATTATTATTATTATTATCATTATTATTATTATTGTCATCATTATCCACTATAAATAGAGCAGTATCTTTAGCGCTATCTGCTTCCGCAGTATCTTTAGTGCCTTGGCGATTGTTATCACCATGTAGTTATTGTGTTCAATTTAAAATATTTGGAGGCACATAAGTAAGCAATCACCAGGATTAAAGTGTAGCCTTCAAACTCTACAGAATTGATAGGAGTAGCCGTAACAGCCCTCCTTCCCTCCTTCCGCTCCTTCCTTCCTTCCTCGCCGCGTTGAGGAGCTTGCCATATTCGGTGTCAGTCACAGCACGGCTGGGAACAGTCGCCGCACGCCGGCGTGCTACGACTGTTGACGACTGTCGGCGCATACGGCAACCCGATATTGGCGATTAAATTAGTTTCAGTCCGCGACTATCGCCGACAATCGCGGACTAGTCGCGGACTAGTCACCTAACTGGCGACCCGAGCCAACCACGCCGATTTTGGAGCTTCTGCCCCCTCCGATATCGGCTGTAGTCGGCATCGACTCGATGACTCAGCAAGTCGTGACCGGTCGCCAACGCGAATCATGGAGATGTGAACGGGCCTGAAGGAAGGAAGAAAGGAAGGAGAGGAAAGAAGGGAGGGTGAGAGGGAAGGAGGGCTGTTACGGCTACTATAAATTCTGTAGAGTTTGAAGGCTACACTTTCATCCTGGTGATTGATAGATTCTGCACTAAAGATACTGCTCTATTTATAATGGATAATGATGACGATAATAATAATAATAATAATAATAATAATAATAATAATAATAATCTCTCAAAAATTTCCGCTTTCCCTATCTCTCTCTCTCTCCGTCGTAAGGGAGACAGCGTGGGAAAGATCGATCTTTCCCACGCTAAAATAACACTTGGTCCAGTCGCAGCACGGCCCTTACTGGTCGCAGCACGTCACCGACTTGTCGGCGCCAGGCTCGGACCCTTCGGCGACGAGTCCCAGCACGGAGTAGACTTTTTCCGTTAATTTTTTTTGAGTCGCAGACCCGCCCCGAGTGTATAGAGCATGCACCACACAGTCGGAACCCCCCGCGCACCGCTTCACGACTCCCACGACCTGACGGCGACGGATTGGGCCTGACGCCGACCCACATGACGACCGGCGCTGACACAGCATGACTCAGCAAGTCGTGACTCGTCGCCGTCGAGTCTTGAAGATGTGAACGGGGCTTGCTGTGCATGTCCTATAATTTTTTTTTTTTTAGATTGGAGCCTATAGCGCCTGTAGGCTAGCTATTACGTATATCCCTTCCTTAGGTTTTATCTTTTTTCCTTAAGGGCTTTGCCCACCTGGTAGGTGGTTGGCCCTGCATATTCTGGAGGGCTGTGATGGCTGGCCCTCGCACGTGGTGGCGCAGGCTGGATTTTCATAGTGGCACCTGTGATGATTTGATTTGAGGCTCATGCGGCCTCCTGGTGGTGCCCTCCGCCGCACTTGCAGTCACAGTCGAAGTTGAGGTTGATGGGTAGCATGTGGGTTGCCCCCGGTGGGATTCGAACTCGTGACCTCGAACTCACCAGTCACCACTCCAAAAGACGCTAACCACTCGGGCACCACCTCCCCAAATTAAAGACATTACAAAGTATATACGGCCTTGCCCGAAATATGGATATGCCCATGGATATGCAGGTCTCATTACTGGAGGATAGTCTGTCTGACGGCGTCTTTACCTTTTATATCAGCGTACTTCCCTTTATTCTGATAAATGCACTTGTAACTATGAATATGTTATCTAAGGGATACTTGTGGCCAGAGAGGCTGCACAGTTTAAGAAGAGATCTGTGACGGAGAAAGATGACAGGATCAGGGGAGAGACAGACAGAGAGACAAGACAGACAGGAAGTTATACAAGAAGTTGATTCACAGTCTAATCAAGGTACTATATCCACTGAGAAAAATAATCCAAAGCTCCATAGAATAATAATTCTTCCCCCACAGCATGTAGCTACTTCTTGTCTCATGAATATGATGCAGGGAGAATTACATGAGTACAAAGAACCTGCTGATGCGGACAAAATATCATTGATTCAAGATTGCGAATTATCAGTTCCAAGTTTCTCAACATATTGATTGATACATACATAAACACTATGCATTATAGTCTCCATCTGGTTCACTTTTCACAGGATGTATCCCTTTTCTGTAGAACTGTGATGATCCTCCCTTTAAATGACATATATCACCCCTCAGCAACTCATAGCAAGCTATTTTCTTCTGCTTCCTATGCATATTATTTTAGGAGTAAATGAAGGACAGAAAACAATAGGCTAGACTCAAGATAAACCAAGAAACATTTATTGTGCACAGAATGATATGTGGGTTTAAGGGCACATGCAGGTAGACTTGGCACAGCTTGATGGCTTATCTATCATGGTATTTAAGACCCTAGAAATAAATGACTAGATCACCTGGACTGGCTTTGGGTAGAAATGGAGTAAAAAGAGATTGATGGGAATGTCTGCATGTGATATGTGTACTGGATCAGGTGAGATATGAAATACATACAGACTTAATGAGCCTTGAAGCCAGTTATTATAATGTAGTAGGTAATTCACTGTTGAGCTTATACACTTAACTCTTACTTATCATATGAGGTGAAAAAAGATGAGCTTTGTGTTATCACCGCCACCACTACCTTACGTATACACACATGGGAATTTCATTAAGTATGTGGATGAGTTTTACATTAAGCCTTTGGGTTAGTACAGCACTAGCTCTCTTACTCGTTGGTTTCTTATTTCTTTCAAAAACTTTCACCTGCCCCATAAAGGTTCTCGTACTATTCATCTTCTTTGCTCTTTATACTGATGAGTTATGACACTTTTCCTGAAATTACTTCCTATCTATATGAGTTAAGCTGCTCCCATACCATGATTATGCCTCTTCCCCACTGCTACCTTTCTTCAGGTTCTCCCCAGAAACTGAACCCCAAAAGACTCATACTACTTTTACCTTACTTTTCCAGGTTGGAATCACAAACTAATATCTTCTCAAATTGTGCCTCTTTTTTTTCTTAACTCAATACTGATGATACTTTTCTTCTTCCTTCTCTTTATCCCAATGCCTATCTCCTGCTCCTCTTTCTCTCTGATTAAATACTGAGCATCTTTACATAGCTTTCTTCTTCCACTTTGGCTGCAACCTGATGCATCTCCCTTTTTTCTTTTTTCCCCTCTTCTAAGGCAGCACAGTGAGGCATGAGGGGAGGCATCGTTGCCCCTCAAATCTTGCCTAGGCGGTGAAGGGACCAGGACCGGAAGAGGGAGCGTCTCCGTGAGGTGGGGGGAGCGTCTCCTCCATGACTGGCTTTCAGCAGCAGTGTGGCACCGCCCTGCAGATTGACCCATCGTTCCACACTGCCCTCCGTGCCTGGCTCTATTGGAGAAAAGGGTGTGACACTTTGAATGAGCAGGAATATGGAAAAAAATAGATAGACTAAGAAGTATAGTATTTTTGTATTTGACTCCAAATGCAAATACATTAGGAAATAGTAATTCCAAGTACATGCACCATTGTGTTGTATGCAAATTCAAGTACTGGTGTCCCTCTTTTCACACAACCTCGCTTGACAAACATTCGGATTTACAGAAAAAAAAGTACCAAAATTAGTCTAATGCATGAAAAATTTGGAGTTAAGCAAAAAACTGTTCTTGAGTTTTAAAAATCAATGAGAAAAATAGGATTCATTCATCACAATTTTTTGCTTAATGCTTTCTTTTCCAAGAAAGTAACTCGTGCGTTGAACAAGGGATGAGTGTATAAGTTTTTTTTTTACCATTTTTCACATTAGTTACTTTGCAAATGTATACATAATTCATATTTTTAATGATTTTCAAATAACAGACATATGATTCATTGTGATGAGACACCCAAGTCAGATAAACATGCAACAGCACTGGTATGTAAACTTAATGAGCCATATTCCTCTAAAGAAGACCATAAGGCAAAATGAGTCAGCTCATATTCCCTTCACAGCCTACCTATAAACTGATCACAATGTTCACACACATCTATGTAAGTAGCCAACAATCTAGAACACTTTAAATGACCCTCACCTGTAAAGAGGTCTCCAAGAGTAACATTTGCAGAGTTGAGGAGCTGGCGTGACCCTGACCTGACCTCCAGCACCAAGATGGCACGACGGCTGATCTCATTATCCACCTGCCATTCACAGTCAAAGGTTGGTGAGGGGCAAGCAGGCACCAGGCGAGACCTTCCCACCGTCTTTGTGCTCCTGCTACCACTGCCACTACTACTGCTGCTACTGAGGCTTCCACCACTCTTCTCATCACTGGTTGAGAGGTGAGGACAATGAACAGTTGGAAAACATAAGAAAATATGGAAGCTACATTAGACTGTGAGACCTACACGTGGTAGTTCCTGTGATGTGAAAAGATGATACAGGCGAGGAAGGAGGAGGAAGTAATGAAAATTATGGAAATGGAGTGTAGACAATAGAAGAAAAGAAGACATTACTATATCATGAGAAGAGCAGAGAGGAAAATGACAATCAACTTGATATATACAAAATGAGGAAAGCAAGGATCCTTCTTAATAAGTCAAATTGAACATAAATAGACACACAAAACTTGATGTACTCAAGGTTAATGACTCGCATAAAAAGGTAATGCCTTCCTAACCTTACATATATTTGCAGATGTGCACTTCATCGAGCCCCTTACCTGATGCGAACCCTGAGGAAGAGTTGGAGGCCTGAGCGAGGAATGTGGAGGCCCTGCACGCGCTTGGCAACACCTCGTACATTTACAAACACCTCAGCCCGTTGTGGAAAGTTACTGGTGGTGTTGTTGTTGATATTGTTGTTGTTGCTGCTATTCAATGCTTTCGTAGATGACGAAACTGTGCGATGAAATGAGATGGAATGAGGGTGAGTTGTTGTCTGTGTGTCTGTGTGTCTGTGTGTCTGTGTGTGTGTGTGGTAGGTGGGTGTATCTCAGGGGTTTAGGGTAAAATCAGACGTAACTCACTAAACTTAACTTGCCTTAAATAATCTAAAAAACTAAAATAATCTTTTCTACTAAACTGTAAAAAAATAATCTGGAGCAAGTCTTATGATTATAATGCAAATGAAACCAATCATTATTAATGCAGATACATAAGGTAAATAAATTTGGGAAATTAAGGTTATTTTTTTCCACAAATGGGAAATCATAAGTGTCTATGAAGAGTTTTGCTGCAAAATATCTAGTGGTTTGGTCCTCATTCCACTTCAGAGCTGAGAGCTGTTATCATCACAGGCACTGCTAAAACTTGCAGCCCAGCCATTGAAAGTACATTATCCAGAGTCTGTCTCCAATCATCTGTCTGTCTCTGTCATCTATGGTTCGCCACAGAATGTGACCCATGCGTCCAGTAGTGGTCCCAGTATTAGAGGAAGAATGAGGAACCATATGAGAGCAATGCATGCAACTTAAGAGTAAAATATGATAATGTATCCCATAAAAAATCTTTCCAATTTGCAAGCTCTGCAAAATGTAAGGCAAAAATATAATGGTAACTGCAAAGCCTTCATGCTTTCATCAATAACAATAATAGTGATGAAAATAAAAATATTAAAGTAAAAATAATGCTTATGATAATAATAATGATAAATGAAAATGAATAAACAATAACAACAATGGTGAAAATGTGGGTAAAACAGGAAAAATAATTAAATTCAAAACACATTTTTAAGCATTAACATTAATCGTTTCAAGTAAAGCTTCATTAACATAAATAATAATTAATATTAGTATTTCTAAAAATAAAAGGGGAGATAGTGAGGGTTGCTGCAGATAGTAACACTAGTACAGCTTTCTGTTGAGGGTATAGGAGTGATGCAAGTGGGTTGGTGGGGAGGTAGAGGCCGGCAGATGAGACCACCACCTTGGAGGAAAGCAACCCACTACAGATGCCGCCGCTGCCCCCGAACCTTACGTCTGGCAGCCTCGAGGAGCAGGTTGGGCTGAGACTTGGCATGGCTGAGAGGTGCATCTCCTCCAAGTAACTCCGATGCATCACCTTCGCCTCCACCCACGCCAACCCTGCCTGGCACCCCCACACTCAGGGACAGCTGCAGGCGGGAGTGCTGGAGGGGATGATGGAGTCCGTCCCGTGAGTCTCGACTGCCCTCTTCCTCTTCCTCTTCTTCCTTTTGCTGTCGCTGCTCATCCCTAACATTTGCCTCAGACCGAAAGCGTCTGAGGGGGTGAGCCAGACCACGACACACCTGGGGGGGCAGGGATGGGGGCAGGGAGGGTAAGCATCTTGTGCTTTGTAGGAGGAGGAGAATTTGGAGGTGGTAGAGGAGGAGAATTTGGAGGTGGTAGAGGAGGAGAATTTGGAGGTGGTAGAGGAGGAGAGAAGTTGGAGGTGATAGAGGAGAGGAGAAGGAGGTATTGGAGGAGGAGGATGTAGATGAAGGAGAAAGCAGGATAGTGAAGATGGAAAATAAAGTGTCCGGGTGGGAAGAGATGACAAGGATGAGTGAGGAGCAAGAACAGAGAAAAAGTGGAGTTTTGGGGTTGGCTGTAATTCAAGTAACAAATCATATATGCAGTAGCCATTTAAATCACTGGCATGAAAGCAAAGGCTGGAAATTATTATTTCATAACTTATAAAGAAAAGAACATAAGCAAGGAAAGAGACACAAACCAGGCGTGTGGAGGCAAAGAAGCAGTAAATCAGGGAATAGAGAATAAGGCAGACTGGAAGAATAGGAAGAGGACATTGAGGAAAAGGAAATATGAGGAGGATTAGGAGGAGGTGGAGGTGGAAGGAAAGCAGAAGAGAGAAAGAAACCACTGAGTACACATTCACATGACTGATAGCAGCAATAACTTACTACTTGTACCAGAGACTCACACCTCTGTACATGTCATGCAAGTACTTGAAACACATGTGAAGGCTGTCTCCCACAAAGGAATCTCTACTGAAAATTTAAAATGTATTCTTACAGATATGTAAAAATATGTTGGGAAAAATTTATCTCAGACACCAGATGAAAATTGTATGGGAAATTAAATCATAACGCTACAGTTCCAACTCATTCCTATTTTCATAACACAAATATACAAAGATAGTTACTAATACGTAGAGTGTCTTACAGTACTTCCAACTTCCAACCGACAACAAACTAGAGCTAGTTTACTACACATCAAACAACAATCTTATACAACTTTTTATTCTATACAACTCATTCACACAAGATGGCATCCAAGATAAAAGCAGACAAATAAAAACAAAAACAAAGTCCGTTCTATTACTTTCTTGTACCATAGAATTAGGTTTCTTCAGAGAAGCAATGCCCAGTCCAACACTTTTGTCTCTTTCAGTGTCTTTTTATGACATCCAGTATGTACAGAAGGATGTATTCTAAATTCTGGGTCCAAAAAACACCAATAATAATGTTGCTTTTTCATACAATTGGATTTTCTTTTTTTGGAAATGACACTACAAGGCGAAGCATCCCAACTCTCTGCCTTCGCTCCTTTACGTCACCTTCTGCAACACACAGAAAATATGGAGACAAACACTCTATGTTTCAGTGCTGGCTATATGGATAACCATCTAGGCTAACTGCACTACAAAATACCAGCTATAGATCACAGTGTAGTCTGTATTGCATTCAATGTTTGTGCAAAGATATCAAGTCAGCATACACAAGTCTTGTCAACCCATGCATCCACTCAGCAGTCTTGCAGGACTCTACGAAGGTCAGGCAGACACAAAAGGACCAAAAGGTTAATGCTCTAACAATCAATAAGAAAAGAGGGAGATGAAGGGATCTACTGGGGTGCAACATGCGTGGTGAGGAGGAAATAGATCTAGTAGGAAGGTCGTCGTTGGGAGTGCCAGGGCCAACAGCCTACCTTCTCCCGCACTGCCTTCAGGCCCCCATCAGAACTTTTCTTGGACTTGTGGTGGGGCTTTTGGTGGGACTGGTGGTGACGGTGGTGTTCAGGGCTGCTGCTGCTTCCTCCACCATAGTCATCCTCACTGTGGTGCTCAGTGAGACTTATCTTAGGAATGGGCTTGGTGTTTTTGGGGCTGTGGGCCGGGGAGGCCTCGTGAGAGCGGGCGCGAGCCATTGACAGGGCACTGGCAATGATCTTGGCCCCTGTCCGCTTTGACTGGACTGGAATGTGGACAGGACTGGCGGAAGCAGGTGTTGCTGAGCCACTCATGGTGCCTCTGTGGTTGGGGTGGCTGGGTGGCAACTCCCTCGGGCTGTCCAGGATGGATGACTCACTGGCCCGTCGTCCATTGGTTAGAGCAGGTGGTTCCCCATTCTGGCCATCTTGAGGACCGAATGTTGGGGGTGGGCTTTCCGGCTAGGACATAAAGGAGCATAAGAAAAACGCCCAATTTTCTACTAGCTTTGCAGCTTTAGGTATATTTGGCTTTATGAGCAGAGAAACGGAAGGAAAAAGGAAACTTTGTGAGAAACCCCTTCATTATTCTACCCACCTCTTCAACAGATTCCTGAGGGGTCACACCTTCTGAGTTCTCTGGATCACCTTCTGCTCCAATTATAACCACCTTCCCATCTGCAGTAGCTGCTGCTGCTGTTGCCATCATCACATCAGCTGCCTTGATCTGATGCTGGGGACACAGGGCACCCATGGGAGAGGACAGATACACGCGCACACACAAACATATACACACACACACACACACACTGCTACTACTGAGTTATGCATAAGGTAGTAGAACAATGAGGATGTGAGTACTACCACAGGAAGCCAATGTGCGTAACTACATAACTAAGGAAATGCAATACATACAACAGAAGAACTTACTATTGCTGCTGCTGTTATTACTGTTGCTACTACGTACTATAAAAACACACATACATACACACATATCTGTGTATATTTGTATATTTTCACTAAATAAGCTCTGTACGTATGCTAATTGTTAGTAGTCTTTCTTCACTAAAAGTTATAGCAGGGAAAGGAATTATACATGACAGCTAAAAAGAAACCGACAGACAACTAGCTGTAGATTAGATGAATGAAAAGACTTACAAAAACATCTCTTTTATGTTCATAGTCTGAATGCATTGTGGCTTAAAACAGAAATACCCAACAAGTTTTCTCAAGATTCTTTATAAGGGGTTAGAAAAGCAAAAAGCATGTAGTGGACAGGTGAGTGAATAAGCCTAATGTCGCTACAGTCCAACCATTTACCTGGGCTCCTGCACCTGACAAGATATACCCTGCCGGACTGAATTCATCAAATAGGATCTAGAAAGAAATGAAATGATTCACAGCATAAACAAAACAAAAAGTAATCCTGATCAGAAGAAAGAAGCATGGTGTTGTAATGTACCTAGCTATGTTGTTCTGAAAGATTACACTGTATGCAAAAGTGAAAAGAAATTCAGCAAAAAAATTCTCACACTTTTGAGAAATGGCAGGTAATTATTCCCGTGTGCACTGCAGATGTGATGCCTTCCTATCCCTCACCTACATTTAGTTTCTGCCTTGTCCTATTCTCTCTAAAATACATAATGAGGCTTTTCTTTTTCTTCCTTTTGTGTTTACCTTGCCCATAGACCACTGTATACCTGGACTGTTCACGCGACAATGTTTTGAATTGCGGGGCTGCATAGGGGCCCGCGGGGCGCCCGACAAAGAGATATAGTGGTCTATGGACTATCATATAGACTGGTTTATCAGTATACATGATATACTGTAATCTTCGTAAATGTTTGTTCTATAATATTATCAAATAAAAAACAGTAAAACACGCTAAAGAAATGCCATTACGAGACTATGAAGAAATATGCATGAACTTAATAATCACTTCAACTCTTCGCCATTTAAAACTTTGCGAGTCAACTTTTATCATGAAGGGTATCAATAGAAGCGCAATTTTATTAGCTTTCCATTGATGTATTTCGTTATCTGGTAAATTAATTAGAACCATGCATAAATTAGCGTTAAATAAAAAAATAAAATCATCAATCGGGTAATTTTCCCGATTGATGATGTTATTTATTCACTTATATATTTCGTTTTCTGATAAATGAATTAGTACCATGTATAAATTAGCGTTGCCTAAATAAATAACCTCACCAATCGGGAAAATTACCCGATTGATGATTTTATTTATTTAGTTAACGCTAATTTATGCATGGTTCTAATTCATTTATCAGATAACGAAATATAGCAATGGAAAGCTAATAAAATTGCGCTTCTATTGATACCCTTCATGATAAAAGTTGACTCGCAAAGTTTTAAATGGCGAAGAGTTGAAGTGATTATTAAGTTCATGCATATTTCTTCATAGTCTCGTAATGGCATTTCTTTAGCGTGTTTTACTGTTTTTTATTTGATAATATTATAGAACAAACATTTACGAAGATTACAGTATATCATATATACTGATAAACCAGTCTATATGATCCGTATATATATATATTAATCCGAGCGGCCCTCCGACTTCGGGCCCTTGCGCGACAGGCCGATATTCCGTGCGCAGTCCAGGTATATAGTGGTCTATGCCTTGCCCCATCTTGTGTAAAATAACCAATGCAGCTATTCTTTTTCTTTTGTTTTTCATGTTGTCCAATCCTATGTAAAATACAAACTGAAGCTCTTATTTCCTTTTTCTTTTTGCAACAATTTAATTCATTCACTAACATTATTTTGCTCACAAGCTGTCATTATTTTGCTCATTGCCCTGTATGCTAGGGCAATGTTCTTACTTTCACTTGTTTTCACAATACATGCTGCATGGCTGCAATAGATCACTGAAGTGGATAGTCATAGTTATACAGGTAATGTACTAAAACACAAATATTAGAAAAAAAAGTAGGGGGCATTAAAAAAAAAGTTGCAGAAGCATAGTCATGTAGCGGCCCCTCTGATGACAACCGTACTCATATTATCAATTGTTTTTTGTGCACTGACATAAGCAAAATGAGATGCATACAAAATAGTTTTATTTGTCTTCACCATTCAAGAGCCACACATGATCACTGTGTCACAACACCAGCTTTATGATCACACATTACTCATGGCTCATAACTTTCAAGGGGAGCATCACACCATTTCTTAATTACCGGTGGATTGTCATGATTTATTTTATGTCAAAAGTATGCTAATGACGAAATAATCCTAGCTCATTTTCAGATCCATAACTCGATACATGACTGCAAAAAAAAAAAAAAAAAAAATTTTTTTTTTTAAGAAATTCAACTCCTAACAACGTTCTTTTCCAATGACTTGCACTGATGAAAAAAATACCAAATATGCATTACAACGACATATGCCCAAACGATTCATCTTTTAAGAATTTTGAATTTCATTCTTCTTAAGTGTTCAGCATTTTTTTGTTTTTTTGGATCTCATAAATGTATTTGCTATTATTTGCAAATATTTACCCAAATTGAAAAAAAAACTAAAGATGAGAAAATCACATCTTTATTCCTCTTTCCAATGATATATTGTTTATTAAATTCGGTACAATAGTGGCGAAGTTATTAAAGGAAAACTGGAAAAAAAAGTAAATGTTTCAGTAGAGGTTTAAAGGCGCGCGGTTTAAAAAGCCGCACGCCCTTTAAACCTCGAGGCTCAGTGAATCTGAGCAGATGCTGGTTTGTTTGTTTACTCTCGCAGCCACGCTCTCTATCACTCTTGAAGTGCTATATGACATAGCTGGTATCTGGTCCCCCCTTTTGCAAAAGGTACTAGTCACAAAAGGGTGCTAGCTGTCAGACGTGCATGGACAGTTTGCTGAACTACAGCCAGCATTCTCTCTCTCTGAGCCACTTTATGCCTTGATGTCCTCGGCATGGTGGTGGAGGAGGTAGAGAGCGTGATGTAGATCAATCCTGCGCTGAATAAATGGTAAATGGTCTGGAGGGAGCAGGAATGGTGGAAGGCTGAGAGAAGAGCAGCGCCACCCGGCTTCTCCCTCTACTCCCTCACTACTGAGGCCTTGGGACGACCCTCTGTCTCTCAGAAAGGAACTGAGAGGTGCCAGTTTGTCTATCCCAGTAAATATCATAAAAACAAATTGTACGGATATTTTTCGGGGGGGGGAGGGGAGAAAATCAGCCATAACTCTTTCATTTTTTCTGCTTTCTTTAAAATACTTTGTCACAAGCTTGCTCAAGTGTTCAACTACGCATGAGAAGTTTTTCGAATATTTTGATTTTTTTCCAAAATATTCGTGACGCTCCCCTTAAGGATAGATATCATGGCTGTAGTTTCCATGCATGTCCTGAGTGACACAGGTAGCAAAGAGGTGTGCCCAGTAACATAAAACTGCTTCTAGTGAGAAGCTTGGAGTGCTCAGAGAAGCAACATGCATAATGGGGAAAATATTCAAATGAATACCTTCAAGTCTTACTAATCCAATTTCTTGAATATAACAGATATTATACGATATAGTCTTCATTATATTCATGTTAACACACACACACACACATCGGCATAGCTCACCTCATAATCATCTGAGATGACTTTGATCCTCACTTCCAGGTACCCTGACTTGGTGCCCTCCAGCGGACACCACACAGACACGTCGCCAAGGGACATCCCACGTACTTCCTCTTCCCCTAACGACACCGAACCCAAAAAATCCCTTCCAAAGGCGTCATGGTCCCACAGAGTCTGAGGAGAATAGTACTTGATGACTCTAAATGTAGATGATACAAAAATTATACATGCTACAGTGGAAGTCAGGGAAGGGGAGCAAAGAGCATCCACATGTAGCATCAAACATCAGCACTACTGATCCAGAGGGCTATGGATCGATCCTTTCACATCATTACAAGGTTTATCATACTATACATTTTACTAATGTGTTATTCTTCAAATTTCAGAAATGTTCAGACAGAGACAAGACTCACAATGGACAGGTGGTCGGGGTCTTTGGGCAGGTGTGTCATCAGAGTCTCCTCCCACTCTGGGTTGAGTGTCTTCTTCTTGACCCGAGTCCTGTACTTGATCTCCCCATTAACTTTCACCACACAGTAAGGGTCGCTGTACCCATTGAGGTCCTTTGCCACCAGATCTCGAGCCCTGCCAAGTGAAGTAGACATGAACTGCAAACACTTACATACTGTACTCACATATATGCACACAGGCCTCGATGGACGTCAAAATACAAGAAGGAAAGATTGAGCTCAATCACCATTAAATGCTAAATCTTTTTAACTTTTTTTTAAAACTATTACAAAAAACAAACTATATCTAGACCCAACACATTAAGAAGCTGCTACAAGGTTTATTTACCATCTCTACGAGGACACACCTGATGATGGTGAGCTCCATTAGGCCGAGTCCTGACGCCAGAATGTTTCCTATGTCCTGTGTTCCGGCCTGGGAGCCCCAACGACGACCCTGATTCAAAGAGCACCATGAAGACTCATGGCATTAAGAGCATGTAGGCAGTGTTTTATACAAGGTTACTTCATTCTACTAATGAAGCAGTAGCAGTAATATGTAATATTGTGTTTTCCTACAACTGGCTCTCTCATATGTGTGACAGAACATAAAACAATGCTGACTGTTTGAAAACATTTCAAACAATATACAAACCTGAAAACAAACTGAACACAACCTTTGGTTATAACAAAACGAAATAATCCTATTACAGTACAGTATAGGTATGTATTCAAAATTTGATACTTGTAAACATGCATTCGCTTTTTGCTTACATTCACCCACTTACCAGATTAGGTTATTTCTATGATTTTTAACTTATATTTATCTGGAAAAGTATCTAAAAGGCAGCTCAACTCACAGCCTGAGAATACCATGGTGCATTTGGCCGCTTCTTGCCAAAAACATCCTCCTCATCCCCAAGGCCAGTGAGGGAAGGCCGTCGCAGAGTTCCAACGGGAGTGCCAAACGAAGATGTTTGGCCGGAAAACATTGGACCCAGGACAGCTTGGCCAGCTCGTTCCAAAGCAGAATCAGGAGCTGAGGAAATGTTGCAGCCGGCCACTGACGGGACTGAGCGGAACACCACCGTCACCGTCACTGTCCTAAAGATGGGTGACAGGAGGAAAGAAGAAAGAAAATGATCAAGTGATGTAAAGACTGGGAATTGATGTGTGTACACAGTGTGTGCTTTCATGTGTGTGTGCCGAGTGTTGAATATCAGTAATCTTAATCCCCCTAGATGGCTGTAGTCTTCTTCTATTATCTTACTAGCTTGATGATAATTTCTAGGTCCTAGAACACACACAAGCTATGAAATTTAGAAGATCAGGAACTTCAGGGCACTAGAGGGCACCCATAGGACTTTATGTTGGGTGGCAGGTCTTTGTGTCTTATTTTGACCACGAAAAACACACAAGGAAGATAGACATATTTTCTTTTAAAGGCATTGATTCTGCCATGAAGGGTGGGAGGCTTGATGTCAGTGTGCTCACCCCATGGGAGAGGAGGCTGCGGGGGCAGTCCCGGGGGTGGGAAGACTTCGGGTGAGAGGCAGAGGTCGGCGGATCATTGGCAGCTTCACCTGGGAAGACAACACAGTGCTGAACTAATCGATGTAATGACAGTTCTTGAGTGTTACTTGGAGAGTACTCGGAGGTCTTATATGCTGTACTGGTCTTATATACTAAAGAAAGGGTTTTGAGTGCTGAAAATGAGGGGGGCATGGAAAATGAATGGGGACCTGATCTGCAGGATGTCTTGGGAATGATGGAGGGTAATGTGTTATCCTAAGGAGTGGTTTTGAGCAGCTGTGATACATTTATGATCTTTGAACCATCCTTATCTATAAATACTTAGTTCCCTAGTAGAAACAAAATACACGTGAATAAGAAACAACCAGATATCTCTTAGGAATCAAAATTTTAAGTCAAAAGAAACATAACACAAATCAGCCACACTGAGATAAGAATCAAGCCAGTTCAATTTGACGTAGAAATATATTCAACTTTGATGATATGATGTCCAGAGTTCTACAGAGTTGTGCCAGTCTTGAAAACTTACTGTTGCCAGGGACACTGTAGCCAGACCCAGCAGCTCTGTGTCCTGAAGGGTGGTAGTGTGGGGAAGAGAGCACACTGCCGCAGCCAAGGTGGTAGAGCAAACCTCCCGCACGAGCACCTCCACCCCACACTCCCACCTGGGACTCCCACACTCACTCACGTAGTGGGTCATCTTCACCTGAAAAGTAATAATATTAATAATAATAATTTTATTTTCACCTGAAGGCATACAGGAAAAATACCTATAATATACATACATGTGGAAATAAACTTAAGTACTAAAGCAAATAAATATAATATATACATGTGGGCAATATATACACTGCTGTACATAAAAAGTATACATATATTTACACCTGAGCTACCCCACAAGTGAGAAAACCTCCAGAAGTGTGGAAAGTTCTCTTCATTACCATGATTCAAAACTCTTCAAAGGATATCAGTATTTGAGTATCAATAAAAATATTCAGAGGAAGGTAACACGTAATTTAAGTGATATGAGTACGTAATATGCTAGAGGCTAAGATTAAGGAATGGAAAGGAGTAACAACTGCAATTAATTGATCTATAGCCTACTGCATATGCCCTACCTTATCCATCAATACTTTCTTCCCTCTCTTTACTTAAGTCATTCAGGAAGCATAAGCATATAGAATTCCCTATCTATCTTCTTACCTTTTTGCGATTATTGAAAATGAGGCAGTAAGGACTTGGAAGGTGTTCAGAGGTGGTGGTAGTGATATTGTCAGCCCCGTGAACCATTATGTAGAGGACACCAGCACCTGTGAGAGTGGGAGCCGAGATGTGTGAGGCGATCAGGTAGGGTTGGAGAGCTTGGAAGAGTAGGATAAGAAAAAAAGAGAGAGAGAGAGAGAGAGAGAGAGAGAAGAGAGAGAGAGAGAGAGAGAGAGAGAGAGAGAGAGAGAGAGAGAGAGAGAGAGAGAGAGAGAGAGAGAGAGAGAGAGAGAGAGAGAGAGAGAGAGAGAGAGAGAGAGAGAGAGAGAGAGAGAGAGAGAGAGAGAGAGGAGAGAGAGAGAGAGAGAGAGAGAAGAGAGAGAGAGAGAGAGAGAGAGAGAGAGAGAGAGAGAGAGAGAGAAGAGAGAGAGAGAGAGAGAGAGAGAGAGAGAGAGAGAGAGAGAGAGAGAGAGAGAGAGAGAGAGAGAGAGAGAGGAGTGTGTTGTGTGGTGTGTGTGTGTGTGTGTGTGTATGTATTTGACACATTTCTAGCAGAGAGCATGGAATCGATACATGAAAAGGATGCAGAAGACACTTGCCATGTAAAATAAGGTGAAGAAAGAGTTGGAGGCAGAATTGAAAGTAAGACCTAACTTTAAATTCATATCAACCAATAAATTCTGGATAGAAGGCATGTGAGGGGGCAGATGAGGACAAACAAGCTTATGTAGATTATGAGGTGCGATAAAAAAGTTCCAAGACTATTTCTATTGTGAATGAAAAAAGTGCACCATGATATATATACCTACACCAGGAACGAGCATTAACTTTCATGATTGTGTATGCTTTATGACACACGTCATACAGACACAGTCACCATGTGTTACAGGCGTTTTTTTGTGACCACATGCACGTACTCATTTCCGATTTCACTATTATGGACCACCAAACTTAGCATAACAAACATCAAATACTGTGTTGAACTTGGAAAATTAGCAATGGAAACCTTTCAAATGCTTCAGCAAGGCTATGGTAAAGAGGCAATAAGGTGGGGAAGGTGTTTTGAGTGGCATAGCCTATATGTTGAGACAAGAGGAGAGGCAGGTCAGGAGTGTGACCAACAAAATGCTCATTATTTTCTTCAAAGGCTTTGAATTTATACCTTATGACTAAATTGTCAACACTGAGTTCTACAGTAACGTTCTGAGACACCTGAGAGAGGATATTCAGCCTAAACATAAAATACGTCATGATAGCAATCAAGTCCTTCATCATCACATAAGTTTTTTCAGCTGCAACAAATTGTTATTAAATTTCATAAAAAAGAAAAAAAAGAAGTTATTTCCCATGCCAGGGATTTTGATCCAGCAACTTCTTCACCTTCCTTGAGATGAAGTTCAAGGTGAGGAGTTCTTATTTTAGCACTGGAGATCCAGCACAAGTGGCACATGGTAGCACAACATGCTTAATTAAAGAACAGAGCTTCCACGGAGCATTTCAAGGGTTGCAGAAGCACTAGGAGCGGCGGATCACTGCGCAAGGAAAATATTTTAAGGGGAATGACAGCCTGTACGATTCCAGTAAATTAAGAAAAATTCCTACAATTTATAGGCATATCCTTAGAGCTTTTTGATCGCATCTTGAATTCCTTTCTTTCTGTACGTTCATGTTTAAAGACTATACTGTAATACTACTGATATTGACTTCCTTGCCCAGGTCATCTTAGAGGCAAGGATGAGGTAACTGTGTGATGAGCATGCGTTTCAATACCTTCTTGGTTCTCCGACAGAGGCATGGGCAGGGGCACCTCCAGGGTGATGGGGGTGAGGGGGGTGTACTGCAGCCGTAGATGGATAGGAGGAATATTGGCCCCTATCACCTTCCCCTTTTTTTGTAGCACTGTCTCTGCTCTGAAAATGATGCAGAAAGATTGAAAAGTGATGGATGAAGACAAATAAATATGTACCTATTATGATAAGCTAAGTTGTAACATATGTAGCTACGTCGAAATATCTTCAAGTAAGACAATTAAGTCAAGTAAGGAATCAAACCAAGGTACATATTTTCATGAGAAACTGAAAATAGTGTTTCAAATTATGTCATGTGTGGTATTTATGATATATCTTGGCAATCATAAGAAGCCACACCACATACAGGACTTATTCTTGTCTCTATAGGGAGGATAACAGAACACATATAACATAGGAGATTTGTTGAATGCTATTTAATATGTATTACAAATGTCATGGATTATGGGTATGGCATGCATGGTTAGTATGGGATATGTGGGGGAGTGTGGAGTCAAAATATATGTATGTATGTATATTTGTATGACTTGGCTCAGTTGAAGACGGCAGGACTATGCACATCGAAACTTAGAAGATTTTGGAATGATAAGCTGACAGTGATTTTTTGAGTGAGTGAGTGAGTGGGAGGGGGAGGTACTAGGTGTTAGTTTGGGCAGTCAGTACTCACACTTTACAGTTCTCAAGGCCATACTGACTGAGTGGGAGGTCAAACTGGGTGAGAGTGGTGGTGATGAGTCGCTTTGTCTTCACTTTGAGCACAAGGTTACGGTTTCCGGGGGCCGAGCTCACCAGGAAGCTGCACGCCTCCTGCCACCGCTGCGAGGTGATGGGCGGCGTGATGTGCTGCTGCCCGTCCACGTACACCACCACCCACTTGTCCTCATCCAGCCCTGCGTCACAGAGGAAACTTTGGGTCAACACTAATATGTACGTAGATTTAAAGCGTAGATTAAAAAAATAAATAGGGAAAAACTGGTTCATGAATAGGGTGGTAAATGATTGGAATGGTCTCAGTCGTCAGGTAGTTTGAGTGGAGTCAATAGGGAGTTTTAAAAGGAGGCTAGGTAATTTCATGGATGGGGATGAAAGGTGGATGTAGGCAGTATGTAGGTAGTAGGTAGGTAGGTAGGTATTAAATAACAGAAACTACCACATGTTGGTATTGCAGCCTCTTGTAGGTTCCTTATTTTCTTATGTTCTTCTTATGTTCTTATGACTAATGTTAAGTGTACCACCTATTTTTCAGAGAAGGAGAGATGGAAATACTGAAATAGGTAAGCAATGTTTCATTTTGCAGATAAGTAAAAAAAAATCTTAGCTATGAAAGAGAAAGTTTGCACAACAGCAGCACAAGAAATTAATTATAACATCACACAGAGTAAAAAAGATATGCGTTATATAGTATAACATCGTACAAAGAACAAAAATATGCCCTTAAGTGAGTGTAGGCCATTGAAAAGTTTGTTGGCAGAAATAAAAACAATCTTGACCTACAAAATGTAGATGAAACAGTGACAAGACTCATTGACTAAGTGAACCATACTTAGAAGGTAACTCTGAGGAGGGTGCACTTGCTATAATTCGTGCCACTCATCCAGAAATACAGCATGAAAGAAAAACCCACAAGGGATAATTCCCTTAGGGATTAATTCCCAAGGGATAATTCCCTTAGGGATTACCCTCAGGGATAATTCCCTCCCAAAGCAGGAGTAGCTAACTTGTAATGGAAGGAAGAAATGATCTAGAGTCCTTTCTCATCTCCGTTATTGGTAATTTTTCATCAAGACATTCAGGAAACCTTTAAAAAAAACTATGAATCGTTTGCAACAAGTAGGGTAAATTTTTTACTCTAACACCATTTTCTATTTGGTGGTCAAAACTATGATATTCCGACATGGTTTCATGTGTTTCACACGAAAATCACCATAAAAACCATCTACCTTTTGCTTATTCTCCCCTTCACCCTACCACCTTGGAGACCAGTGCATAGTGACCCTAGATATAAGAACAGCCCAGAAAGTCTTAATCAACTCTCTCAATCACGTGTCATAGAGCACCTCCGCACATCACTGTGCCAAAGACTACTATAGAGTAGTCTTTGACTGTGCCCATGAACAACGTGCAGACGTGCTGTGATCATGGTGCGAGTGTCTCAGACCAATGGCTTTAGTTTGTTCTGGGAAAACATCCTGTCAAACGAAGATAATTACGAGAAATCGTATAATGTATAGGAACTACCACGTGTAGGTCTCGCGGCCTCTTGTAGCTTCCCTATTTTCTTATGTTCTTATATAACAGAGGACGTCTGGCTTTCCATATGGAAACCTTCAGCTCACTGCTAGTTTAAATATACGTAAGAATACTCCAGTGTGCCTCTATAGCCTACAGGTGTTCTAATACAATGTTACAGCCTCTCAAACCAACCCCTTGAGGCTTGGAGCCTTCCACTTGTCCAACAAGACCTTCATTCCGTTTACAATATTAACAGACATGGCGTGCATATGTTGGCAAGCGATATGCGTTCAGAGTTCAATTAAACATGAAATTTCACCGAAATTACTGATTTCCGACGGATATTTACTTGGTAAAACATTCTCAGAATTCAACAGGCAATAGAATGATGCAATTCCCAATCTGAAGTATTATGGGGAATAAGTAAAATAATACCAAAGGTAGAGGAGAAATGCTCCCTCCTCTCTAACTCAACTAAACTTCAGGGGACTGGTGGAAAACCATGGGTTTTGTGAGGAGACGAAAGGACTCTAGATAACTTCATGGGACTTCTAGTTTGGTCATCACTCACCTGATGTTCCTTTGAGGGTCCAGAGAATGACCGTGAGCACCCCCTGGGCCAGCGTGTCGCCGGCACGTGTCTCCGGGACTATGATTTCTGTGTTGTGAATGTTGATCTCCAGCTGTCCGGGATCCACCCAGGCTGTGGCGAGGGCGTCCATGACGAGGGAGTGCAGCCACGTCTTCAGCACCGGCAGCTCCATCATCTGCACAGCCTGCACACCACACACAACCATCAGATAACTTGCATCCTATCTCACTAGTCAATCACACGCACAGCGCACACGTACATGGACCAACAGCGAGGTTATTGATAATACAAATTGCGCACCACGTCAGAATGAACCCAATCAGCAAGTGAAAAGAGACTCGATCACTGGTGGCTTTTCGGAATGCTTTGTGTTTGTGGGAGGGGGGCCTCCACGGCCACGTGTCCCGAACACGAAATCGAGAGAAGCACATGGTGATGACTAGTGTTCAAATATTGAGGGGGGAGGGAGGCAAACTACAAGATTTTTCCTTTTGGGGGGGGCCATGGCCCCGCTGCCTCTCCTCCCCAGAATCCGCCTGCAGTGATTAGAGTTCGAACGCTGGGACGCTGAAGGTAAACCGTAAACCCCAGTAGCTAAGTTGCTATCGCTGAGCCACCCTGACATGCACTTCAACAGGCCACTAGCTATATAGTGAGTGCAGGAATATTGATCAAAACTACCCATGAAATCTCTAGTAACATAAAATAAAATAATCTAATAATATCGCACAGACAAGTCAAAGCACATAAATCCATAAATTGCCACAACTATTTTTCATCTCTGATATCAACTTCATACCCACATCATCTTTCAACTTGCACATTTCATGTCTCCAAGGTTAGGCACTAGGTTACGTTAGATTATGTTAGGCTAGGCTACACAAGATCACAGAGCAATGTTGGTGCATATGCGCATTTCAGCAGCACCCACTGTGACCTGCTGCTGCATAAATTAACCTTGCTAAGGAAATAACAACCCCACCTTACCCTCGCAATTGGTTAAATGTAGCACAACATCGCTGCTGTTTTGAGTTTGTTCCACTCCCTCCCAACAATGTTTGTAGGAATATGCCAGAGAGAGAGAGAGAGAGAGAGAGAGAGAGAGAGAGAGAGAGAGAGAGAGAGAGAGAGAGAGAGAGAGAGAGAGAGAGAGAGAGAGAGAGAGAGCGGAGCGAGAGCGAGAGCGAGAGCGAGAGAGAGAGAGAGAGAGAGAGAGAGAGAGAGAGAGAGATGGTTGTATTTAGCAAAGGTGGCCAGATTTAAGAGGTAATCAATTAAACATTATTTCCCATCTATATAACCTTCTTTCCTGGAGTAATTCGCCATGTAGATTAAGCTACACAAATACACTACGAAGACACTAAAATGATTGAGAAAAGAAACTCTCTCTCTCTCTCTTCTCTCTCTCTCTCTCTCTCTGTAACACAAGGGGTCTTTCCAATAATATACTTACCCTTGGCAATAAAAAACGACACCATCTAAAGTTCTGAACCATGGATGTGGGAGGAAGGAAAGACGACCAGGAGGAGGAGGAGGAGGAGGAAGAGGAGGAGAACAAACTTTGCTGAACACATTTTCCCGCACTGCAGAACTTTTTTTCTCTCCAACTAATGACCCGCAGAGCAAACAGGAGCTCTTCCGTGACCCAAGTTTATGGTTCATATTAACCTGGGAAAATATTTATATCCTCACGTGCTCCCCTCCCTGCTGTCTCTTTATCTCTTCCCCTCGTAACTGTCGGCAATAGGGAAGAGAGAGAGAGAGAGAGAGAGAGAGAGGAGAGAGAGAGAGAGAGAGAGAGAGAGAGAGAGAGAGAGAGAGAGGAGAGAGAGAGAGAGAGAGAGAGAGAAGAGGAGAGAGAGAGAGAGAGAGAGAGAGAGAGAGAGAGAGGAGAGAGAGAGGAGAGAGAGAGAGAGAGAGACAGACAGACAGACAGCAGAAGAGAAGAGAGAGAGAGAGAAGAGAGATAGAGGAGAGAGAGAGGAGAGAGAGAGAGAGAGAGAGAGATATGAAGGTGATAGAGCAGAATAAAAAGGGTGATGGGAAGGGAGAAAAAGAGGGACTAGGAATCAAAAGAAACAGCCTAAAAATAGAAATAAAAGACCTAACAAGACAAGATGACGTGCAAGAGAGGCATAAAGGTACAAAGAGAAGGAAGAGGAGAAACACGGGGACGAGAAAACTCACAGGATGGAGAAAAAAGAAGAGCTAGGAACATAAAGCATGTAAAAAAAAAAAAAAAAGGACGATTGAAGGAAGGAAGGAAGAAGGAAGGAAGGAAGGAGTGCAACCAAGGGAGGAGTGAGGCAAAAGAAAGAAAGAAAGAAAGAAAGAAATAAGAAAAAAAAGGTAGGAGGAACAGAGGAGTGACATGTGACAAGAAACATAAAAACATAAAAAAATCGGAAACAGAAACAATACTAGCACGCACACACAAGACGAAAGTAATGAAAGACTAAAACAGAAAAGAAAAAGGAGGACAAAAAAAAAAAAAAAAAAGATA